>BSQZ01000005.1:11807500-11887500 GCA_033239005.1 Lamellibrachia satsuma | reverse complement strand
ATTTGTGTTATATGCTTGAGACCACGGCCACTGCCGGAGCTACCCCGTCCAACTGCGTGCAGTCTGTCATCTACTTTCGTTTCATAACATTATCTCACATGACAAGCTCCTGTTATGCCAGTGACATGTCCCCCATTGCGGTCTCATCTGACAGTGACGGTGTCGGTACCAGAAGCTTCCCCGCACTTCGGGAACACGACTATGTGTGTGAGCAACCTATCTAGTTCAACTAGCGATGTATGGTGTCTGATTCGTTCGGTAAAGTCTTTCTGGAACATTCGTTTTGTGGCACATTTATCCAACAATACTTCCATTTTACCCTGTCACCAATCTAATAGATATCTACATCAACCTAACACATACACGTCAACCAAATTCCGTTTTCCGGCACGTTGACAAACACGAATTTAGGCATGCATTTAAACACCATATGAACGTGTACTGATTACACGAACGTGTACTGATTACACGAACGTGTACTGATTACACGAACGTGTACTGATTACACTAACGTACATTGATTAAGGAACATATACTGATTACACGAACATATACTGATTACATGAATATATGCTGATTACACGAACGTGTATTGGTTACACGAACATATACTGGATACACGAACATGTGCTGTCAACGTGCACATGAGAATGACGGAAGGCTCTGAGCGAGGCACCACCCTGAAGCCCAGGGCATGCGTCGACCTCGAGAACAGGTAGAAGGAAACGCCTAGCAACCAACAAACGCCACAGACAACAATTAAGCTCTGGATCCACGCTGAGCCAGATCCGCTTCCACCAGCCGAATCGATAACAGATGAAGGGAATGTTCGCACAGATGACCACAACGCTTTCTTTTTATAAACACATCGCCATGTCCGCCTCCCGAGACTTTCGCTGGTTGTCTTCGCACTTGTTCTGTGTTCTGTGTTCTGTGTTTTGTCGAAGATGCAACGAGTCGTTCAAAATGATGAGGTTAAGAAAGGAAGTACTAGTAGTCAGTCGCCTCGAACAATCACAGCCATGTAAACACTGACTCGTCCTGTTATTAATCATCACACGTAGGTATGCCACTTCAGTATATCGCAGTATATATAAGCATCACGATAACATCTATGAAAAGCTATGAACACATGCAGCTATAGATCATAAAACAACGAGTAATGTTTAGACATATGACTCGCCAATCTAAAGGCAAACTGAAACAAACCGCTATTTATCACAGTCGCTAGAACACGCACTGTCAAAGCACATGAATTGGTTACAACACACGCGCGCGCACGAACGTACGCACGCACGCACGCACTCTTAGCATATGAATTTTTTCCGCATCATTCGTGCAGCATAAAGCAGTTCACCAGTCACGATCAGCCTTTTTGTTCAACCGAACAACCAAGAAGCGAGTACAACGCCCACTAACACGTCAGCCCAATGTTTCTCTTCCCGACTACAGCTTTCTACAACCTTGCACATCTGGAGTTTATCACGCCTTCATTGTATGCCAATTGTTGTGCTTTTGTCGGTTTATTTCGCCCACCACTAGTGTCAATAAATACAATTTCATATCCGTCACGTGCGTGTGAATCAATACCTCTTCAGCATATTCAAATATACACTTCAACCTGACTTTATTTGCCATAGGTAGAGATACGGCTCGTTTAAACAACAGAGAACCGTGTAATCTAACCGACTCTGAAACAATTTGTTGAAACTTCCCTGTGAAAGATGACACGCGAACATTTATAAAAATTATGCTCCTAAACCATTTACATATTACTTGTTTAACATGAGTGGAAACGTATCAATATTATTTTCCAATGGCAACAATGTTACTGGCTTACTCACTTACTTGTTAACTTACTCACTTACTTGTTAACTTACTCACTTACTTGTTAACTTGCTCACTTACTTGTTAACTTACTCCTCTTTGTTCTAACTGGATTCAGGTTCAGGCGGATAGTTTTAGTTTTTAGTATGGGGGATGTGCGAAGATGAAGGGACTAGAGGTAGAGATGGAACGGCTGAGGCAGCTCGTTGTGGCATTAGTGGGATGGGAAGGGAAGGGAAGAGGTGGGTTGTACCAGTGGTTCCAGTGGGGGGTCAGTGGATGATAAAGTGGAGAGAGACGATGAGAGAAATGATAGAGAGAGCTCCCCTCAGCCTAGAAGGAGCCTGAAAGGTGATAGGATGGAAGGAGACGTAAGGAGACGGAACGGAAGGGGAAGCGACGAGAGGGAAGGCGACGGGAGCGAAATAGACCGGAGCGAAGGAGACTAAAAGAAGGGAGGCGGGAGGGAAGACGAGGGAGACGGGAGGGAAGGTGGCGGGAGCGAAGGAAACGAAGGCGTCAGGAACGCAAGATATCCAGGAGATAGAAGGGAAAGGTGACACGTTGATGGGCGACAGGGAGACGGACAACATGCTGCCAGGTGACACGACTGCGGGACAGAATGCGACGGAAGGGATCCGACGCAAGAGCTACTCTGAGGTAGTGATAGAGGGGGTGAGGAGGAGAGCGAGGGTGTTTGTAGGTGATTCGATAGTCAGGAAGACTGACAGAGCACTAAACAAGGGGGACGACGTAGTGATTTGCTTTCCAGGGGCAAAAATAAAGGCTATCATAGAGAGGGTGGAAATATCTTGGGTCCAAACAAGGGAGGATCTATTTTAGCACACGTAGGGACTAAGAACGCAGAGAGAGAGAGGACAACTGCCATAGTTAGGAAATACAGGCAGTTAGTCAACACCTCCGCAGACACGGGTTGAGCAGATAATTATGTCAGGGATTGTACCAGTAATGCGAAGCAGGGGTCATGGTTATCGACATTGTCGGAGGATGGCAATTAATTAACATAGTAGTTCAGCAGCTATGTGGATTTGTGGGGATGCTTTGTTGGGAGGGCTGATATGTTCATGAGGGATGGGCTTCATCTAAGTGGAAAGGGTGCAGCAGAGTTTGCGGATGAACTCTCAGCAGCAGTTGACAGTGGCATGGGAAACATCAACAATATTTCTGGTAGCAAACATTGTTTAAACTAGAAGTGCAGGGGGATTACTTAGAGGTGCCTCAAACAGGACAAGAGGCCACTAGTACACACAAACAGGCAACGAAATGTACGAAAAACATTTCTGAAGCTGGCTATAGAAGAAGAAATGTTTTTTATTTGACCCATAATACATTTCACATAATACATATATATCCATGTTAAATTTAATTTATAAATAATACAGTTGTATATGGTTATCTCATAGTATATATTAAGGTAAACAAACAAATAGGGTCAGGAGACTCCTCTAAGACTGTTATAGTCGCTGTCGAGGAGTCACCTTGCAACATAAAATAAAACCAAATCAGTTGGTCAAACATATTTAATTCTTCCGAGAAGAGAAGAAAAAAATATCATCTCTGATTGTGTGTGTGTGTGTGTGTGTGTGTGTGTGTGTGTGTGTGTGTGTGTGTGTGTGTGTGTGTGTGTGTGTGTGTGTGTGTGTGTGTGTGTGTGTGAGCGTTATTAAAATTTGGGAAATGTAAATACCTACACACAAGACACGGGAACTTGAATGTAAACTATAACATGGGAGATACTGGTGTACCTACTACCGGAAAAGAAATGACTTAGGGGTAATAATCTCTCTCTCTCTCTCTCTCTCTCTCTCTCTCTCTCTCTCTCTCTGTCTCTCTCTCTCTCTCTCTCTCTCTCTCTCTCTCTCTCTCTCTCTCTCTCTCTCTCTCTCTCTCTCTCTTTCTCTCTCTCTCTCTCTCTCTCTCTCTCTCTCTCTCTCTCTCTCTTTCTCTCTCTCTCTCTCTCTCTCTCTCTCTCTCTCTCTCACACACACACACACACACACACACACACACATCTACACAATATAGACATATACACACACACACACACACACACACACACACACACACACACACACACACACACACACACACACACACACACACACACACACACACACACACACACACACATCTACATAATATAGACATATACACACATACACACATGCAAACACACACACACACACACACACACACACACACACACACACACACACACACACACACACACACACACACACACACACACACACACACACACACACACACACACACACACACACACACACACACACACACACACACACACACACACACACACACACACACACACACACACACACACACACACACACACACACACACACACACACACACACACACACACACACACACACACACACACACACACACACACACACACACACACACACACACACACACACACACACACACACACACACACACACACACACACACACACACACACACACACACACACACACACACACACACACACACACACACACACACACACACACACACACACACACACACACACACACACACACACACACACACACACACACACACACACACACACACACACACACACACACACACACACACACACACACACACACACACACACACACACACACACACACACACACACACACACACACACACACACACACACACACACACACACACACACACACACACACACACACACACACACACACACACACACACACACACACACACACACACACACACACACATATATATGTTATATATATATATCAGTTCTGGAATCATCTTAGTTGCTCTCCTATATATTCGTTCAAGCATATCTATATAGGTCTTACGATATGGTCTCCAAGCTTGTATATAGTATTCTAAATGAGACCTTTTGCTTTATACAGAGGTATAATTAGCTTTTTCCCTTGTATTTCTTCAACCCAAGAATTTGATTACCCTTTGAAGCTGCAGTACCACACTGCTCTGAAACTTTCATATCAACACGCAACATGGTTGTGGGACCTGGTACAACGTTGTTGTGGGGCCTTGTACAACCTTGTTGTGGGGCGTGGTACAACGTTGTTGTGGGGCCTGGTACAACCTTGTTGTGGGGCATGGAACAACGTTGTTGTGGGCCTGGTACAACGTTGTTGTGGGGCCTGGTACAACGTTGTTGTGGGGCCTGGTACAACGTTGTTGTGGGGCCTGGTACAACCTTGTTGTGGGGCGTGGAACAACGTTGTTGTGGGGCCTGGTACAACGTTGTTGTGGGGCCTGGTACAACGTTGTTGTGGAGCCTGGTACAACCTTGTTGTGGGGCGTGGAACAACATTGTTGCGGAGCCTGGTACAACGTTGTTATGGGGCCTGGTACAACTTTGTTGTGGGGCCTGGTACAACGTTGTTGTGAGGCTTGGTACAACGTTGTTGTGGGGTCCCTTACAACGATGTTGTGGGGCTTGGTAAACGTTGTTGTGAGGCTTGGTACAACGTTATTATTGCCTCGTAGCTCATTTGACCTTTCCCAGATACTAGAGATGACATTGGTACTGACATTGGTACTGGCAAAGTAGAAACATAATTGCAACAGAATAATTACTATTTTGAATAAAAAATGGGATATGAAACGTTGATGACTGTTCATCATATTTCACCTGCTGCGTGAATGTGGTGCGACTGTGGCTGAAGTAGAGAGACGGAGACCTAGCACATGTGGGTCCTCCCTCCCTCCCTCCGTTCGTCCCTCTCTCTCTCCCTCCCTCCCTCCCTCCCTCCCTCCCTCCCTCCCTCCCTCCCTCCCCCTCCCTCCCTCCCTCCCTCCCTCCCTCCCTCCCTCCCTCCCTCCCTCCCTCCCTCCCCCCCTCCCTCCCTCCCCTCCCTCCCCACCCTCCCTCTCACCCATGTCAACTAGACATCAAGCCAATGCTAACGACTGAACACAAAGTCGTCTGACGTTGCGTCGATGACTCGATGACATCGACAGTTCGTTCAATGACCGACCCTGCCAGAACGCAGTCACGCACACAACGACGAAGCGGAGACCATCGACGACCGCTTGTATTGCGCACAATAGGATTTATTCCGTCGATTCGTCTTTGCCTTCCATGTCACACCTAATTACCCAGTTGTCCTCGATGCAGCACGTCCCAGAGAATTGCATGATAATTGAGTGGAAACCCACAGAATTACGTGACAACCGAGTGATAATGAGGGCGAAATAATGAGCACTGGAAATGAATCGCCGTCGCGGTGAAATCACCGGACGTAGAAGCCCCGCCGGCCTACTGCGGCGTCGTACTAAGTATAGAGGGGTGTTCCTTTGAATGAACTAACGTTATTTGCTCTTTTAATGATCTTGCAGAACAGAACTACGGATAGTGCTACGATTCAGTACGAATAATAATTATTATTATTAGTGATAGAGGGTCTATACATAATATACAATAAAACACTTCTATTGCGCGAAATCCTCGGGAAACCCAAGCTCAGCATCGCACCAAAACAAAAGGGTTATACAGTTCATAGGCGTTTTGAAGTAGGGCCTACGTTTTGAAGTAGGGCCTACGCTCAAACTGGCGGTGTTTTTTGTTGGTCTCCAGCTAAGTAGAAGGAAGTAGCCGTCAGGAATAACTCGTCATGTGGCACAAAAACCTTTGGACCGTTTGAACGATTTCCTTTGGACACGCCAATATACATTAATATCAGTCCGTGACTGTGTTAAACTCAAGTATTGCAGTTTTTCTCAACATTTGCGGCCAATTATAGTGATAAATCTGAATTGTGTCATCACGTGAGTGACACTGGAGAAGAGACTGGCACGCCACCTGGTGATCATCATAATAACCGAACAGTTTTTCAGACAAGTGTAGATAGGTAACACAGGATGCGTATTCTATATGTACATTTAACGTACACGTAGAATGCGCATCGCAGGGGCGGATCCAGGGTTTAGAAAAGGGGGGTCCAAGGTAAGGTATGAAGCGCCGAATGCGCGAAACGAGGCATGAAGTGCCTCGGGGGGGGGGGGTGGGAGGGGAGTGTTTTTTTTGAAAAAACACTTGAAATTGTGTAATTTGGGACACCAATTATCCGGTTTTAATCGAGTTAGGGCCTAATGTAATCAACCCAAACTTCAGACATGCGACATCGCACATGTACAATACGGATGTTTGGGAGGAATACGGCCTTGGGCCGTGTCCCGTTTTAATACGGATTTGCTGAAAATATAAAAATCGTGATAAAGTAGTCCTATGTATTTTCTTGTATTCGTCACATAAGTATAACTTCAAATGTCAAATTTACAGTAGACGAGGTGCAACTACTTTTGAGTCTAGAGTTTCGGCAAAACGCAGTGGATTTTGTATCGTTTACACCTGTAGGTGGGCCTATTCCAAACGAGTATACTACAATTGACTAAACCAGCACGTAATCGTCTTAACTCTGTATCGGCATTATTGCAAACTAGAGGCACGGTTGTGCAGTAATAGCAAAAATATATATTTATTCGTACGACATTGTGTACAGTTCAGTTACAAGTGAAGTATCTTTGCACACAAAGAGACTAACACGTCTTTGACTTCTCTGCATTATCCAGCACATCCTTTGCCACTTAAACTGTGTTTAATAGTTTCTCATCCAGCCCCTTCTGATAGTGATTCTGAATGATGCAATACAAGTTGCTATGTGTCATATTACAGAAAGTCGTGGCATCAAGTTTGAACTAAGACAAAATGTAATTGAAACTTTTAGACATATATGAACCAATACCCCGAAGGGCTAGATTGCCCTCTCAAGAGAGTCTATCCAAACTGTTATTGCATTTTAAACTATGCTGTATAAAGCTTACCATTCGATTCACGATCTGAATTTGAATCGGGAGATATTCTGCTAAAAGTAGTAGTAGTACTACCACATAACAACAATGAGTGCAAACTGGTAGATTAAAACGTTTCCTGAGACCTTCGCGCCATGTAAATGAAAATGCATCATATAAATACATACACCATAGGAAGAGGAACAGTATGGCATAACTAATTGACGTTGTGTACTTATATTACAAAACCCAAAAATGTAAATGTAGTGATTAGCACATCCGTCTTTCATGCCATAGTTCTGAATTCAAGACGCAAACCGGACACGGTACATTTGGTGCTTGGCGATAAAGTTCTGAAAAGGCTAACTAGGTGAAGGAGACCTCAGAAGGACGTAACATTCTAACAACAGTATAATTGTACATACTGTAGTCAGTTAATAGAACGTTGCCGGATGCTGGAAATTACTAGATACTAGAAGCTCTGTTTATATCAGCTGTGTTTTCATAACTGTTGTTCAACTGTGTGTGTGCGCGCGTGTGCGCGTGTACGCGTGTGCGTGTGTGTGTGTACGAGCATGTGCGCGGGTGCACGGGTGTTGTGTGTGTAATTTTGCTAAACATTTACAACAATGATACAAAATCAAGTGAAAATTTGTTTTTTAAAAACATTCTGCACGATAGCATGTTCCTACACTAATAACTCATACCACACCGTCATTATTACCAAGAGTTATGTAATGCTGCTCTCCAACATGTCCGAAGAGCAGAGGATCTCGAGTGCCAGAGTTAGAATTGGCTGTGATTTTGTTGACTAAATAGCCTTGTTTCGTGCTCTGCTCCTGGCTGGTCATAAAGTGTAAATGTCCCAACAGTTTGGCAAATTCTTTAACGGCATCAACCCGGAATAGACATCGTGGCGCATAATATATTTAATTTATAATTGAAAAAGGAAACATAAGCAATTTGCTTCTTTTCCATTGTCTTAAATGTGCTTAATAGTTGATCGGCTGATTGATTGTATCTATATGAATTTATGTTATTTGAGACAATAAACATTATTATTATTATTATTATTATTATACCTGGCTGCAGTGCGAAAAAGGGCTTCCTCATTGCAGCCATGTATTTTTTCTTTCGCAGGGAGACATTGTCTAACTTGAGGTGAACGCACGCGCGAGCGTGTGTGTGTGTGTGCGTGCGTGCGTGCGTGCGTGTGTGCGTGTGTGTACACGTGCGTGCGGTGTGCGTGTGCAGTGAATCTATGAACGACGTCACCGTTAATGCTAAGAATAACTTTGGGGATCCCCTGGACGCCATGTATATCGCCTGCACTAGATCGGGCCCCCCGGACCCCGTCTGTATCCGCCTATGCATCGTGTATTACATATTACGTGTAACATGTAATCGATCATTGCAGCTTTGAAGCAATTATTCTGGCCTTCCGTGCGTTTGACCAACGTCCCACGCAGTCTTGATTTCACTACGAGTATTCACATATTGGCATCTTCCTTGTCGCAACTTCTCCTTTGTTCTGTTACGATTCAAAAGTATTACACGAGCAACGTGTATACCATTGATTAATATTATTGTTATTATACCTAAGATTTATATATCCACTGGATCAGGTGAAACTGATGAATACAAAAAAACAATAATTTGTATCAGCATTTCACAAAGAAATATGATTATTTAGGCAATTCGAGTGTCCAAATCACTAATTAGTAATTTCTTCAATTAACTTGTCTTTGGAATATTGGGAAAACAATTTATGGTGCGAACGTTATATTTAATTGTTGTGATTCAATAAGAATCAATATAATGTTCGCGTATGTTATATTCGTTTCACCTGTTTACGGAAATTACGAGAACGAAAGAGAATCAATTAAAAAACTTAAAGAATGTATCACATATTACATGAGTGCGTAATATGCGAATAACCTAGGATGACAGCCAGACATTGATGTGGTTCATAATGATAAAGGAAAAGCTCCAGATGACAATAACCTAGGATGACAGCCAGACATTGATGTGGTTCATAATGATAAAGGAAAAGCTCCAGATGACAATAACCTAGGATGACAGCCAGACATTGATGTGGTTCATAATGATAAAGGAAAAGCTCCAGATGACAATAACCTAGGATGACAGTCAGACATTGATGTGGTTCATAATGATAAAGGAAAAGCTCCAGATGACAATAACCTAGGATGACAGCCAGACATTGATGTGGTTCATAATGATAAAGGAAAAGCTCCAGATGACAATAACCTAGGATGACAGCCAGACATTGATGTGGTTCATAATGATAAAGGAAAAGCTCCAGATGACAATAACCTAGGATGACAGCCAGACATTGGTGTGGTTCATGAAGATAAAGGAAAAGTTCCAGATGACAATAACCTAGGATGACAGCCAGACATTGGTGTGGTTCATAATGATAAAGGAAAAGCTCCAGATGACAATAACCTAAGATGACAGTCAGACATTGATGTGGTTCATAATGATAAAGGAAAAGCTCCAGATGACAATAACCTAGGATGACAGCCAGACATTGGTGTGGTTCATGAAGATAAAGGAAAAGTTCCAGATGACAATAACCTAGGATGACAGCCAGACATTGGTGTGGTTCGTGATGATAAAGGAAAAGCTACAGATGACAATAACCTAGGATGACAGCCAGACATTGGTGTGGTTCGTGATGATAAAGGAAAAGCTCCAGATGACAATAACCTAGGATGACAGCCAGACATTGGTGTGGTTCGTGATGATAAAGGAAAAGCTCCAGATGACAATAACCTAGGATGACAGCCAGACATTGGTGTGGTTCGTGATGATAAAGGAAAAGCTCCAGATGACAATAACCTACGATGACAGCCAGACATTGGTGTGGTTCATGATGATAAAGGAAAAGCTACAGATGACAATAACCTACGATGACAGCCAGACATTGATGTGGTTCATGATGATAAAGGAAAAGCTACAGATGACAATAACCTAAGATGACAGCCAGACATTGATGTGGTTCATGATGATAAAGGAAAAGCTTAAAGGAAAAGCCAGATGACAATAACCTAAGATGACAGCCAGACATTGATGTGGTTCATGATGATAAAGGAAAAGCTACAGATGACAATAACCTAGGATGACAGCCAGACATTGATGTGGTTCATAATGATAAAAGAAAAGCTCCAGATGACAATAACCTAGGATGACGGCCAGACATTGATGTGGTTCATAATGATAAAGGAAAAGCTCCAGATGACAATAACCTACGATGACAGACAGACATTGATGTGGTTCATGATGATAAAGGAAAAGCTCCAGATGACAATAACCTAAGATGACAGCCAGACATTGATGTGGTTCATGATGGTAAAGGAAAAGCTCCAGATGACGATAACCTAGGATGACAGCCAGACATTGATGTGGTTCATGATGATAAAGGAAAAGCTCCAGATGACAATAACCTAAGATGACAGCCAGACATTGATGTGGTTCATGATGATAAAGGTACAAGCTCCAGATGACAATAACCTAGGATGACAGCCAGACATTGATGTGGTTCATGATGATAAAGGTGCAAGCTCCAGATGACAATGGACGAGGAAGCCACTGTCTTGTCGAGCGTCCATCATGTTCATCTATGTATGTGGCCCGCCCTTACCAGATATCTATACATTTCTTTCTAACGCATATTCTGACAACTAGTATTGGAACAACAGTAATTCGCTATATTTCGGTGGTTATAATCACACAGCTAGCATCGACACAGACACAGTGTTATTGTGCCAGTTGAGGAATTGACACTATCATACAGCTCCACAAATCACACAAGTGCACAATAGTGGTGCTTTTTTCGCTGGACTAGTTTGTTTCTTGTTGTGTCAACCAGGTGGCAGGCATCGGGATCCTTAGCGTCGGTGTCTGGATCAAGTACGGAACGAACATCAACGACTACTTGGAAGTAATCCGTATTCACCAGAATGTGCCCATCATCGAAGCCGCCATTATAACGCTTATCACCGTCGGGGCACTGATGATTCTCATTGGATTCCTCGGCTGCTGCGGTGCATGCCGGGAGAGTTCGTGCATGCTGTGCTTGGTAAGTGTGGTGGAAGGCAGCCATTTTGTCCGTACGTTTACAATGATTTGCAAATGTACGGATACAATGCTAAAAGAATTGCGCTTTTATGTTGGCTCACTTACATGATAGTCATATTGCATCGGTAATAATAACATTTCTAGCAACATCAACTTTAACTGACATTATTAACATGATTTGCCACCCAATTTGTCCTGTTATAAATAATAACAGTTTGTGTTTGGTTACATATGTAGAACGCATTTAGTTGTCAATCCTCTTGTATTCGCGCTCGGGTCTTTGCTATAAGCAGCGCCCTGTTTACTTGGTTCTAGACAGTGGTCGACGTGGACGTGTAGTCTTAATATATAAACCACAATCTTCTATAGCAACCATTACTCAGATATTAATCCTAATCCTCACTTCACTATCCACTGTGACACTCCCTATTCTTGATTGACCATACTGTTGTTCCAATCGAAACCACATGCGATTAGTGAGAGGGAGCTGAAAGGAATGAGATGTTATAATGCAAGACATATTACTTGGAGACTATCGCGTTCAAAACCATGCAGTAAGCATCTATCCAATCGTATAATGGCTTTGAGTTGAGTGAGTTTGAGTGTTGTAAGTGACCGGCTTATATCTGCAACACATTTGCCGGTTGTGTAGGGGAAGGCAGTGTTAATTGAGCCATTTTTCATTCTTTTTTCTATCTAGGGCACAATTATATTCATAACTCAAAAGTGTTTTTACTCACATAAACTATGATTATTAGTAGATCATTTTATACTAAGATAATATAACTAGTATGCATAGATAATTATATGCAGTTTATTCAAATAGGGTTGGTAAGGTGGCTCAACTAACACTTGGTGTGGGGTAAGTTGAGCCACAGTGTAGCGTAAGTTAGGTCAATGCTTTATTTGTATAATTTACGCAGGCCTTGTACTAAAATTTAACAACAACTCAGCCAACACATCTACTCATTGGGTACAACACGTCTCTGACAAAAATACAGTCGACACAATTAATATAAACTTATATGGCAATCTCAACTGTTATAGCTAACTGCTAATATGTTGCTTTGTAGCTATCCGATGTCCAAATTTGCTAAGAAAAATTAATTCTCATCTTCGTTCTTTAATCGCTGCTCAACTAACCCTCCCTTGAGTGGCTCAACTAGCCCCGTTTCGACAATGAAGCTGTTTTAATTAACTCCTCATTAATGTGCGAAGTGATGTAAATAATTTTCTTCCCTTTGAATAGTTAAACCATTTGTAAGTGCACAGAAAATAAAGTCTGGTCACGTGCGTTGATAGTTTACACATCAGCAGACATTAATCAAAATCACTAAAGTTTCGAAAAACATAAAAAAACATACTTTTAATTCACTTTTTTGACAACAGTGACAAATGGTATTTAGTGTACGTCAATCTTGTTCTAATAAAATGTTCAATCACTGGGTGGTACCATTTAACAGTCGCTGTTGTAGTTTCCTGGGAAACATGGGTGGCTCAACTAACCCAGTGGCTCAACTAACACTGTCTTCCCCTAATTGAAAAAGTATCAACAAATAATATCAGGTGTCTTGTATTGCCTGCAGCCCATACTGACACAGGAAGTACTTGTATTGCCTGCAGCCCATACTGACACAGGAAGTCCTTGTATTGCCTGCAGCCCGTACTGACACAGGAAGTCCTTGTATTGCCTGCAGCCCGTACTGACACAGGACGTCCTTGTATTGCCTGCAGCCCGTACTGACACAGGAAGTCCTTGTATTGCCTGCAGCCCGTACTGACACAGGACGTCCTTGTATTGCCTACAGCCCGTACTGACACAGGACGTCCTTGTATTGCCTGCAGCCCGTACTGACACAGGAAGTCCTTGTATTGCCTGCAGCCCTTACTGACACAGGACGTCCTTGTATTGCCTACAGCCCGTACTGACACAGGACGTCCTTGTATTGCCTGCAGCCGGTACTGACACAGGAAGTCCTTGTATTGCCTGCAGCCCGTACTGACACAGGATATCCTTGTATTGCCTGCAGCCGGTACTGACACAGGAAGTCCTTGTATTGCCTGCAGCCCATATTGACACAGGAAGTCCTATTTCATAAAGACAATAGTTGGATGGAACCAACTCAGTGAGCCTCAAGTTCAGACTGAAGCAACATACGGACTCGGTGGCCTGTCCTGCGGCCCGCGTAGCCGACATACTTTTATGCACACTCATCCCCCGTCATAGCCAATAGCGAGTTCTTTCGACGTATACATAAAATCGAAAAAAAAAACAAACGTCCGTGAACAAGACGGATCAGTACAATCATCCGGCGACGTCCTCGTGCATACAGTTTACGTGTACAGACACTTCGTGCATACAGTGTACGCGTACAGACACTTCGTGCATACAGTGTACGTGTACAGACACTTCGTGCATACAGTCTACGCGTACATACACTTTGTGCATACAGTGTACGCGTACATACATTTCGTGCATACAGTGTACGCGTACAGACACTTCGTGCATACAGTGTACGCGTACAGACACTTCGTGCATACAGTGTACGCGTACAGACACTTCGTGCATACAGTGTACGCGTACAGGCACTTCGTGCATACAGTGTACGCGTACAGACACTTCGTGCATACAGTGTACGCGTACAGACACTTCGTGCATACAGTGTACGCGTACAGACACTTCGTGCATACAGTGTACGCGTACAGACACTTCGTGCATACAGTGTACGCGTACAGACACTTCGTGCATACAGTGTACGCGTACAGACACTTCGTGCATACAGTGTATGCGTACAGACACTTCGTGCATACAGTGTACGCGTACAGACACTTCGTGCATACAGTGTACGTGTACAGACAACTCGCTAGTAAGTCTGTGTCTGGTTGTCCACTCTTGCAGTATGCAGGCCTGCTGGTCATCGTCATCCTCGGTCAAGTGGCCGCAGTCGTCATGGGACTGCTGTTCAAGAAGGAGGTAAGTGGTCAAATCGACTGTCCTGTAGCGGATCATATATCACTAGGGAGACAGGCGCGCTCCGTACGCCCCCAACTGGCGCGCTCCGTACGCCTTCCCAACAGGCGCGCTCCGTACGCCTTCCCAACAGGCGCGCTCCGTACGCCCCCAACAGGCGCGCTCCGTACGCCTTCCCAACAGGCGCGCTCCGTACGCCCCCAACATGCGCGCTCCGTACGCCTTCCCAACAGACGCGTTCCGTACGCCCCCAACATGCGCGCTCCGTACGCCCCCCAACATGCGCGCTCCTTACACCTTCCCAACAGGCGCACTCCGTACGCCCCCAACAGGCGCGCTCCGTACGCCCCCAACAGGAGACACGTGTTCTGCTCCTTTCTTCACAACGCACTGAGTACAATTATTACAATTATTTTTGGTAAGAGAAGACATTACGAGGATGGTCCCGTGCAAAATCGGCGTTACACTTGCAACGGCATAAGCGTCGGAAACTGTTAAATATGGGTGGGGAGGCCGAAGTTGGTTTCTGCGAACATAACCAATCTATTATAGTTAACATGTACCCTATATATGGGTGGGGGGCACGTTGGTTTCTGCCATCATGTTGGGTGGACCAGCATGTACTTAATATAATATTTATGCTCCATAATGTTGTTGGCACGTCTCCCCGTACACTCCGGTTCCGACGCCTATGAGTAGGGATATAACCACGGAAACATATATGATCTTGCATTGTATTGTTTCGTAAACACAATAAGTTAGTATGGTTATACACACGAAACACGAGATTTATGTTGGGGAAATAATCGATATAACGTCGGGTTGTCGCAAATGAAATCACCGTAATGTGAAATGTGGATCCACGGAAGACACGACGATTTGGAACTGGGGTTTTGATTTCTTAATTTTCCGAGCCTGTGCTCCGTGTCATGGTGTCAGCGGGTTTCAGCGGGCGTCAGTTTGGTGTCAGCGGGCGTCAGTCTGGTGTCAGCGGGAGTCAGTCTGGTGTCACTGGTTTCCCCACTCCATGTTTTGGTAACGAATGTACAAATCGAAACACTGGCCCAAAGCCACTCGCGAAGCAGTGGCCTGCGAAACGAATATGTTAGCCTCTTTCAGTCTTGTCTACATCGAGAGTGTTGACAACTCGCCATAAGGTGGTTTAACAACCTCGAGACAAGGCGGTTAAGAGGAGATAAAATTGAAGTTGCTAAGATATTGAATGGGTATGAAAATATTGATAGAAATGTTGTTTCTCACTCAAGAAAGATAATAGAACTAGAGGACATGAGGTAACATTACCAAAGGATCAGTGTCGATTGGATATCAGGAAGTACTCGTTCTCACAGAGGACAATCAATGAATGGAACACATTATCTACAGATTATGTAACTGCTAGCAGCATGAATATGTTTGAAAACAAGGTTGACACATATCTCAGGTTGTATTATACATAAATAAAAAATGTTGGACTCTCGATAAGCCAATGGTTTCCTTGTCCTTTTGCCATCCGGGCCTTTGCCTTGGATGGCAATCTTGTTAAATCTTGTTAAACCCTACAGCTTGCCGTTTATGACGTCATAGTTCCAGTGTACCTGCTATCTCGGGCGTAGTAGATCGGGGGTTACGATGCCAGATTGTGAATCGAGAGGACCGGCGGTTCAAGTCCACGTGCTGCCGGGGTTCAAGTCCACGTGCTGCAGGGATTTAAGTCCACGTGCTGCCGGGGTTCAAGTCCACGTGCTGCCGGGGTTCAAGTCCACGTGCCGCCGGGGTTCAAGTCCACGTGCTGCCGTTTCTAAACTTGGGTCAATTTCGTTCATCCCACTTTCCTAAGTCGCTTAGAAGAGACACTAAAAGCCGTTGGTCCCTTCTGCCTACACAATCCCACACAGGGAAATGGAAAAAACCTATCGACGACTCACAGAGCCGATTGTCTCGACCTACCTGGGCTGCACGAGCGGCTGTCCGGCTCTGACAATGGGGTCAACGCCACGAGCGCTTTGTATAGACAGATGCAGGTGCTATATAAGATCAAACATTGTTATAATCATTATGATTAATATTAATGTTATTATTATTATTAGTAGTAGCATTGTTATTATTATTATTATTATTATTACGATTGTTATTGTGATTAGTATTATGTTTATAATGATTATTAAGATTATTACGATTATTATTATTATTATTGTCGTTATCATCATTACATGCATTAGCCCAACAGTCAGATCGGTGTTGTTGCAGCTCGGTAACGAGTTGGAGGCATCGATGGTGGAACAAGCCAAACATAATGTGACAGACAGGTACAAGGACGCCGATGTCCTCACATTGGCCTGGAACGTCATGCAGACCAACGTGAGTATCCACGGAAAGAGGCCAATATGAGCAAGAGGTGAGGTAAATAAGTTATTAATACTAGCATATGCAAATCCTCACTAGCGAAGAACAATCATATTGACAAATGAGGTAATCGTAGTTGTAACGAATGCAGGCTTAAACGGTAGGTATGGGGGGCTTGCCCCCTCTACCGAAAAGACCCACTTTGTCCTAGTCCCGAGCTGGTTTCCTTGTGTTGTATTCCGCCTACCTTTTAGGTTCATGGCTGTCATCTTTGTGTTTCAGCTGAAATGTTGCGGTGGAGATGATTTCAAGGACTACCTGCATAATCCAAACTTCCTTCGGTCAAATCATCCGGTAATGGTTGTTTCAACAAAGTTCACCGACTTCTATTCTGCACACGGCAGCCTGAAGCAAAGCACAACAATAACGATTACCAATGAAGGGTGCCTGTCTGGGCGGGAGGGCAGTACCAATGGAGGGTGCCTGCCTGGGCGGGAGGGCAGTACCAATGGAGGGTGCCTGTCTGGGCGGGAGGGCAGACCAATGGAGGGTGCCTGTCTGGGCGGGAGGGCAGTATCAATGGAGGGTGCCTGCCTGGGCGGGAGGGCTGTACCAATGGAGGGTGCCTGTCTGGGCGGGAGGGCTGTACCGATGGAGGGTGCCTGCCTGGGCGGGAGGGCTGTACCAATGGAGGGTGCCTGCCTGGGCGGGAGGGCTGTACCAATGGAGGGTGCCTGCCTGGGCGGGAGGGCTGTACCAATGGAGGGTGACTGCCTGTGCGGGAGGGCTGTACCAATGGAGGGTGCCTGTCTGGGCGGGAGGGCTGTACCAATGGAGGGTGCCTGCCTGGGCGGGAGGGCTGTACCAATGGAGGGTGCCTACCTGGGCGGGAGGGCTGTACCAATGGAGGGTGCCTACCTGGGCGGGAGGGCTGTACCAATGGAGGGTGCCTGCCTGGGCGGGAGGGCTGTACCAATGGAGGGTGCCTGCCTGGGCGGGAGGGCTGTACCAATGGAGGGTGCCTACCTGGGCGGGAGGGCTGTACCAATGGAGGGTGCCTGCCTGGGCGGGAGGGTTCAAAGGGATTGGGCGATTCTGCAAAGTTGGCGGAAAAGACAAAATATCCTTTCTCTATATCACGGAAGGGAAATTGGAATATGTTAAACCTGAACAGCATATAATAGTTTAGTCATATAATAACATCAGCTGCGTCCCATTAGCTGGACTGGGTTATCGTAGGCCAGGCCTAATCTTCAGCAGAATAACATTTCTGCATGACAGGTATAGATATTTATCCAACAAATTAGCCTTAGTAATACCACATGTCCTTCCTTGTGTTGAATGTGTGTGTCCATCTCTAATGAGAACAAAGTAATCTGGCTACACATCCGTCACAGTCGTCGGTATATTGCATTACGCTATTGTAATCTATTGTATGTGTAGCAGAGTTGTTATATTTGTGTTTCCGGTAGGTGCCGTTGACCTGCTGTATTTGTGTTTCCGGTAGGTGCCGTTGACCTGCTGTATTTGTGTTTCCGGTAGGTGTCGTTGACCTGCTGTATTTATGTTTCCGGTAGGTGTCGTTGACCTGCTGTATTTGTGTTTCCGGTAGGTGCCGTTGACCTGCTGTATTTGTGTTTCCGGTAGGTGTCGTTGACCTGCTGTATTTATGTTTCCGGTAGGTGTCGTTGACCTGCTGTATTTGTGTTTCCGGTAGGTGCCGTTGACCTGCTGTATTCTCAGAGTCGGCGCTCCAGATGATCCGATCCCCGAGAACGAGACTCTTTGTTTCAAGGAAGCCACCGATGGTAAAGCCGATAAATTCCTCAATAAAGCCGTGAGTACTTTCATGTTCAAGTACTGCCATCCAAGAGAAACACATTACTGATGTCAGTGTTAGCATCAATGACGTAAACAAAAGCGAAACAAAAGTCATGGTTTTGGGGCAATACACCCAAAAGATCAAACATATCGCGCAAGTCGTTTTCTCAGAATGTATTCTAAAATTGGGAGATTCTGGAAAAAAATCAACAATTATGCCGGGGCAGACATGTTATCCAGCTGCAGCTGGCGCGACCAAGCAGCGCCTGGCAGTTCTTAGAAAACGGCGAACCTAGACTACAGCCGTGACGCATTAAAGGCCGGCACAAGCAACACAAACCGAATATTTCCAGACTATCGGCACTCGTGACGTACGGTTATCTAAGAGTATGGCGCAAGTGGCCGCGAGCATTACTAACCCGAGTCGAAGTTAAGTTCTATGCACCCTCCGTATCTTGGCTGTTCTGTTTCAGGGTTGTTACTCGGCGCTGTACAGAGAGATGAACACCAAAAACATCCTCCTTATCTCAGTGGCGGCCGGCATCGCCTTAATCCAGGTCAGACGCACCCAGTACTTCACGAGAACGCTTTCTTCATATTCGTGTAGAACGTTCCTGTCTTGGCTGTAGAACTATACTTGTTGTCCAGTTGGAGGCGACCTGCGGACCTACAGATCTGGAGTCAAAATATTCCACTAATTTGTTGTTTTCGTACAAAATGTTTCTACTTGCGTTGTTCATGTTCGTCTTTACGCGCAAGTCTCCATCATCTACACAGGCACACGTACGCACGCACGCACACAGGCGCGCACGCACACACAGACACACTATGCATAACAGTCGTTTTGTTTGGCGAATAGACTTTATAATCGTATGTACTATTTTCACACGGACGTCTGTATTGCAAGCCGAACATAATTCAGTTTGTGTTTGTTGTTTCCAGATATTCGGTACGCTGTTCGCTTGCTGTGTGAGGACGGAGATCAAGAAGAACGTGACCTACTAAGTCATCGTCGTTCAACCGAGAAACTGGTCATTGCCAATGGAGCGGGAACTAGATTATTTTAAGTTGGTTTCGCAGGGTATTATTACATTAATCGTTAACTGTAGTATGCATTTGTATAGTGCGTTTTATTAACTGGAATTATTATGAACGGTATTGAAAATGCGTTGTCTTAGACCAATATCAAGGAAGCAGTAATAATTACACAGAGAGAAACGCGATGCCACATTGGAAGCCGTTTCCTTAATGCCATGGTCGGTCGTGTCTGGCTGTGTGACAGAGTTCACAAATCATACATAGATGGTTAGGTTACTTACTTATGGAGCAAGGGTTGTGTCGTCCACATACTTAACGTCATTATTTGGCCAGCGTGTACACATATCTAACCGGCGTGTCTGAATGCTATGTGTGTCGCGCTCTGTTCAGATTGTTATACTTTGATTTGTCTGTAGCTCTAACAAGTTGTCTGCAGGAATGCTATGTGTGTATCGTGCTCTATCCAGATTGTTATACATTGATTTGTCTATAGCTCTAACAACTTGTTTACAGGAATGCTATGTGTGTATCGTGCTCTATTCAGATTGTTATACATTGATTTGTCTATAGCTCTAACAAGTTGTCTGCATGAATGCTATGTGTGTATCGTGCTCTATTCAGATTGTTATACATTAATTTGTCTATAGCTCTAACAGGTTGTCTGCAGGAATGCTATGTGTGTATCGTGCGCTATTCAGAATGTTATACATTGACTTGTCTGTAGCTGTAACAACTTGTCAACACGTTGTACAGACAACATCAAGACGCATATAGCTTCCGGCGAACTCTACCCATAGGGCATTCAATCCGGAGATGCGCGTAGTGCACTATGGGTAGAGTTCAGTAGAGTTGGAACTTGCGTGAACATTACCCATTGTCTATAAGTAATTCGGTTTAAAATCAAATAAAACTGAAAGAAAATTATAATTTATTGTGTTTGTTCTCATGACCGAGAATGAACTAACGTCGACCGTAACATTACGTCTGGTCAAAAGAAGGCGGAGCGACGTCTGGATGACAGCTGCTGGTCGATCCAAGTCGAGCGCTTTCATTGACTCGTGCGTCTGTAGACGCGGGAGCTGATAAGTCTAAGTCAGTGTCTGCCTCTTGACGGGTGCCGACCAATCTGTATTACCAGTAACGACTGATGTTCCCTCCCTGTATGAATAGTTAGTGCATCTGGGATGACCACTCCCCCATCCAGCGCGTCCTCGGGTGGCGGGGTGTGGGGTGGCCTTTATATGTAGGGGTTAATTGTGAAATAAGCACGAACGAGCATCCGCGGGCCGACTGGCTAGGGGAAGGCCACTTCGAAATCAATAATAATAATAATAATAATAATAATAATAATAAAAAGACTTCTTTGGCGCCAATATCCTCGGAAAATCCGAGCTCAGTGGCGCAACAAAACTAAAGGATTAGGCATTCTCGTGACCTTGTACAATGCAAAAAGGCGTCAACCGATGGATGGAGGTGCCAACAAGCAAGACTCTACATAACAAACATACACAATGGCTGACCACAGTCGCTTGAGTCTGTCCGGACCACTGGGCCAGACTCCACGACTAGGACTGGTATGCGCGAGCTGATCGACACGTGTAACCACAGCGCAGGCGGGAAGACAAATTCCAAATTCCGGCAAGTACAAATGACACTGACAGCGGCAGGTACTAGATGACACTGGCAGTGGCAGGTACAAGATGACACTGGCAGTAGCAGGTACAAGATGACACTGGCAGTGGCAGGTACAAAATGATACTGACAGCCTTGGCTTCAACCCTGCATTAGACGGTTCAGCAGTATGGGTCGTCTGTTTGTCGAAGCGAGGCGATGGTAACTATACCGGCAGCACCTTGAGCGACCAATTCGTCCTTTTTAAGAACAACACTGCTTGTTCCACAAGGAGAAGGGACAAGAAATGACCCTGTGTGACCAATTAGTCTTCTTTAAGGACAACACTGCTTGTTCTACAAGGCGAAGGGACAAGAAAGGAGACCTAAATATTGCTCGTCTCACCTATCTGTGGCTTGCAATAAACAATAAATATTTCCTCTATGATATTCTTTAAGTGTCTATAGCATACCCGACTACACGTGCGGAAAGACTTTTAAAACGTGTTAGTTTTCTGTATGATAAGCTCATGATTTGTATACCGAAAATGAGGAATTGCATATACAACTGTATTTTGGGGACATTTTAAGGGACCTTTTTTAAAAATAGTGCTAAAATTTTTACAAATCCATGCAGAAAACCTCTTGGCAGGAGGCGGCCGTTCTCAACAGCTCCTGGTGCTTAGCTTGGTGAATATTCCCGTCCTCAAGGGAGGTTCTTCTTCTTCCGTACACCATCTTACTGTGGAACATTGTTGCACTGCTCGAGTGAATCCAACTTTTTGAGATACTATGTTTTAACTGTAACATTTATAGAAATCATCGAAGAAATCCACGACTGATTGTGGACGCCCGAACCCCACTTTTCTAAACCCCGAGGACGTACCTGGTTCCTGTACTCATTGTTTTGTGAGCTGGTGTTATAGAGGACGTGCCTGGTTCAAATACTGCTTGTTTTGTGAGTTGGTGTTATAGAGGACGTGCCTGGTTCCTGTACTGCTTGTTTTGTGAGCTGGTGTTATAGATGACGTGCCTGGTTCAAGTACTGCTTGTTTTATGAGCTGGTGGTATAGAGGACTTGCCTGGTTCCTGTACTGCTTGTTTTGTGAGCTGGTGTTATAGAGGACGTGCCTGGTTCTTGTACTGCTTGTTTTGTGAGTTGGTGTTATAGAGGACGTGCCTGGTTCCTGTACTGCTTGTTTTGTGAGCTGGTGTTATAGAGGACGTGCCTGGTTCTTGTACTGCTTGTTTTGTGAGTTGGTGTTATAGAGGACGTGCCTGGTTCCTGTACTGCTTGTTTTGTAAGTTGGTGTTATAGAGGACGTGCCTGGTTCAAGTACTGCTTGTTTTGTTAGCTGGTGTTATAGAAGACGTGCCTGGTTCCCGTACTGCTTGTTTTGTGAGTTGGTGTTATAGAGGACGTGCCTGGTTCAAGTACTGCTTGTTTTGTAAGCTGGTGTTAAAGATGACGTGCCTGGTTCCCGTACTGCTTGTTTTGTGAGCTGGTGTTATAGAGGACGTGCCTGGTTCAAGTAATGCTTGTTTTGTGAGCTGGTGTTATAGAGGACGTAACTGGTTCCCATACTGCTTGTTTTGTGAGTTGGAGTTATAGAGGACGTGCCTGGTTCAAGTAATGCTTGTTTTGTGAGCTGGGTTATAGAGGACGTACCTGGTTCCCGTATTGCTTGTTTTGTGAGCTGGTGTTATAGAGGACGTGCCTGGTTCCCGTACTGCTTGTTTTGTGAGCTGGTGTTATAGAAGACGTGCCTGGTTCAAGTACTGCTTGTTTTGTGAGTTGGTGTTACAGAGGACGTGCCTGGTTCAAGTACTGCTTGTTTTGTGAGATGGTGTTATAGAGGACGTGCCTTGTTCAATTAATGCTTGTTTTGTGAGCTGGTGTTATAGAGGACGTAACTGGTTCCCGTACTGCTTGTTTTGTGAGTTGGTGTTATAGAGGACGTGCCTGGTTCAAGTAATGCTTGTTTTGTGAGTTGGTGTTATAGAGGACGTACCTGGTTCAAGTAATGCTTGTTTTGTTAGCTGGTGTTATAGAGGACGTAACTGGCTCCCGTACTGCTTCTTTTGTGAGCTGGTGTTATAGAGGACGTGCCTGGTTCTTGTATTGCTTGTTTTGTGAGTTGGTGTTATAGAGGACGTGCCTGGTTCCTGTACTGCTTGTTTTGTGAGCTGGTGTTATAGAGGACGTGCCTGGTTCCTGTACTGCTTGTTTTGTGAGCTGGTGTTATAGAGGACGTGCCAGATTCCTGTACTGCTTGTTTTGTGAGCTGGTGTTATAGAGGACGTGCCTGGTTCTTGTACTGCTTGTTTTGTGAGCTGGTGTTATAGAGGACGTGCCAGGTTCCTGTACTGCTTGTTTTGTGAGCTGGTGTTATAGAGGAATTGCCTGGTTCTTGTACTACTTGTTTTGTGAGCTGGTGTTATAGAGGACGTGCCTGGTTCAAGTAATGCTTGTTTTGTGAGCTGGTGTTATAGAGGACGTAACTGGTTCCCGTACTGCTTGTTTTGTGAGTTGGTGTTATAGAGGACGTGCCTGGTTCAAGTAATGCTTGTTTTGTGAGCTGGGTTATAGAGGACGTACCTGGTTCCCGTATTGCTTGTTTTGTGAGCTGGTGTTATAGAGGACGTGCCTGGCTCCCGTACTGCTTCTTTTGTGAGCTGGTGTTATAGAGGACGTGCCTGGTTCTTGTATTGCTTGTTTTGTGAGTTGGTGTTATAGAGAACGTGCCTGGTTCCTGTACTGCTTGTTTTGTGAGCTGGTGTTATAGAGGACGTGCCTGGTTCCTGTACTGCTTGTTTTGTGAGCTGGTGTTATAGAGGACGTGCCAGGTTCCTGTACTGCTTGTTTTGTGAGCTGGTGTTATAGAGGACGTGCCTGGTTCTTGTACTGCTTGTTTTGTGAGCTGGTGTTATAGAGGACGTGCCTGGTTCCTGTACTGCTTGTTTTGTGAGCTGGTGTTATAGAGGAATTGCCTGGTTCTTGTACTACTTGTTTTGTGAGCTGGTGTTATAGAGGACGTGCCTGATTCCTGTACTGCTTGTTTTGTGAGTTGGTGTTATAGAGGACGTGCCTGGTTCCTGTACTGCTTGTTTTGTGAGTTGGTGTTATAGAGGACGTGCCTGGTTCAAGTACTGCTTGTTTTGTGAGCTGGTGTTATAGAGGACTTGCCTGGTTCACGTACTGCTTGTTTTGTGAGTTGGTGTTATAGAGGACGTGCCTGGTTCCTGTACTGCTTGTTTTGTGAGTTGGTGTTATAGAGGACATGTCTGGTTAAAGTACTGCTTGTTTTGTGAGCTGGTGTTATAGAGGACGTGCCTGGTTCAAGTACTGCTTGTTTTGTGAGCTGGTGTTATAGAGGACGTGCCTGGTTCACGTACTGCTTGTTTTGTGAGTTGGTGTTATAGAGGACGTGACTGGTTCAAGTACTGCTTGTTTTGTGAGCTGGTGTTATAGAGGACGTGCCTGGTTCCCGTACTGCTTGTTTTTGTGAGTTGGTGTTATAGAGGACGTGCCTGGTGCAAGTACTGCTTGTTTTGTGAGATGGTGTTATAGAGGACGTGCCTGGTTCAATTAATGCTTGTTTTGTGAGCTGGTGTTATAGAGGACGTAACTGGCTCCCGTACTGCTTGTTTTGTGAGTTGGTGTTATAGACGACGTGCCTGTTCTCGTACTGCTTGTTTTGTGAGCTGGTGTTATAGAGGACGTACCTGGTTCAAGTAATGCTTGTTTTGTTAGCTGGTGTTATAGAGGACGTAACTGGCTCCCGTACTGCTTGTTTTGTGAGTTGGTGTTATAGACGACGTGCCTGTTCTCGTACTGCTTGTTTTGTGAGCTGGTGTTATAGAGGACGTACCTGGTTCAAGTAATGCTTGTTTTGTTAGCTGGTGTTATAGAGGACGTACCTGGTTCAAGTAATGCTTGTTTTGTGAGTAGGTGTTATAGAGGACGTGCCTGGCTCCCGTACTGCTTGTTTTGTGAGTTGGTGTTATAGAGGATTTGCTGCCACAGGAGGTCAGTGTCAGCAGGAAGGACAACACCATATGTGGCGCCATGAGTGTTCTGGTTGCCTGGAAAAGCTACAACTATTTAATCATTTATAACTAAAACACACATGGACTTATAGTGCAAAACACTGACGTTCTACCGATGACTCCAGCATATAGCGTTGTTTACAGCAAGTCTCACTTCTGGCATTGTCAATGGGCGTGCAATATGTTGTCAACAAAATCACTGCTGACTGCGGCATATGACAACACATTCTTACTGCAAACAACTTAATCATGTTTTAGTTTTATTAAACTGTGCAACACAAGTAAACTGAATATCTCACACTGACCATCAAATTGTCTAAACTGGTAACTGCACACAATAGTCATGAATTAAAGCAACTAACTTATTAATATCAACATCACTAGCATTCACAACTAGACACAATTCTGTCATCCAGTGAACTCTGCTTAACAGAATCACTTCAAACCAGAGCAACGTAATTCTATTCACCTAAGTTACACATTTGAATATAGCGAGAATAGAGAATGATTCCGTCCCAGCCAATGTATTTGATTCTTCTAAACAGCTGATTCTGTAATTCGCAATTCGGTTAAGCAGAGTCGACTGCACATGTCAACACTTAAATATATTTACAGTTAGACATATTATGTCAAAGAGATGCTGGGGAGGAATAAACATTCATGAACAGTTGACAGAACGCCAAGGCAACCATTACTCTAGCCCTGGTAAACATCTCATCGATATCTTATTGGAACAAATAATTATAATTCTTACAGTTCAACTGATGAATGTTCCTCACAGCAAAATCAATAAACAAACCAAACATGAAATGTTTACTTTGTAAGTAGCATCACGTTGAAGGGAACCGCATTACAAATTACAAGGTTTGGGAAAATATGTCTGGTATATATTTTGTGGTTTGAAATTGAAACATAAGGAAACATTTAAATGCTAAAACTACAATTCAAATGTCTCTTCATTCAATTTTCCCAACACAAATATATTATATTTCCTACAAACTTGTTAAAATACTCCAAATGTTCCATTATATAACATTCCTATAAGCACCAGTACAACAAAAAATATATTTTTTGTAATTGTCTTTTAAAACATATGCCTTGGCTAACTAGCCTCATTTCTTGAATCACAATTTCATGAAAACGGTCCTTTACTTAGCATACTGAGCACAGTGAATGACGAAGAGGCATGCTCAAAATGCACATTCTATTTGGCAAGGAGTGATTCTTTCACTCAATCACTAACCTTTGTATCTAACAATTCCATTGGCTTCCTGTAGGTTTAGCAAGATATATAAGTATGTATGTATTATATATATATATATATATATATATATATATATATATATATATATATATATATAAATAATTAATTGTTATGTGCTGCTGACATTTTATGGTAGAGACCACTGGCCAACCAGCTGATCTACACAGAAACCCTGACTAGAATATCAAACGGATAAAGGTAAGTTCTTACATAGTGCAGTATCCAGTTCGTAAGACTGCTCAAAGTGTTTAACACTTCATCCCCGGGTAGACCTGTTCGTTGCAACACCAACTCGACATCTCTGGGAAGCATTCAGCCATGCTATAATAACTGCACAAACACTGTTGGTTCTAATATCCAATGTGAAGTGAACTGGAGCAATGTGGAGTGAACTGGAGCAATGTGGAGTGAAGCCCAACTTTACAAATGGCTGCAAGAGGATTCGTATAAATATGTGATCAACTCAACAAGTAGCGGATGAAACTGTTTTAGACAAAGGTTTGTGGTTGAGTTGAAAAGAAAACCAATGATCTAGACAAACCAAGGAATGCTGGACATTATTTGGCAAACAGGGCCTGTAGGTCGACAGGCGCGCCTTGACTCAGCATCAACATGGGTTTCTCGATGACATTGCAAAATGTGCTGAGAAAGCGGGCGGCCAGAGCATCGTCCACCACGCGGCTGTCCGAGCACAGCGTGACGGTCAGCGCCGGGTAGGGCCGGGCGTCGTCGTCCAGCTCCGTGCGTGTGCCGCCGATGGCGAGAATGGATGCTGATGGTGGGTTTACGATGGCTGTGAACTCACTAATGCCATACATGCCCAGGTTAGATATACTGAAACAGTGACAGGGGATGGCAGTTTGCCATCTAAATCCAACAAATGCAAAACATGCTGTTAGTCGTTATATGTCTTATATTAACTAAACTGTTATTTTGCTTTAGATCATTAGTAATTTTCAACAAATTCACATAAGAAATTGGAAACCTGGGGCAGTGCATTTGAACTGTGGTTGTATAGGACGCCTTAGTACGTAGGAACCAAATTTAATGGTTGATTAGTACATAGGAACAAACTGTTATGGTTGATTGTATTGTATAGGACACCTTAGTACATCGGAACAAACTATTATGGTTGATTGTAGTGTTTAGGACACCTTAGTACATCGGAACAAACTATTATGGTTGATTGTAGTGTTTAGGACACCTTAGTACATCGGAACAAACTATTATGGTTGATTGTAGTGTTTAGGACGTCTTAGTACATAGGAACAAACCCTTATGGTTGATTGTATTGTAAAGGATGCCTTAGTACATAGGAACCAACTCTTATGTTTGATTGTAGTTTATAGGGTGCCTTAGTACATAGGAACCAACTGTTATGGTTGATTGTAGTTTATAGGGTGCCTTAGTACATAGGAACCAACTGTTATGTTTGATTGTAGTTTATAGGGTGCCTTAGTACATAGGAACCAACTCAGATGGTTGATTGTAGTTTATAGGGTGCCTTAGTACATAGGAACCAACTCAGATGGTTGATTGTAGTTTATAGGGTGCCTTAGTACATAGGAACCAACTCAGATGGTTGATTGTAGTTTATAGGGTGCCTTAGTACATAGGAACCAACTCAGATGGTTGATTGTAGTTTATAGGGTGCCTTAGTACATAGGAACCAACTCAGATGGTTGATTGTAGTTTATAGGGTGCCTTAGTACATAGGAACCAACTCAGATGGTTGATTGTAGTTTATAGGGTGCCTTAGTATATAGGAACCAACTCAGATGGTTGATTGTAGTTTATAGGGTGCCTTAGTACATAGGAACCAACTCTTATGTTTGGTTGTAGTGTTTGTCAAATTGTGAAGTCTCAGTTTGCACAGGAAGCTCCTTTTGAGAATGCACAGCAACCAGCAGATGTACACAATCACACAGATGTACACAATCACACGGATGTACACAATCACACGGATGTACACAATCACACGGATGTACACAATCACACGGATGTACACAATCAAACGGATGTACACAATCACACGGATGTACACAATCACTCAAGGTGGGCAGTAATGTTGTTAGTACAAATATACAGAAGAGCAGTACATTAAAACAACTGTCTTCCTGATAACTAATCAACCGAGACTCACGTGAACGTGCCTCCTTGGTATTCGTCAGGCTGCAGGCTTCCATTCCTGGCCTTCTCAGCCAACTCCTGGTCCAAAGACAACACATAGTGAGAGTTACAAGGTTATCAACATATGGTTGTCGGTCGCTGTCATTCAATGATTGGTCTCATGACCATATCAGGTGGAAACAGGAATTATCTTGTTGAATTGGAGCAGTGGAGCTTCACAGACAACTGCAGAATACACATCTGACAGGAATTCAGTGTAATACAATGTAATAATCTAATGATAACTGGGGTAGGGGGAGGGGGTAGGGGGAGGGGGTGGTGAAACACTGAGATAAATTAAAACAGTTTGCAGGGATATTATAATCATAATTCACACAACAATGTGGTCCAACATTGCTGCTCCAAGGAAATGGTGAACGTTGATACACCAAGGACATGGTGTACATTGATACACCAAGGACACGGTGTACACCGATACACCAAGGACCTGGTGTACGTTGATACACCAAGAGAAATCTTGCAAGCAGCAAGTAGTGTCTTCATCCTCCCTGCAGGAACATACCCTGATTGTTGCAGAGATCTCTTGTAGGCCGAGTCCGACTGCATTCTTGACAATGGGAGTTATTAGACCGCCCTCTGTTGCCACCGCTGTTGCTATGTCGATGTTACTGAGGACCCGTGATCCCTCACCGGTCCATGTCGCATTTACTTCGGGGACCATCTGACAGACCGACAGAGTTTATTTTCAGGAACTGCATACATGCATACATAATACATATAAACAAGATAGATACTTTATAATACAGTTTCAGTTTAACAGCAGAGCCAGTTAGGTAAAAAAAAAACACAGCGAAAGGCAACTAAGAAGCGCCACTGAACAGTTGAGAGACACGTCTACACTTTACAGAACACCTGTTCTCTGTTTGTGGGTATTAGAAGCATTTTATTAGTCATCATTAACCAAATTTTGGTTTTCCATTTTGAAAACCATTGTTACAGACGTCTTCTGGAAGTACAACTGTGGAATCAGTTATAGTTACATTTGTATTATTTTATACCTCGTTGTAGAGGTTTCATATAGTTTATATACATTTGACAAATCATGCAGTGCGACAGCCTACAGCCTACTTATAGCCTGGCAGCCTACCTGTAGCGCGACAGCCTACCTGTAGATTGACAGCCTACCTGTACCACAATGGCCTGCCTGTAGCGCGACGGCCTGTCTGTATCATGACGGCCTGCCTATAACGTGATGGCCTACCTGTAGTGTGACGGCCTACCTGTAGTGCGACGGTCTACCTGTAGTGTGACGGCCTACCTGTAGTGTGACGGCCTACCTGTAGTGTGACAGCCTACCTGTAGTGTTACGGCCTACCTGTAGTGTTATGGCCTACCTGTAGTGTGGCAGCCTACCTGTAGTGTGACAGCCTACCTATAGTGCAACGGTCTACCTATAGAGTAACGGCCTACTTATAGAGTGACGGCCTACCTATAGAGTGATGGCCTACTTATAGAGAGATGGCCTACCTATAGAGTGACGGCCTACTTATAGAGTGATGGTCTACCTATAGAGTGATGGCCTACCTATAGAGTGAAGGCCTACCTGTAGTGTGACGGCCTACCTATAGAGTGATGGCCTACCTGTAGTGTTACGGCCTACCTGTAGTGTTACGGCCTACCTGTAGTGTGGCAGCCTACCTGTAGTGTGACAGCCTACCTGTAGTGTGACAGCCTACCTATAGCATGACAGCCTACCTATAGAGTGATGGCCTACCTGTAGTGTGACGGCCTACCTGTAGTGTGACAGCCTAAATATAGTGTGACAGCCTACCTATAGCATGACAGCCTACCTGGGGCCGGTTTCATGTCACCTACTTAGTGGCTAAGAAGGTTTACTTAGCACTTGTCTTAAGAAATTGTGCGTTTCATGTTTTCTATTTAGACTACGCTGTGGGCGTAACCCCCTACTTAGCCTACGCCTCCTGCCCCCATGGCGTAACACCCTAAGCCTTCTACCCCCATGGCGTAACACCCTACTTAGCCTACGCCTCTTACCCCGTGGCGTACCACCCTACTTAGCCTACGCCTCCTACCCCCGTGGCGTAACACCCTACACCTCCTACCCCCGTGATGTACCACCCTACTTAGCCTAAGCCACCTACCCCCGTGGCGTAACACCCTACACCTCCTACCCCCGTGACGTACCACCCTACTTAGCCTAAGCCGCCTACCCCCCGTGGCGTAACACCCTACTTAACCTACGCCTCCTACCCCTGTGGCATACGTTTGCTTCCACGAACACTTGACACATCAGCGGGAATCCTCATTATAGGTTGTAAAACCGTATCAGTGACTGGAACTATCATTCATGAAGTTGTGAAGCAGACTGTTCACTGAAGATTTTTGACAAGAACATGGATTGTGTACTAATGGAAAACTGTATTTTAGCTGCCACAGCGTTGATGACTAGGAATTTGTAAATAATTAATAATTAATGTATTGAACTTTCATTAAAAAAATTATATGTACATTGATAAAATAAATAATGTTGTATTAATCAGACTGTGTTTTTCTTTTTGATAACTTTAATACAATAATAAACACTGGAAGTTTGATAATAATTTATACATTGACGCTGTTGAATAAACATAGGCATAGTATAGGCCTATTTGTTGACCTCCTAAAACTATGTTTAGCACTGACATAGTAAATAACAAGCAACCGTTTTCTGTTTCTTTCGCAGATTGGTCACATTATTCCGGTGCCAATAAAATTGCTTTTCCTTTCCTGTTTGATAGTGTCGATTATGTCATGTGCTTTCACCATGTTGCTATTGGGATTATGGGAAGGGGAATCCCAGGGATTGCCCGTTGGTAACGACTCATCTAACCACGTGACAGCCTTATGCACATTCTTAGTTAAGAAATAGGTCAGGCACTACATGAAACCCAATTTGCTTTTACATAACTACTTAGCTACGAAAAATTGTTAGTGTACGATGAGTAACTGACATGAAACCGATCCCTGTAGTGTGATAGCCTTCGTATGGTCCGAGAGCCTACCTGTAGCGTGACAGCCACGGCTTTAATCAGTATGTCATTCAGTGAAATCGTCACCCCTTCTTCTGCAACAACATAAAGGATAGCTACAATACTGTGCATATAAATACCTATCTAGCAGCTTCTAAGCTGCATTGAAAGAAGTCAGTGCTACATTATCAGTTGTGATAACTGAAGTGAGCAGTGAAAGAGATATGATAACAGATGACAATAATGTCTCAGCACTGCCAGAACTGATGTTGTCATTAGGACAAATTCCACATTATTATTACCTGTTACAAGACTGTCTGAATGAAACATGCTTACTGGCTCTCTCTCTCTCTCTCTCTCTCTCTCTCTCTCTCTCTCTCTCTCTCTCTCTCTCTCTCTCTCTCTCTCTCTCTCTCTCTCTCTCTCTCTCTCTCTCTCTCTCTCTCTCTCTCTCTCTCTCTCTCTCTCTCTCTCTCTCTCTCTCTCTCTCTCTCTCTCTCTCTCTCTCTCTCTCTCTCTCTCTCTCTCTCTCTCTCTCTCTCTCTCTCTCTCTCTCTCTCTCTCTCTCTCTCTCTCTCTCTCTCTCTCTCTCTCTCTCTCTCTCTCTCTCTCTCTCTCTCTCTCTCTCTCTCTCTCTCTCTCTCTCTCTCTCTCTCTCTCTCTCTCTCTCTCTCTCTCTCTCTCTCTCTCTCTCTCTCTCTCTCTCTCTCTCTCTCTCTCTCTCTCTCTCTCTCTCTCTCTCTCTCTCTCTCTTAACTTTATAAACTAATAATACAGATGATTTCTGGGAAGGTTGTAAGTTGTAACTTATTTTTGAATGTATTTCTGTTTGGCAGTTTCTCTGTGAAGCTCTTTGTACTAAAGCCTTAAAGGCGTCCACTTGGCAAGGTTGCCTGGGTGAGGAGTCAACCAGTGAAGGAGTTCACTTGGCGAGGTTGCGTGGGTGGGGAGTCAGCTAGTGAAGGGGTCCACTTGGCGAGGTTGCCTGGATGAGGAGTTAGCTAGTGAAGGGGTCCACTTGGCGAGGTTGCCTGGATGAGGCGTCAGCTAGTGAAGGGGTCCACTTGGTGAGGTTGCCTGGGTGAGGAGTCAGCTAGTGAAGCGGTCCACTTGGCGAGGTTGCCTGGATGAGGAGTCAGCTAGTGAAGGGGTCCTCTTGGCGAGGTTGCCTGGGGTGAGGAGTCAGCTAGTGAAGGGGTCCTCTTGGTGAGGTAGCCTGGGGTGAGGAGTCAGCCAGTGAAGGGGTCCTCTTGGCGAGGTTGCCTGGGTGAGGAGTCCGCTAATGAAGGGGTCCTCTTGGCGAGGTTGCCTGGGGCGAGGAGTCAGCTGGTGAAGGGGTCCTCTTGGCGAGGTTGCCTGGGGCGAGGAGTCAGCTAGTGAAGTGGTCCTCTTGGCGAGGTTGCCTGGGGCGAGGAGTCAGCTAGTGATGTAGTCATCTTGGCGAGGTTGCCTGGGGTGAGGAGTCAGCTAGAAGTGTTGTACCTTTAAGGCTCTTCCGTAGTCGCATCACGTCCCCCACATTGCAGTCAATGACGCTGTAGGCGTGAGGTATAGTCGCCTGTACAGAATAAGAATAATTATTTTATTTGATCCTATGTAACAAATTCTAATAACACACTAATCCATGGTACATTAGTATGAAAAAAGTATAGATATAATAGAAAGATGCACATAAAACAAGGAGCATAAACAAAGGCATAACAAATAGGGTCGGGAGACTCCACTAAGACTTTCCTATTAGCTGTCAAGGAGCCACTGTCTATACATATTAGCTGTCAAGGAGCCACTGTCTATACATATTAGCTGTCAAGGAGCCACTATCTATACATATTAGCTGTCAAGGAGCCACTGTCTATACATATTAGCTGTCAAGGAGCCACTGTCTATACATATTAGCTATCAAGGAGCCACTGTCTATACATATTAGCTGTCAAGGAGCCACTGTCTATACATATTAGCTCTCAAGGAGCCACTGTCTATACATATTAGCTCTCAAGGAGCCACTGTCTATACATATTAGCTCTCAAGGAGCCACTGTCTATACATATTAACTCTCAAGGAGCCACTGTCTATACATATTAACTCTCAAGGTGCCACTGTCTATACATATATATTAACTCTCAAGGAGCCACTGTCTACACATATTAACTCTCAAGGAGCCACTTTCTATACATATTAGCTCTCAAGGAGCCACTGTCTATACATATTAGCTCTCAAAGAGCCACTGTCTATACATATTAGTTCTCAAGGAGCCACTTTCTATAATATACTAAATAATACTTTTTTAGATGTTTTCATAGAAAATACATTTATTTTTTAAATATAAAAAATCTTTTCAATAAATTTGTCTAACATCAAGGAATGTCTTAATGTAATTTCTAATTGTTTATCTCACGTGTAAGCACAGACAACACACTACGGTGCCACTACCTTTATATTTCTATGCTACTATTATATGTAAACATCCACTTAACGGTAAAGACGAACAACTTAGTTAATTCTTAGTTGTCCATCAAGTAACCACTGGATCATTGATTTAAGTGGATTGACACAAGTTGTGAAAATAACACATTTCTAAGCATTTTCTACGTTCTAATTTTCCATTAAAACTGAATAAAAATTCTAAATCAATTTCATTTTAATTTTGATCCACTTTTAACAAGATTGCAATCCAAGGCAAAGGCCCAGATGGCAAGCGGACAAGGAAGCCATTAGCTTATCGAGAGTCCAACATTTTTAATCTATATTTAATCCGCCCTCCTGAGATATGTGTCAATCTTGTTTTTAAACATATTCAAGCTGCTAGCAGTTACACAATCTGTAGATAATTTGTTCCATTCGTTTATTGTCCTCTGTGAGAATGAATACTTCCTGATATCCAATCTATACTGATCTTTTACTAATGTTACCTCATGTCCTCTAGTCCCATCATCTTTCTTGAGCGAGAAAAAAAATATTTCTATTAATATTTTCATACCCATTCAATATCTTAAAAACTCAATTTGATCTTCTATTAACTGCCTTGTTTCTAGGGTTGTTAAACCACCTTCTCTCAGTCGTTCTTCATAACTAAGGTCTCTCAGTTCTGGAATAATTTTAGTTGCTCTCCTCTGTATTTTTTCAAGCGTATCTATATCCTTTTTACAATATGGTCTCCAAGCTTGTATGCAGTATTCTAAATGAGGCCTAACTATTGTTTTATACAGAGGTATAATTAGCTTTTTTCCTTGTATGTTATATTTCTCCTAATCAACCCAAGAATTTGATTACCCTTTGAAGCTGCAATACCACACTGCTCTGAAACTTTCATATCAGCACTTATTGTTACTCATAAATCCTTTTTTCACAGTAGTACCTAGAACAGTATCTCCAATTTTTAGTTTACATCCCCTGACAACCTTCGTGTAGATACAGAGAATGTGACCTGAAATCTTCAATTGACTAATTTTCGGAGATATCCTGGCATCCACCAGGGAAAGAATTGATTTGATACTGTTTCATATTATCAACCAATTTTCAGATCTGTCATTTAAGATACGACACCAGACACCTCTCGCATGACAATGGACTGGTCCACTGACCTTTGACTGCGTTAACCTTTGAGCAATTGTCTTCCTCATGTTGCTTAATTCTATGTCCACAAAAGCTTGACCATCAGGTACTGTCGGTGTGGCCGTAGCCACCCCAGGAGTTGGGGGTGGTGCAGTGGGCGGACTTTTCTCGACCAATGGGCTCTGCCTAATAGGAGCAGGTTTCATATTCTTCTCCCCAATATACTGGAGCAGATCACTGAAAACAGGAAGATATAATTTTATCTACAACACATAATACAATATATAGACTTGTATCAATACCATAAAAAGGAACACTAAAAAGGAATTACACATATATGTAATAATTTTATATCCATAGTGTATTCTAACCAACACTCCCAATGTCCATGTTCTTACTTTGGTTTTTACTTTATGTCCCCGGCAAATGTATTGATAATTGAATCAACTCATCCCTATGTATTGATAACTGAATCAACTCATCCCTATGTATCGATAACTGAATCAACTCATCCCTATGTATTGATAACTGAATCAACTCATCCCTATGTATTGATAACTGAATCAACTAATCCCTAGGCCAAAATCGTGGCAGTCCCAAATTGTTTACAATGTTCACAATTTCTACGTGTTACAGAAATTGTGAAAGTCAGAGTATGTCACAAATATAGCACATATATCACACAAAATGCACAAACATAGCAGAACAACTTGTCTTGATATCAACTTGTACAGTAAAAGAATGGTAACAAGGAAAAATTAAAGTATTTCCAATCACTGACCATTTCTTCCAGGCATTGTCAAGTGAAGAAAACATTAACCTATGAATGAAGACCTTTCATGGAAGAAGCGACACTAGGACAGGACATACCCCTTTGTGAGTCTACCCCCAGGGCCTGTGGCAGGGACGTCTGAAGGTTTAATGTTGTACACTTCCATTATGTTCCTCGCTGCCGGACCAAACGGTACACTGCAAGAAACAGACACGCTTAGATTGCAGCCTTGACATCAACAACAATGGTAGAAACAGACACGTTTAGATTGTGGTCTTGACAGCAACAACAATGGTAGAAAGAGACACGTTTAGATTGCAGCCTTGACAGCAACAACAATGGTAGAAAGAGACACGCCTAGACTGTAGCCTTGACGGTAACAACAATTGTAGAAACAGACACGCCTAGACTGCAGCCTTCACAGCAACAACAATTGTAGAAAGAGACACGCTTAGACTGCAGCCTTCACAGCAACAACAATTGTAGAAAGAGACACACTTAGATTGCAGCCTTGACATCAACAATTGTAGAATGAGACACACTTAGACTGCAGCCTTGACAGCAACAACAATGGTAGAAAGAGACACGCTTAGACTGCAGCCTTGACAGCAACAACAATGGTAGAAACAGACACGTTTAGATTGCAGCCTTGACAGCAACAACAATGGTAGAAACAGACACGTTTAGACTGCAGCCTTGACAGCAACAACAATGGTAGAAACAGACACGTTTAGATTGTGGCCTTGACAGCAACAACAATGGTAGAAAGAGACACGTTTAGACTGCAGCCTTGACAGCAACAACAATGGTAGAAAGAGACACGCTTAGACTGCAGCCTTGACAGCAACAAAAATGGTAGAAAGAGATACGCTTAGACTGCAGCCTTGACAGCAACAACAATGGTAGAAACAGACACGTTTAGATTGCAGCCTTGACAGCATCAACAATGGTAGAAAGAGACACACTTAGACTGCAGCCTTGACAGCAACAACAATGGTAGAAAGAGACACGTTTAGATTGCAGCCTTGACAGCAACAACAATTGTAGAAAGAGACACGCTTAGACTGCAGCCTTGACAGCAACAACAATGGTAGAAACAGACACGTTTAGATTGCAGCCTTGACAGCAACAACAATGGTAGAAAGAGACACGCTTAGACTGCAGCCTTGACAGCAACAACAACGGTAGAAAGAGACACGCTTAGACTGCAGCCTTGACAGCAACAACAATGGTAGAAACAGAACCGTTTAGACTGCAGCTTTGACAGCAACAACAATTGTAGAAAGAGATGCTCCTAGACTGCAGCCTTGACGGTAACAACAATTGTAGAAAGAGACATGCTTAGACTGCAGCCTTGACAGCAACAACAATGGTAGAAACAGAACCTTTTAGACTGCAGCTTTGACAGCAACAACAATTGTAGAAAGAGACACGCCTAGACTGCAGCTTTGACAGCAACAACAATGGTAGAAACAGACACGCTTAGACTGCAGCCTTGACAGCAACAACAATGGTAGAAACAGACACGTTTAGATTGCAGCCTTGACAGCAACAACAATGGTAGAAAGAGACACGCTTAGACTGCAGCCTTGACAGCAACAACAATGGTAGAAACAGAACCGTTTAGACTGCAGCTTTGACAGCAACAACAATTGTAGAAAGAGACGCTCCTAGACTGCAGCCTTGACGGTAACAACAATTGTAGAAAGAGACATGCTTAGACTGCAGCCTTGACAGCAACAACAATTGTAGAAAGAGACATGCTTAGACTGCAGCCTTGACAGCAACAACAATGGTAGAAACAGACACGTTTAGACTGCAGCTTTGACAGCAACAACAATTGTAGAAAGAGACACGCCTAGACTGCAGCTTTGACAGCAACAACAATGGTAGAAACAGACACGTTTAGATTGCAGCCTTGACAGCAACAACAATGGTAGAAAGAGACACGCTTAGACTGCAGCCTTGACAGCAACAACAATGGTAGAAACAGAACCGTTTAGACTGCAGCTTTGACAGCAACAGCAATTGTAGAAAGAGACACGCTTAGACTGCAGCTTTGACAGCAACAACAATGGTAGAAACGGACACGCTTAGACTGCAGCCTTGACAGCAACAACAATGGTAGAAAGAGACACGCTTAGACTGCAGCCTTGACAGCAACAACAATGGTAGAAACAGACACATTTAGATTGCAGCCTTGACAGCAACAACAATGGTAGAAACAGAACCGTTTAGACTGCAGCTTTGACAGCAACAACAATTGTAGAAAGAGACACGCCTAGACTGCAGCCTTGACAGCAACAACACACAGAGTGGGGAGTAGGGGGAAGTCATGTGAAACAACAACACAAAGAGTGGGGAGTAGGGGGAAGTCATGTGAAACAACAACACACCGAGTGGGGAGTAGGGGGAAGTCATGTGAAACAACAACACACAGACAGTGGGGAGTAGGGGGAAGTCATGTGAAACAACAACACACAGACAGTGGGGAGTAGGGGGAAGTCATGTGAAATAACAACACACAGAGTGGGGAGTAGGGGGAAGTTATGTGAAACAACACACCGAGTGGGGAGTAGGGGGAAGTCATGTGAAACAACAACACGCCGAGTGGGGAGTAGGGGGAAGTCATGTGAAACAACAACACACCGAGTGGGGAGTAGGGGGAAGTCATGTGAAATAACAACACACAGAGTGGGGAGTAGGGGGAAGTCATGTGAAACAACAACACACCGAGTGGGGAGTAGGGGGAAGTCATGTGAAACAACAACACACCGAGTGGGGAGTAGGGGGAAGTCATGTGAAATAACAACACACAGAGTGGGGAGTAGGGGGAAGTCATGTGAAACAACAACACACAGACAGTGGGGAGTAGGGAGAAGTCATGTGAAACAACAACACACAGACAGTGGGGAGTAGGGGGAAGTCATGTGAAATAACAACACACAGAGTGGGGAGTAGGGGGAAGTCATGTGAAACAACAACACACCGAGTGGGGAGTAGGGGGAAGTCATGTGAAACAACAACACACTGAGTGGGGAGTAGGGGGAAGTCATGTTAAAGTCAACTACTCAAATTGATGATATGAAAACATATCACAGCATCGAGAGACGTGTTGGCGATTCTTAGTGTAATGGAAATATTAAGTTTCAGTTCTTAAATCTGTTGAAACACTTTATATATATCGGGTTGTGTCATAAAAAATGTTTTAACTTATTCTAGAATAATAATTTGATGTTTTACTATCAGTGTGAGTGTTCTACTATTACCGTAAGTGATGAACAAACCTTCCAGGTGCTGAGGTCGGTGCCTTGGCGGGGGGTGAACTGACACCCTCACTGGGGGTAGGCAGTGACACGTCACTGATGGGTGATGACATGTCGGCAGGGACTGCTACATTCTGCCAGTCCTCCCCCTCTGCCACCGTCAGGGCGATCAACTCCCCAATCTTGATACCCTTGGAACCTTCAGGTTTCTAGCAAAGGCAACATATATCGACTTCAGCACATCCAGGACACTTCAGGTGCTGGCAAACTGCACCACAACAACGGACCAGCAAAGTGGTATGTGTTTACGTGTACTGGTGGAAAACCTGCATGATATACGGCAATCACGGTTCTACTGCTTATAATTTTCTATGTGTGTGCTTGCATGCATAATTACATGTACATATGCATGTGCATGCATGCATACTTACATGTATATATGTGTATGCATGCATGCATACTTACATGTATATATGTGTGTGCATGAATGCATACTTACATGTTTATATGTACTCTCTTCCTAACCATTACACAACCTGTCAGTGCCAATTATGTGTGCATGCATGCATGCTTACTTACATGTATATATGTGTGTGGGCATATTGACGTTATGTCACAAGTCACATATGTCCTAGATGGTAAGTCATAAACTTGGATCGGTATGTCTCAAAACTCTTGGATGATTTGGCACAAATTTATTTTTAACTTTTTTATTTGTTGTTCATGCACTGAACATAAATCGGTGGTTATTTGCGCTAATGTTGGCACTCTGCAGAATATCTGCATGTTTTAAACATTACTTATTATCGCCCATCATCATACACAGCCTATATGGGGAGAAATCTCGGCCTTAGTAAACTCAGTCTGGTTTGGTCTTCTTGGCCTGGTCGCTATTGATCTCGGCCTGTATGGGGAGTTGTCTCAGCATAGTCACTAGTGATCTCGGCCTGTATGGGAAGCATTTCCGAGAGACCTGGCCCAGTTTCCGTGGGTGCAGAAGGAAACCGGGTTGGCTAAAGGGGTGTTTTTCTGTCGGTATTGCTGTGACGCGTTCTGCAAGTACCAACAGAAAAACCAAAATGTTTTGCAGGCTGGTAACTTGGTAAAATGGGGACTTTGCTACCGGACCAGTAACTATTTGAAGTTGCTGGTCCAGCTGCCCAGTGCCTTTTTGGGGTAAAGCTCAAGCCGGCAGGTCAGATACAGTGGTGCCACCTGGCTTATGACACGAACACTGCCATTTGAAACAATGGCAGCCATGAATTCAGATGTCTGGGGAGATGGAATTAGATACATGTATATTAAGCACAAAGCTTAATATACATGTATCTAATCACAACGAGTTTTAAGCATAACCATGACATTTATTATAATTTAGTACAAATCGTCTTTTTTTGGGACATTACCCTCCTCTTTTAGACATATCATCCACAGTTTGTGACATAAGCAACTTGTGACATAACATCTATAATTCTGTGTGTGCAACACTGTGCATGCATGCATACTTACATGTATATAAATTATGTACTCTTTTCCTAACCATTACACAACTTGTCAGTGTCAGTTCTATGCATGTGCATCCATGATGCATACTTACACACACACATATATATATATGCACGTGCATGCATGCATACTAAACTTACATGTATATATGCTTGTGAATGCATGCATAATTACATGTATGTGTGCACACTTTCTTCCTAACCATTACACAACTTGTCAGTGTCAATTTAGCATCTGATAAAATGTGATCAAACATTTATGATTTAATATAACTTACAATGATCTTAGCCAGGATGCCGTCATCATCGACCTCGAAGGAGACGACAGCCTTGTCTGTCTCCACATCACAGAGTATGTCTCCACTGGCGAAGGCCTCCCCTGACGCATGTCATAAACAACATTCATGGAAAACCTATCTAAGAGTAGTAAATAACATTTTATAATCCACATGTATATCACTTTAATGGTACAATAGCAAATTATATTGCATAAAACTTTATATAGACGAACATCTATGTGACGAACATCTAAGTGACGAACATCTAAGTGATGACTTTATTGACAAGCAGGACTGGGTCCAATTATGTAATTGTAATTGATTACAGCAAAATCGTGTAATTGTAATTTATTATGGTTTCAAAATGTTGCTGTAATTGTTATATTTTGTATAATTGAAATTTTATTTCAATTACAATCAATTACAGTACGTTTCATATCACAAACTACCTGAATGAATTGTCAATAAAAATATAATTTAAGTCTCACATGAGTTGAAAATCAAGACTAATAATAACACCTGCTTATATATTTATATTTAAGTCACAGTATTCACTGTCTGGTGGGTACTGGTCAGTGGTGCTCGTGGTGGGTAGCCTTAGCAGTTAGCCTTTTCAGTAAGTTGGTAACAGCAAGGAAGCAATAAACAATGCACAGACATTCAGAGAAACATTGCAGAGTTAGCAAGCCAATTACACCCCTTGTGTTGTGGTGGGTTGGAGACAGGTCAGGTGGCAAGGACCATTTATATGGCCTCTCTTCCCATTCCCAACTCACACAAAGCAAAGGGCAGACCAATTAAGAATGTCAGCTTAGAGCGGGAGCTACAACCTCAAAGTAAACACATCAAACCCTATTATTAGTATTTTCCAAAGAAAAATTTAAGAAATGCACACGGATAAATGTCTGCATTGTAAATGTCCTGTAGGATTATGTCTGGATATTGCATTGTATTTTTATATAATAAAAATATGTTTTAACGGCTATCTTTTTATTTAGTATAATTCAAAGTCACAATTCAACAAAATGTACAAACATTACCGTTATATTTGTTTATCAATTGTGTACAACATATTGAAATTCAGCAAAACGCGCAAAAATACATAATTAACAAATGCTGAATATATTTGGTTCCGCATAATGTAATTGTAATTGAAATTGAAACAGTGTAATTGTAATTGATTTGGAAAATTATGACTGTAATTGTAATTGAAATAAAATATTTAATGTAACTGTAATTGTAATTGATACAATTTTGTGTAATTGGACCCAGCCCTGTTGACAAGTAACATGGCAACTACAGGTGACACATCATACCTTCTTTCTTAAGCCATTTAACAATTGTTCCTTCTTCCATTGTGGGAGACAGCGCTGGCATCATGACCTTTGAGGCATTATCTTCAACACAGCAACAATTTTATTAAAATTAATTTTATTAAAGTTTGATAAATTGCACATTTCCAAACAACTTTCTCATTCACATAAGACAAAATGAAGACATGCACGCTTGAATTATTTATTTAGAAAAAGTCACATTCACAATGAAGGTATTAAAATACTCTCACAATGTGCAGCACAAATTTCCACCAGGTGATTTAGTCCTGGGGCTGATTTCCAAAAGAGCCTTAAAACAAGAGTTGGCTGCACCCCCCATTTATTTAGTAAAATATATATCCTTAGTGCTTTCGTTTGTTCCCGACTCACACTGATAGTATATATACCAGATAAGTTCATATCAATATATTCCCATATCCATGTAACATCATTTAGAAAAACAATTGGTGAGATATATTCAATACTAATGAAGATATCGTCATATATGTAACCTTACCCGTTAAATCGAGAAAATGACAGGAAGTGACAAATCGTCACGCAATATGCTCTAAGTCAACAATTTATTTGTTAATCATCTTATGATCTCACGTAGTTGTTCACAACTTAATGCAAAACAATCTTTTACCATCAATCAGGTGAACAAATTTAACTTTTTGCCCATGTACTGTATGAAGTACACTGTTTTTAGGTTAATATATGTTAGACAGAATCACAAACGTAACAACAACATCCTGCCTTATATGAAATAGACCTGGTGTCTATGTTTATATGGTCAATTACGTCAACTTACTGAACAAATAATTACCAGTTGTTATGTTTGAAAGGTTATATAGACATTTCAGTAACCCTTCTCCCTTATTGAACGAAACCACAGTCTTTTCAGAGTGGGCACAGCTCACCTTGTGTTCATGGAAACGACTTTCGACAACAGTTATTTAATAATACAACATATTAATGTTTATGACATCTAAATGCATAATTATAATGTAAGTAGACCTTTTGGCAGATGACAAATATTATGATAATGATGACAAAATATTTAAAATACAATGTAATTTTAAAGGTTCTCTATTGAAGTTCACAAACTGACACATTGCTTCATGGATCATATGTCACTCCACATCGGAGTCGTCTTCTGACAGTAATGGGTCAACATCCATGTCTGTCGGTGTGACCAGTCCATTTTCGCATTCATCGGCATCACAGCGGCAAGCACCAGTGCATGTTAACTGATTGAGCTTCCACGAGCAACGAGCGCCAACAGATTTCTTACACTTGCAGCTGAGACACATTCAAGTACTGCCTGTGGAGCTGTAGGACTGTCCTTCCAATGTACCAAAACGTCTCTGATTGTCATGTCGCCAAGCAGTGCTGCCATGGGTCCAGAAGTAATTGTGATAGTTCTTGCTTGAACTGTGCACTTCGAAGTGACTGTTTTAATTGATGATCAATTCTTTGGTTTCTTTGGTTAGAACGTCATGGGACAGGGTAGTGTAGCGGCTAGAATGTCGTGGGGCAGGGTAGTGTAGCGTTAGAATGTCATGGGGCAGGGTAGTGCAGAGGTTAGAATGATGTGACCTTTTTTCTGTCAGACCTACGTTTCTATGGTGACAAACAAAATGGCCACCATTTTGAACAAATATTGCTTTATATTGGCAAATTGAGAATCAATGCCATTTTTTATTGAACAATGATATCATTCTAATTCTTGCTGAAGCATATTCAGTTAATACAATATTACACAGCTGGCAGAAAACATTAGTGTTTTTTTAACGTCTGAAAAAAAAAACGCTTTTGAGAAAACGCCCATCAAAAGTAGAAAACGGCATTTATTAATTGAAAGAGATATGCTTCACCCATGAATAAAAGTGATTTAGAGGTATGTGTTGTTATAGAAGTGAACTTTATACAGTAAACATAGAAAGCTATCAGAATATAGTGGAAACATATTTTGAGTAATTTCTTCAAATTGTCATATGATACATTGAAATAAGATACTTGGTTTTCATGTTATAATATTTTGCGTCCAGATGACTACATTTGGTGAAACTTTATATATGTATATAAATATATGAGACAAAACTTTCACTGTCTGTGTTTTCGTCAATAAATCATGGTTGGTTGGATAGTTCATTCGTTCAGCTTGTATACATGTATAATGTATGGGTCTGTTTTACTGTTACACCGCACTTAGACAATCTTCTTACACACGGCCAATTTAGTTTTCACTGATGTTGGCCTGAAAGGGTTAAGAAAGGGCTAAGAAAGCGACAGTGAAAAGCTTTGATGGTTTCACCTGATACAGGTCCTGCTGCTGCAGGCTGAGATGGCTGAGACGGCGGCGATGGAGGCGGTGTTGGTGGGGCACTGAAATCACACAGGTTCATTGGTAATGAACAACCAGAAGGGTAACTGTAAAGTATGGATAAGGCTGTACTTTCTCACTGACTACTCTTGCACATAGCATCAAGACTGCTGGCCTCCACCCTTGAACAAGTTGACTGTTCATAACTGGTGGCAAATCGACAACGAAACTGATTCTTTAAATCTTTTACAACATTGACTGTCCCATGCTCTCAGAATGTTGTCACTTTAATGGAAACTTATAAATTAAAGCTACATTTCAATACCATTTATCATAAGCATACATATATCATAATCCTTCTTTTTCGTATAAAGGGTGCTAATGTCCTTATACTCATCCAAAGACAAACAGCAACAGTTACGTACAGTGTATACACATACGCATACTACGTATATATATACACACACACACATACGACGTATATATACACACACACACATACACGTACTGCATATACGTACGATGTATATACACACATACATGTACGGTGTATATACACACATACACTTATGGTTTATATACACACATACACGTACGGTGTATATACACATATACAAGTACGGTGTATATACACATACACGTATGGTGTATATACACATACACGTATGGTGTATATACACACATACACGTGCGTATATACACACATACACGTACAGTGTATATACACACATACATGTACAATGCATATACACATACATGTACAGTGCATATACACACATTCATGTACAGTGTATATACACACATACTTGTAGTGTTTGTACACACATACATGTACAGTGCACATACACACGTACATGTACAATGTATATACACACATATATGTACTATGTATATACACACTTACACAGGGTTGAAAAAAATCATGATTTTTATAAAATAAAAAAAATCTGATTTTTTTTATTTAAATCGGATTTATTTGATTTTTTTTATTTATTTGATTTTTTTTCATCTGGTATATAGATATTTATATAGATGTTTAAAATTCAAACATGTTCTATTCAAATCGATTTGGGTTCTTGTCTTAACAGAGGGCACATGATTTGTGCTTATATGAAGACATTAGACAATGTCCACAAGGCCTCATCCCCTGTAGTTGCATAGTCTGTCGTGGAAAAGAAAGCATGCTGTGTATCTGAGGCTGTAGCAGTGATAATTATTGTTTGCCTATAGGGTGGATTAGCACCTGTACAGGGCTCTGTGTACTCTAAGGGTGTCTAACCAGAATACAAACTGGTACAGTATTAAACAACTGAGTCAACATACTGAATTGGTAACAACTAGCACAAGCTATAAGTGGACTTTAACTCAGGGCCAATGTCATAAAATATTTGACTATCAGGCTATCTGGTGACAATACAGCTACACAAGTGTGCGCACTGTGTGCTTTGTATAAAAAAACATACAAAACTTTGTTGATCTCGATGCTTGTAAACAATTATAAACAATTATTTGTGTTAAATTCATATAAATCACTGAGTAAAAAACCGGAAGTAAAAAAATTCATAAATCATTGATTTGTTTTTTTTGGAGTGATTTAAATCATGATTTAAATCATGATTTAAATCAAATGATTTAAATCAAACAACCCTGCACATACATGTACAGTGTATATACATTGTACATTTACAGTGTATATACATACATGTAAACGTATAGACACCTTCAAATGAAGACAGCCATTTATGATGAACCCTGACACAAACCTGTCGGCCACTGCGTCACTCGGGAGGTCGACGTCCTTCCAGTCTTCACCCTCAGCCACCATGAGTGCGATCAGTGAACCAACCTGTATATTCTTTGTGTTCTCTGGCTTCTGAAACCAACAGACAGCAGACAACTGATCAAGCAGTAGCAAGTAGACTTTCCTTCCAAAAGGAACGTGAATAAAGTAGTATACAAAGACAATTACCAATAATTTCAAGCTGGAATTTTTTTAAACTGAAGACAGGAATGATAACACAAATCTTCTACGTTACCAAAGCTCTAAAAGCACCCAGTGACAGCGAAAGGGGAGGGAGACAGACATACAGATGGTAAGTACAAAATAGTTACTAACATGTAAATACGAATCAATGCTGAATATGACTGATGTCCTGAGTCATGACTTACAATGATCTTGGCCACGATTCCATCTTCATCTACTTCCATCGAGACAACCGCCTTGTCAGTTTCAATGTCACACAAGACATCTCCCGCCGCAATAGATTCACCTGCAACGGTGACCACATGACACAGGGGTCTCACTGGATGCTTCTGATAGACAATATGCAATCTGGGCAGTTATGATTGTTGTGCATTAAAAGGTAAAATAAATATTATACAGATAACATAACATAATCTTTTAGAATAATGTAAAGTCCTGTCGTATAATTTAACAACAATATTTACAAATATTTACATCTACAGCATACTGTTAACTACATTCTCTAAATTTATCAATACTGTGTCAACTCCACACTGATCAATATAAAGAGATGAAAAATAACAGCCATAAGTGAAATAACATTTAAATATAAGATTAAGAAAGTACTAAAATAAAACAGGTGTCTTACTGAATTTAAAGAGGGAGCATTACAAAGTAGCTTCTGAAGCCTACCCTCCGTCTTGTGCCACTTGACAATTGTGCCCTCTGACATCGTAGGTGACAGTGCTGGCATGAGGATCTTCTGGGCATCAACTGACAATGACACATGTAGTTTGACACGTCAGAGACAACGCTTTGAGTATATAACTGAATAACTTCAGAGAGAAACAGTTGGCAAAGTTTTATGTTTATATCTGAATTATTAAACTTTCACTTGTTGCCATAACTTCCCATCTAGCTGTATTGCTGAAAACTGTCATAATTATAGACTTATTATATATAAATAAACAAGCATATAAAACTATATAGTCACAAACTACTCTGTGTAGCATAATCATGTCATAGGTCTGACTGTTATCGTGTACAGGCCCATGTCCATGGCAAGTATCAAATCAATCATGCCAATTTTTATGTAGATATCAAATTACAAATACTAAATAGGTTTTCGAATCAATTATCCAAAGAAATACTTGTAAGTGATCTGACGGGTTTAAAACAGTATTGCTGGAAGGACATGTAGACTTAGTTGTGTCGGCATGTATACGTGCGTGCAACCATGGGCGTCAATGAGGACAATCGTTGTAATGAAACACTAGCGTCTACTTCTAAAAATCACCACACTAGAACTTACACTGGTGGCATACCGTTTTATCGCCCAACCGGCCAACGGTCATTTACAAACAATGGACGCATTTGGAAATGCGCCATGCAAACAAAACCAAACCACTTACCATCTAACCTTGAAAGTATTCTGAAGAATCTGACATTCCCGTAAGATATTCTGGGGCATCCATGCGTTACTAACTGACTGAAATTTCGACCCAACTGTCCGAGCAACCTCAAACGGTAAGCCATTTTGACAGCAACGACATCGTTAACACGGTTTGTTAATTATACTATGTTGAGCGATCACACAACAGAATATTTCGCCATTGCCGGAAGACCGCAGCGCGAATTTTGAAAAGCTATGCATGTTTACTTTACTGATAGCACTGATTATGGCATGTTGTGATTTTCGGAAAATTAGAACAGGTTGTATCCAAGTCTATTCCAACAGTATTGCATAACTATACACCCCAGAAAGACAAGTTTATCGACCAAGTCATTGGCCCATGTTCAACTTGCTAATTTTCGTCATAGGCATAGCCATAGCCTAGGGGTCATAGCCTAGGCTACTAGGTCCAAAAGCCACCGCCCCCAAATTTTAAACCTTGACTTTTGAGAGTAGATTTAATAATGACAACATTACCCAAGAATGTTGAACACTTCGATCGGCATGGATTTGCCGTCTTCACTGGCGGAGCTGGCCCACACTCGGAACGTGACCACGCATACAACAGGTGTGAGCCCGCAGTAGTCGACTTGATAGTCTGTCTGAGATTTATTTGTAATTTTCTATATAGCTTAGGGCAGAGGAAGGTGATGTGCATTACGAAATCCAGCTGTTTCGTAAAAAAATTTAACTTTTGGCTGCCAACTCAATCGCCTAGTACATGGCATGGTATATATTATATATATATATATATATATATATATATATATATATATATATATATATATATATATATATATATATATATATATATACCTTACCTTATGATACCTTATGACGATTCTGATCGCAGGATCCAGTTGATTCCTCCATGAGCAGATCTTCAGAGTCAAATATTTTTATATCATACTTTCCGGTTCCATTAGTCATTGTTAAAGGAGATTCATAGTCGTATAGCATTGCTTGGGTAGACCAGAATTTGTCTAGTTTGTTTTTAAATGAGTTAATTGATCTAGCTTGTATTACAGAGTTTGGGAGACTATTCCATTGTTCAGCCACTCTAAGAGGGAATGCATTTTTTCTTAAATTTATTTTTGCTCTTTGGGTAAATATTTTAAGAGAGTGTCCTCTATTTCTTGATCTTAGTGTCACATCCTCCCATTTCAGGAGGTGTGGTGCAGATTCATTATTGTACAGTTCGTGCATTATTTTATAGACTTCTATCATATCTCAGCCTTCAGTATGCTAATGTGGGTAGCTTCAATAATTTTAGTTTTCTATATATGATAAATCCCTCATACTAGGAAGTTCTTTTGTGGCCCTTCTCTGGACTTTTCTATTGCTATTTTATGTTTTATCTTATATGGATACCATACTGCTACGCAGGGTTGTTTGATTTAAACCATTTGATTTAAATCATTGATTTAAATCATGATTTAAATCACTCCAAAAAAATCATTGATTTATGATTTTTTTTACTTCCAGTTATTTTAATTGCTGATTTATATGAATTTAACACAAATAATTGTTTACAAGCATCGAGATCAACAAAGTTTTGTGTTTTTTAATACAAAAACACAAAGTGTGCACACTTGTGTAGCTGTATTGACACCAAATAGCCTGATAGTCAAATATTTTATGACATTGTGTATACCAGATTTTAAAAAAAATCAAATGAATAAAAAAATCAAATAAATAAAAAAATTCTGATTTAAATTTAAAAAATCTGATTAAACATTTTTTTTTTTAATCATGATTTTTTTCAACCCTGCTGCTACGGCATATTCTAGGTGAGATCTAACCATTGTCTTATATAGTGGCAAGAAAGTGTGTGTGTCTAGGAATTGGAAGGTTCTTCGGATTATTTTTGAACGGTTGTTGTAAATCGCAACATTTTATTGTTAACTAGCTTTACTTTACATTTTTACTTTTTATTTATATTTTTACACCAGACAAATGGAGATTAATTTGTATTTATTACACAGTGACTTCATTTAAAGACATATTATATTGTATACATGTATACTACTATTTAATGGATCTTAAATGATAGAAAAAGATTTTTTGTCTGAAATGAGTGGTATCTGAATTGGATTTTAAAAAGACATTCCGTGTCAAATCAACTAATGGTCAAACACTTTTTGTCTCAGAATTTGCTTAAATTTTAACCAATGAATAAGTAACTATACCTGAGCACTTCTGCCACTAAGGATTTACATGCAAATTGCGTCTGTAATGCCCTATTACGGGAACAGGGGATAAACACCCAAAACACACCCATTGTTTTTATCTGTTTTCAGGTGCTTCTAACTTGAGAAGTTTACAAGCTACGTATTTGAAATGTTTTGAATATGTAGACATATTGGTACAGATTATCTATGCAAGAATGATAGAGCAAAGGACGGTGGATATACTATATGCACGAAAATGGAAAAGAAATGTTTTTTCTTTTCGAGAAGGATTTCTCTGGAAAAATCATTCTTGAATTTTGCATAGATAATTTAAATTATGTAGCTTGTAAACTTCTCAAGTTAGAAGTACCAGGTACCTGAAAACAGTTAAACATAACAGGTGCATGTTTGGTGCTAACCCCTTGTACACATTATAGGACGTTACATAAACTGTTTGCATGTCAATGCTTAGTTTTTGTAGAAGTGCTCAAGTATAGCTACTTAAAACCTAAACAAATTCTGAGACATCAACTTTGGAAATTTCCTGAAAATTTATTGATTTGACCCGGAATGACCCAAGTGTGTTTATGTGTTGACACGGAATGACCCAGGTGTGTTTATGTGTTGACATGGAATGACCCAGCTGTGTTTTTAATATGATTAATTTGAAAATCATTATTACAATATTACATATTTCTAGGTCAGAAACCCATGATGCTCAATACCTGGCGGCCTGGCAGAAACTGTTGGACTCCTGGGAAGTGCATGACAGTATCGGGTCAACAAAGGTCAGTTCTACTGTGAAACAGGCTGCAGCAACACATGCCTCTGTGGTTCATTGCCTCTGTGGTACATTGCCTCTGTGGTAAATTGCCTCTGTCGTACATTGCCTCTGTGGTACATTGCCTCTGTGGTATATTGCCTCTGTGGTTCATTGCCTCTGGTTCATTGCCTCTGTGGTTCATTGCCTCTGTGGTTCATTGCCTCTGTGGTTCATTGCCTCTGGTTCATTGCCTCTGTGGTTCATTGCCTCTGTGGTACATTGCCTCTGTGGTTCATTGCCTCTGTGGTTCATTGCCTCTGTGGTACATTGCCTCTGTGGTATATTGCCTCTGTCGTACATTGCCTCTGTGGTTCATTGCCTCTGTCGTACATTGCCTCTGTGGTATATTGCCTCTGTGGTATATTGCCTCTGTGGTTCATTGCCTCTGTGGTATATTGCCTCTGTGGTACATTGCCTCTGTGGTTCATTGCCTCTGTGGTATATTGCCTCTGTGGTTCATTGCCTCTGTGGTATATTGCCTCTGTCGTACATTGCCTCTGTGGTATATTGCCTCTGTGGTACATTGCCTCTGTGGTACATTGCCTCTGTGGTACATTGCCTCTGTCGTACATTGCCTCTGTGGTTCATTGCCTCTGTGGTATATTGCCTCTGTGGTACATTGCCTCTGTCGTACATTGCCTCTGTGGTACATTGCCTCTGTCATACATTGCCTCTGTGGTTCATTGCCTCTGTGGTATATTGCCTCTGTGGTACATTGCCTCTGTCGTACATTGCCTCTGTGGTACATTGCCTCTGTGGTATATTGCCTCTGTGGTATATTGCCTCTGTCATACATTGCCTCTGTGGTATATTGCCTCTGTCGTACATTGCCTCTGTGGTACATTGCCTCTGTGGTACATTGCCTCTGTGGTACATTGCCTCTGTGGTACATTGCCTCTGTCATACATTGCCTCTGTGGTACATTGCCTCTGTGGTATATTGCCTCTGTCGTACATTGCCTCTGTGGTACATTGCCTCTGTGGTACATTGCCTCTGTGGTACATTGCCTCTGTGGTACATTGCCTCTGTGGTATATTGCCTCTGTCGTACATTGCCTCTGTCATACATTGCCTCTGTCATACATTGCCTCTGTGGTACATTGCCTCTGTGGTACATTGCCTCTGTGGTACATTGCCTCTGTGGTACATTGCCTCTGTGGTACATTGCCTCTGTCGTACGTTTTCTGTGTGATTCATTGCCTGTCGTACATTGCCTCTATCATACATTGCATCTGTAAATGGTTGGCATATATAAACTATCAATGATAAAGGAAAAACTAATGTTTCACTATAATGTAATAATAACTATAATGCTGACTACATGTATACTTTAAATGTTAATAACCAAGACTAGGTAGGACTTTAATGCTGATAGTAATTATTAATAACCAGCGTACAACTATACAGATAGGATAGCATGCAGACATACAGATATGATAAGATGGATAGGTTTTGTCTCAATGAATATAATCAGCCTCCTGAGTTTTCGAATGAAGTGTAGTTTAGAATCTAGGATATAGACCTTTCCAGAAGTACACATAGTGACCTCTAACGGATATAGTCGTAAATCCACTATGACGTCAAGTGAGGGTTCATTTGGGTACTTCTGCCTGCAAGCATGTGTATTAGCCAGTGCTGCGACTTTTGCTGAAGTTTTCTCCATTTAGGCGTGTATGAATATGACATATTTTACATAGATCAGCATTCTGTCTTCAAAGGAATGAGTGACTGACAGTTATCATTTAGAATTTCTAGCACATATATCTAACGAAAGATCGACAACAACTCCGACACTCCGTATTTTAATACTATGCTTGTGTATGGCTGCGGCCACATGTTCGTGTCAGGTAAAAATCCCAGACTGAACTCCATAAAAGAGGCATAAAGGTGGTCAAATTCTACTACAACAATATAAAACATTATTTATGAAAACGTTGAAATTACCAATGTTTGTGAATAACAACAATACTAGAAATTCAGCCGCAGATATAATATATTTGCATTAATCAGGTTTCAATTCTGCCATCAACTTTATTACCCGGTACCTATAAACCTCGATTAGTATGTGTACATACAGCTCCTTGTGAAAAATTAACCAAAATTTAATAATATATGGAGTGTTAAAATACTTGTTTCTGATCCACATAATACACCTGCTCTGACTCTTCGGCAACTGGCACAGAGATCCCCTTCCTCGTCAAATTATATATTTTTTTGAAATATTTCAGAAACATACATCCATGCCTGGATTACAATAATAATACATCCATGCCTGGATTACAATAATAATACATCCATGCCTGGATTACAATAATAATACATCCATGCCTGAATTACAATAACAATACATCCATGCCTGGATTACAATAATAATACATCCATGCCTGGATTACAATAATAATACATCCATGCCTGTATTACAATAATAATACATCCATGCCTGGATTACAATAATAATACATCCATGCCTGGATTACAAAAGGAGTCAGACGAAAGTCAAAACAATGACACAATACTGAGTTACAGTGCGATGCACGAAGTTATGTACATACGCAACTATACAAACACTTGCCGTAATCCCCCAGATTTTGTACTTCATCAGATGTTTTCATTCAAAACTTAATCCTGTTTGTTGTATATATCATAATATTATAATCTTTTGTGCGATATAGTTTACATGTATCTTACAATTTGCAAAACAGCGTGATACCTGACGTACTTCGTCGAACGCAGCAGCGTTGCAGGTTAAATCGTTAAACAACCTACCCTCACTTGACGTCACAAGGTAGTGATTTACCTTTCATTCACTAGGGGGCGTGATGAAAGGTCTGTACCAGGTATACTACAGGTCTTCCCTTCCATCAGAATGCAAGGAGCCACTTATTGACCAAATTCATCATGTATCGATCGTGTGGCTTAAATGCAATTAAACACAGTTGATTGTTTGCATGTAAGACTTCTTGTAATCTGTGGTCATGTACTGTTCCTAGTTGGAGACATTTGTGAAACAAGGAATTCCAGCAGAGCTGCGGCCAGCTGTGTGGAAAAGTCTTTTGGAAATGGAATCTCTCAAGTCTACATCCAAATTTGAATATCAGGTCAGTTGTTGTGACAGAAGTAACATTTGTTATCAGTTTGTCTTGTAATGAAACAGTTTAAAAGATGTTTGTAAATATTTTCCAGGGTTGAAAAAATCATGATTTAAAATAAAATAATTTTATCAGATTAAAAAAAATTTTAATCAGATTTTTTTATTTGTTTGAAATCTGGTATATAGACATTTATATAGATGTTTATATTTATAAACTGTTTCGAACATGTTCTATTCAAATCGATTTGGGTACTTGTCTTAACAGAGGGTACATGATTTTTGCTTATATAAAAACATTAGACAATGTCCACAAGGCCTCACCCCCTGTAGTTGCATAATCTGTCTTGGAAAGGAAAGCATGCTGTGTATCTGAGGCTGTAGCAGTGATAATTATTGTTTGCTGAGAGGGTGGATTAGCACCTGTCCAGGGCTCTGTGTACTCTAAGGGTCTCCAACCAGACTGCATACTGGTACAGTATTAAACAATTGTAGCCCAGACTGTCTCACTTGAGTTAATCTACTGAATTGGTAACAACTAGCACAAGCGGTCTTGAAGACAAATTTGTGTGGCTTCACTACATTCAGAAAGGGAATAGCTCAAACATGCACAATGTCATAAAATATTTGACTGTCAGGCTATCTGATGACAATACAACTACACAAGTGTGCTCACTTTGTGCTTTTGTATTAAAAAACATAGAAAAGTTTGTTGATCTCGATGCTTGTAAACAATTATTTGTGTTAAATTTATATAAATCAGCGATTTAAAAAATCAGAAGTAAAAAAATCATAAATCAATGTTTTTTTTTTGAGTGATTTAAATCATGATTTAAATCAAATGGTTTAAATTAAACAACCCTCATATTGTCATAAAGTGAATCATGGAGTGGCTGGCCAACGAATGTTTCATAAATGAAGATTTAACCTTGTTGCATGCTTATATAGGTAGTTGTTTTGTAGTGGACATGAATCACTGTCATTGTCCAAGACCATCTAAGAACACGTGCCACATTTCATCACAAATCACAACTTTAGTATTGTAGGTGATGATAAGATGAGGAGTTATGGACGTATGGTACTGGTAGTAGTCTTTTATTTTATAATTTCTCCCAAACCAAACTTCTGTGCTGGCATGGAATGAAGACTTTCTTGTTGCTTCCATGTTTTTTTCTAGTGCATCATTTGTTTTGTTTAGGTTGAAATACACGCTGTAAGGGAGCAGCTCATTGACCTAGGGATCAGTGAGTATTCGGGCATTAAGGCCACGAATGGTCTGTCTGATGCTGAGATGGACACATATGAGGTCAAGTTTGGCCAGATCAGCATGGATTCTCTCCGGCATATCTTGCTGGACTTAGGTCAGTTCGAACATGTCTGTAATGTCAGAGTTGGTTTCCAGGGTCGGTGCTGTTTCATTTGCACTGTTTTTATAAAAGGATATCTAACACGCTCCAGTGGCACACTAAGTTTCTGTTTTCAATCTGCAATTGTGAAGTTTTGAGGAATGTCCTTTAAGCATGTTTTATATTGTCATAACACATTGTGACCTCCCCTCATGTCTGGAGCTGTAAACCATATCTGATTTCTGACCAGCTCACTGAAAGGCACTGCCACTAGCCATGTACATTCATACGATATACACTACTGTGTGTGTGTATGTATGTATGTATATATATATATATATATATATATATATATATATATATATATACCTGTACATATATATATATAATGTACATTCATACGATATACTATTGTGTGTGTGTATGTATATGTGTATATATATATATATATATATATACCTGTACACTGTATACTGTGTATAATATCTAGACATTTCTCTCTATTTTCAATAGCATATTTCATATTTGGTGAAACTGTATTTGCAGACCGGACATATCCAACCCACAGGAAGTACATGGGACAGACAGGGGAGGCAAAGGAGGGGAAGGCAGCTCTCTTCCGTATCCTGGCTGCTTATGCCCGCTACAACCCCTCTGTGGGCTACTGTCAGGGTGAGGGTCTGGGCCATCAAGCTTCTAGTTCCTTGCACATGGGCCAGTCCCAGTGTACCATCCAACGATGGGCCAGGTCCCAGTGTACCATCCAACCATGGGCCAGGTCCCAGTGTACCATCCAACCATGGGCCAGATCCCAGTGTACAATCCAACGATGGGCTAGGTTCCAGTGTACCATCCAACCATGGGCTAGATCCCATTGTACAATCCAACCATGGGCCAGATCCCAGTGTACAATCCAATGATGGGCCAGGTCCCAGTGTACCATCCAACCATGGGCCAGATCCCAGTGTACCATCCAACCATGGGCCAGGTCCCAGTGTACCATCCAACCATGGACCAGATCCCAGTGTACCATCCAATCATGGGCCTAGTCCAAGTGTACCATCCAACCATGGACCAGGTCCCAGTGTACCATCCAACCATGGGCCATGCCCCTCAGAAATCATCTTCAATGTCTGTTACTATGTTACTCAGTCATATATTGGAATTACACAAGTGGATTATTTAAAAGTTAATTGTCACCAGTACTAAATCAGTCATGAATAAAACATGTTAACAATAGAATATTGGCTATTTCTGCAAATGTAATATCATAATAATAATATAATTTCAACCAGTTTGCTTTTATCATTTAAAAATTAACTGTAATCACATCTTAGTATAGCAAACTCCAGACATCACTAATATAATTAACAATTACACATTAGCTTTTAAAATGTGTTCTTACGTGCAGGGATGTCTTCAATTGCGGGACTGTTCCTTATGTACCTCCCTGAGGAAGATGCTTTCTGGTGTTTCGTATCACTTCTAGAGCGGCACAAGTATCTACTTGGATACTACAACCATCACATGCAGAGGTAGGAGAATATATTCTTCTGAGAAGTTGTTTAATTACTTTTAATTCATATATTTTATAATCATTTATTTAGGTGTTTCAGAGACATTAGCAGTCATTAAAAAGTTCATAACAATTTATACTTACATTCATATAAAATAATTAAATTTTATTCATAAATATGTACTTTGTATTTTAATCATAATACTAATATTCTCTGCTCGTTTTCTCAATGAGCAATGTCATCTTTCTATTTCCATACAAAGTACACTATAAAACGTTTAATATGCTTTTATGTAAATGTGAGGTGCCACAACAGTTGTGTGTTTGGCCGTATAAAGAAATAAATTTCCTATGTTGGTTAGAAAGTACCTACTCCAGTGGCATGACCATCTGTGTAGTTGATCAGTTGGTCCCCAGGGGAGCCACTTTCTGGAATTGAAACCTCTGTGATCAGCTTGGTGTATTTGGATTCAGAATTCAGAAACATGCCCGGGTGTTTGAGCAACTTTTGACGCAGCGTTACCCCAGACTGCAGAGCCATCTGGTGAGTCAGGATGAACACACTACGCAGTTCATGTGGCTCAAATACTAATTTTCATCTTTCTCTGCATGCCATCGATGCACACTCATATTTTATTTTTTTTTTATTATATTTATTATGAAATCTAACATAAATCCAAGTTAAGTTGTTGAGTGGTATGATGTTCAGACTCATAGGAGTGAGTTGTAAAATAGTTTACAACTCAGAGGGTTGAATATGTTGATTGCAGACATCCTTGTGTGCATGCGTGCGTGCGTGCATGCATATATACACACACACACACACACACACACACACACACACACACACACACACACACACACACACACACACACACACACACACACACACACACACACACACACACACACACACACACACACACACACACACATTACATGCACACACACACACACCACACACTGATGTAGTGTTATAATGTATATGTAATGCTTAGAGTAACTATTATAATGTATATGTAATGCTTAGAGTAACTACAGTGTTAGCCTATCCTATCAGCGTTAGCCTATCCATTCAGTGTTGGTCTATCCTATCAGTGTTAGTCTGTCATATCAGTGTTTGTCTATCCTATCAGTGTTAGTGTATCCTATCAGTGTTGGTCTATCCTATCAGTGTTGTTCTATCCTATCAGTGTTAGTCAATCATATCAATGTTGTTCTATCCTATCAGTGTTAGTCAATCATATCAGTGTTGGTCTATCCTATCAGTGTTAGTCTATAATATCGGTTTTGGTCTATCCTATCAGTGTTAGTGTTTTCTATCAGTGTTGGTCTATCCTATCAGTGTTAGTCTATCCTATCAGTGTTGGTCTATCCTATCAGTGTTAGTCTATCATATCAGTGTTGGTCTATCCTATCAGTGTTAGTGTATCCTACCAGTGTTGGTCTATCCTATCAGTGTTGTTCTATCCTATTAGTGTTGGTCTATCATATCAGTGTTGGTTTATCCTATCAGTGTTGGTCTATACTATCAGTGTTGGCATATCCTATCAGTGTTGGTCTATCATATCGGTGTTGGTCTATCATATCGGTGTTGGTCTATCATATCGGTGTTAGTCTATCCTATCAATGATGGTCTATCCTATCAGTGTTGGTCTTTCCTATCAATGTTGGTCTATCCTATCAGTGTTAGTGTATCCTATCAGTGTTAGTATATCATATCAGTGTTGGCCTATTCTATCAGTGTTGGTCTTTCCTATCAATGTTAGTCTATCCTATCAGTGTTGGTTTATCATATCAGTGTCTATCATATCAGTGGTAGTATATCCTATCAGTGTTGGTTTATCATATCAGTGCTGGTATATCCTATCAGTGTTGGTCTTTCCTATCAATGTTGGTCTATCCTATCAGTGTTGTTCTATCCTATCAGTGTTGGTTTATCATATCAGTGTTAGTCTATCCTATCAGTGTTGGTCTTTCCTATCAATGATGGTCTATCCTATCAGGGTTGGTCTTTCCTATCAATGTTGGTCTATCCTATCAGTGTTAGTGTATCAGTGTTAGTATATCATATCAGTGTTAGCCTATCCTGTCAGTGTTGGTCTTTCCTATCAATGTTGGTCTATCATTATCAGTGTTGGTCTATCCTATCAATGTTGGTCTATCCTATCAGTGTTGGTCAATCCTATAAATGTTGGTCTATCATATCAGTGTTGATCTATCCTATGAGTGTTGGTCTATCCTATCAGTGTTGGTCTATTCTATCAATGTTGGTATATCCTATCAGTGTTAGTCTATCCTATCAGTGTTGGTCTATCTTATCAATGTTGGTCTATCCTATCAATGTTTGTCTATCCTATTAATGTTGATCTATCCTATCTGTGTTAATATATCTTATCAAGTTAAGGTGTTGCATGATTTGATTCCACTGTGTGCCCTCCCAGGAAGCCCTTGGGGTGTGTGCCCTCATGTTCATCCCACCGTGGTTCATCAGCCTCTACACAAGTCTTCCCTGTTGGGACTCTGTCCTGGCCATTTGGGATCTACTGCTACTGCATGGTGAGTGCCTTCAAGTCACGCACGTATGCACGCACGCATGCATGCATGCCAATATGCTGACTCAGTAGTTTCTCTTGACTCAAAAAAGAAATACACCAAACAATTCTACTAGTAATTATGTATGTATTGATTACAACGGTTCACCACTTTACTGTACACTTCATATTCATATCAGGTCAGAAGTTTCACGTTCATTTGAAAAGACCTATTAACCTTTGTACACTACAAAAAATCAGTTCTTCGATGTTGTTGACATTACTTATTTTTCGTTCAAAGTAGAGCATTTGGTCAAAACGACACTTCTCCACTGCACTCTACTGTTGACAGCTTTCTTCATCTCTTTCCAGGTCTTTCCATGCTTTGTTGTTGTGTCATATTTCTGTCGTTGTTGTCGGTTTGTGTCAATAATAATAAGTTAATCTCGTTTGCTTTGGCTACTTCAGTTGTAGATTTTGGATTTATTTGTGTTTACATGTCTTCTTCTACAAGTTTGGCATACATGTGGTACACGTGGCAAACCAAACATGAATAGTGTTTAATCAATAAATCTCAGTAAGTAGTTAGTTCTGTATCTGTGATTTTTACCTCTGGTCATCACACTTTTACACTATCCATTTACACTTCTACACTAGTCGTTCACACTTCTACACTACACTATCCATTCACACTTCTACACTATCCATTCACACTTCTACACTATCCATTCACACTTCTACACTATCCATTCACACTTCTACACTAGTCGTTCACACTTCTACACTATCCATTCACACTTCTACACTAGTCTTTCACACTTCTACACTAGCCATTCACACTTCTACACCAGCTATTCACACTTCTACACTAGCCATTGAAGGTCAGGACTCAACGATAACTTCTGTGTGGTTATATTTGATCTTCCCATCCCACCTAAACTGGCAGGAAACAAGACGATGTTCCGTGTTGCGTTGGCCATCATGTCTCTGATTGAGTCCGACCTGCTTCAGGCTGATGAACTTGGCACCCTACTGCCCCAGATACTGCACCCTCTCCCAGCCAGGTATGGTAATGCAGGGTTCTGCCCAGAGCTGAAAGAGAGTTGGGTAATTTACAGCATAATTTTCAAAAGCAACCGAGCAGGGTTTTAGGGGAAAGGGTGTGGAGAGCTTTCTGAAATGGTAACTGAAAATGCGGCTCCGTAATTGCCTCCTTTTCACCACCAACATTGGGAGACCCTAGCAACCTAGTTCAGCAGCTATGTAGGGAAGTGGAAGTGGGATTTGTGGGGATGTTTTGTTGGGAGGGATGATATGTCCATGAGGAATAGGCTTCATCAAGTGGAACGGGTGCAGCAGTGTTTGCGGATGAGCTCTCAGGAGCAGTCAACAGTGGCATGGATAGCACCAAAAAATCTTTTTGGTAGCAAACATTATTAAATGTACTTTTAAGCGCAGAGGTGTCTCAAACAGGACAAGAGGCAATTAGTACACACAAACCAGTAACAAGATGTCCAGAAAACATTTCTGAAGTTGGTTATAAATGCGTGTGTTATAAATATATAGTAAATAAAAAAAACAAATTAAACACTATGGTAGAAAATATTGACCCTCACATAATTGGTATAACTGAATCATGGGCAAACAACATAGCAGGTGCTGAATTAGGACTGACAGGATATGTAATGTTTAGGACAGATTGAATAGGAAGAAGGGGAGGGGGGTTATTTGATATATTAAAGAATCTATTCAGGCCTACAAAATAAAATTGGAAAAGGAAGCAGATTGTAATGAAGCTGTTTGGTGCAATATAGAACTTTACAGGAAATTCAACATTAACTATTGGATTAATTTACCGAAGTCCAAATATAAACAAAGAGGATAACACAAAATATAAAACACTAAAAAGGAAGTTAGTAAAGGGGAATGTATCATAATGGGAGATTTTAGCCATGGACACATACAATTGAAATCTCTAGAGAGTACAGGGAGTGAGGACCAACTGTTTGTACTTTTAATTCAGGATAGCTTCCTTACTCAACACGTGCTAGAACCAACAGGGGGAATGTATTAGATATAGTTTTGTCTTCACAAAATGAATTAGTGGTCAGTGTCAAAATATATGAACCATTGGGTAACAGTAATCATAATCAAATTTATTTTGACAGGAGAAACTTTCCCAAGGGTAAATATAAACATATGAGAAAATACAAAATTAGATTGGAATGACATGCTGAGGAATAAGACAACAATTGAATGTTGGAACATTCTAAAATATGAAATTGAGAGTATCATTGAAAAATTTATTCCCTTGAAAAAACAAGGAACCCAGTCTAGAAAGAAACACTTGTCAAAAGAAGCTATTAGAAAAATAGCGTACAAGCAAACTATGTGGAGGTTTTATAGGTGTACCAGAAAGGATAAAAACTACACAAACTACAAAGAGGCATTGAATGCAGCAACAACTGAAATTTGAAAATCTAAAAGAAGCTATTGAAAAAATTAGAAAATTAGAAAAAAAATTACCATGTAACATAAAAAAATTACAGCAAGTGGTTTTTATGCAGATGTCAGGAAAACAAACAAAACGTACGAGACAAGGTTGGACCACTAGAAGACATTGCTGTAAATCTCACAAGGTTATTTAATAGCAGAAAACCTAAATGGTTACTTCAGTTGAGTGTTTACCAGAGAAGATATTAGTTCATTACCAGTTCCAGATGCTAATTGTCAGGAGGATAAATCGGACTATTTAAGGCAGTTAATTGTGACTCCAGAAATGGTAGCAAAGAAAATAAAGGCAATGAAGGATATTAAATCACCTGGAGTGGATGGAATTCCGCCAAAGCTATGGAGGATAAGCAAGTTTAAAATGGTGGGATTTTAGCTTACCGCGAAATGTTGCTATATTTCCTACAGACTTAACACTAACAGGGAGTGAGTTCCACAGAGTCGGTGCAGCAACTGAAAAACCTCTAGTTCCGACATATCGGACATTTATCTAATAACACTGGGAACAAAATGTAGATTAGAATTAGATGCATGAGCGACGCTGTCTTGGCTGTCTTGCAGGAATGAGCAGTGAATGTAAATATGCTGGTTGCTTGGATGAAAGTACTTAATAGGTAATTGTACAGATCGTAAAAATAATGCGATATCAGACAGAGAGCCAATGCAATGATTTAAAAAGTGGTACTGAGTGAGAGAAATGAGGAGACCGGGTAACTACCCTTGCCAAACATTTCTGTACACATTGAAGTTTGAGAGCAATAATTATGATAAAGGGAATTGCAATAGTCAAGTTTACTGTTAACAAAAGCAGTTGCAATAGTTTTGGTGACAGCAAAAGACATACTGGCAGATATGACGAAGGTCACGAATGTGATAAAAGCAGCAACGACAAGTTTGTGAAATATGCTGTCTAAAATAAAGATTATTATCAAAGGTGACTCATAAATTCTGTGCTGAAACGCCCGGTGTAAAATTCTGGCTCAGCATAGGTGTCGGGGGGAAAAACAACCAAGTTTACCTCGCTGCTTTTGTGTACCAATAATAAGAAACTCTGCTTTATTTGCATTTAACATTAATTTCCTATCAGTCATCCAGTGGAATATATTCTGGATATAATCCCTCAGTTGGTTTAAGGAACAACTTGTATCCGGGGTAGCCAAGGAAAGGTAAATCTGTGTATCACCTGCGTATAGGTGGTGGTCCAAGTTGTGAATTTGAATGACTGGGCTTAGTGGAGTAGTAGAGGACAATAAATAAATGGAACAAATTATCTACAGATTGTGTAAATGTTAGCAGCGTGAATATGTTTAAAAACAAGGTTGACACATATCTCAGGAGGGCGGATTACACATAGATTAAAAATGTTGGACTCTCGATAAACCAATGGCCTCTAAAGATTAACTTCTATTCTTTTGTATTTAAAACCAAAAAAACAATTGAGAAGGAAGGAAGGTGAGTTTTGCCATTATCGAGAATTAATATTCGGGTTTTATGCCAAATATCCTAAGCAGAAGTAACACACCAATATAATCCAAATCATGCATATAGTATGTGCATGTGTGTAAGGCGTGTGTGTAAGGCATGTGTGTAAGGCATGTGTGTGAGGAATGGATATAAGACGTGTGTAAGACATGGGTGTAAGACATGGGTGTAAGGCATATGTGTAAGGAATGGGTGTAAGACGTGTGTAAGGAATGGGTGTAAGACATGGATGTAAGGAATGGGTGTAAGGCATGGGTGTAAGGAATGTGTAAGACATGTGTAAGGAATGGGTGTAAGACGTGTGTAAGGCATGGGTTTAATACATGTGTGTAAGGAATGTGTGTAAGACATGTGTAGAAGGAATGGGTGTAAGACGTGTGTAAGGGATGGGTCTAAGACATGTGTAGGGAATGGGTGTAAGGTATGTGTGTAAGGCATGGGTGTAAAGAATGGGTGTAAGGCATGGATATGCTCATGGAATTGGGGAATTTCATAAACAATAACGGGTTATTTTGGCAAATTTCATAAACGTTTAATATTGGTTATTTTGCTTTCATGATAATAGTTTTTGGACCTTTTGACATGTTTTTGTTTGTGATGATGGTACATTTGTGTCATGATTCTTGGCAGTGCCAAGTAAAACCCCAATGCCGGGTAAAGCTTCTGACTGCTGGGCATCACTGCCCGGTGCTGCCCAGGGTGGGCTAAACCCTGGTAATGTATTCCATCCTCCACCAGGTAGCGCTGTTTGTTGCATTATGTCTAGTTCTGGTCTGTTGACAGAATCAGCTACAGATGTCTGGTTCTGGTCTGTTGACAGAATCAGCTACAGTTGTCTGATTCTGGTCTGTTGACAGAATTAGCTACAGATATCTGGTTCTGGTCTATTGACAGAATCAACTACAGTTGTCTGGTTCTGGTCTGTTGACAGAATTAGCTACAGATATTTGGATCTGGTCTGTTGACAGAATCAACTACAATTGTCTGGTTCTGGTCTGTTGACAGAATCAGCTACAGATATCTGGTTCTGGTCTGTTGACAGAATCAACTATAGCTGTCTGGTTCTGGTCTGTTGACATAATCAACTATACAGCTGTCTGGTTCTGGTCTGTTGACAGAATCAGCTACAGATGTCTGGTTCTGGTCTGTTGACAGAATCAGCTACAGCTGTCCGGTTCTGGTCTGTTGACAGAATCAACTACAGCTGTCTTGTTCTGGTCTGTTGACAGAATCAGCTACAGCTGTCTGGTTCTGGTCTGTTGAGAGAATCAACTACAGCTATCTGGTTCTGGTCTGTTGACATAATCAACTACAGCTGTCTGGTTCTGGTCTGTTGACAGAATCCACTACAGCTGTCTGGTTCTGGTCTGTTGACAGAATCAACTACAGCCGTCTGGTTCACACAATTTGGTCCCTGTCCATGGAGGATTGGGAAATCACTTCCCTGATGGCCGTACTGGAAGAGGAAGAAGTGAAGGAACTGGGAAGGAGGAGAGCCAAGGAAGAGGTGAAGGAACCTGACAGCATGAAGAGAAGCAGCAAGCGGAAGAGGATTGACTCTAGTAAGTGCCACATGCTCAGTTGTTTGCAGATCATCTTCTGTTTGAGATGATGATAAATACTGAAATGTATCTGAAAACTAAAAATATGTAAAGTGATTATTCACATTTGAAAATTGGTGTGAAATACATTGGCTTCAAACAGACACTATAGCAGACCACTTATATTTCTGGCTGATTCATTCAGTCTTGTTATCACATGAGATGACAGAGTTGACTGAGCCACATCAAGGACACTTCTATCTTTGTTAGAATGAACAGGTCCAACATGCTAGAAGTGAAAAGTGTTTCAGAAAGCTTTCCTGCAGTTAATAGGAATGGTAATTTTACCTTTACTGAGAAACAGCTGACTGAGCCTAGACTAAGAGCAGTAATTGCTGTATCTTGCAGATGACGACCCACCAGTGAAGTCATGGTTCTCAAAGGTCTTCAGTGCATTCTCTGGCCCACCTTCAATGGATGACACAAACTCCAGATCTCTCTTTCATAGGGCAGCTAAAAGGCAGAAATCTCCGACCATTGACCCTAAACCCACAACACGGTCATCCGCCTTCACAAGGAGTTCTGGACGCTTTGTCCAGCACTCGAAGGGTAGCAGTGCTATAAGTAGCCAGCAGTTGAAGGCCTTGCACCATGACCCTTGTTCTGGCTCTCGCGGGATGTCATGGTCATCATTAGTGACCAGTGACCAGCAGTCAACTGGAGCCACTCGAAGGTCAACTCAAGTAACTGCTCAGTATCTGAAGCGTCGACTGGAGCGGAAGTCAGGGCATAAAACAGTGTTGATTGAGCATCATCGAAGGTTACATGTTTCCCCCTGTGAGGAAGTGAAGGAAAACAGGTAGGGGATTGGGAGAACAGGTAGGACACTAGGAGAACAGGTAGGGGTTTGGGAGAACAGGTAGGACACTAGGAGAACAGGTAGGAGATTGGGAGAACAGGTAGGACACTAGGAGAACAGGTAGGGGGCTGGGAGAACAGGTAGGACACTAGGAGGACAGGTAGGGGGCTGGGAGAACAGGTAGGACACTGGGAGAACAGGTAGGACACTGGGAGAACAGGTAGGGGACTGGGAGAACAGATAGGAAACTGGGAGAACAGGTAGGAGACTGGGAGAACAGATAGGAGACTGTGAGAACAGGTAGGGGGCTGGGAGAACAGGTAGGAGACTGGGAGAACAGATAGGAGACTGTGAGAACAGGTAGGGGGCTGGGAGAACAGGTAGGAGACTGGGAGAACAAGTAGGGGACTGCGAGAAAAGGTAGGACACTGGGAGAACAGATAGGAAAATGTGAGAACAGGTAGGGGGCTGGGAGAACAGGTAGGATACTGGAAGAACAGATTTTTCAATTTTCCTTTCATAATTTATTAGTTATACAGGAATATTGCAGCCTAGATGTGACACATAGGTGATGTTACTATGACAGTTCATCCATAATCACCATAATAAACACACACTGTCCTGCATGAGACCAGCCATTGTGCACTTGTTATCTGTTGCATTGAATTTTTCATTATGGCCAGCAGCTCTTATAGGTTGTGAAGATCATTGCACTGTACTAACTGGAGCCATCATTGTATTCACTTTCTGGCTTATAACGTATGGGATTAGTAGTAAACAGTGGGGCCTAGTGAGTAGTTACAGCGCAAGCAGTAGTAAACAGTGGGGCCTAGTGAGTAGTTACAGCGCAAGCAGTAGTAAACAGTGGGGCCTAGTGAGTAGTAAACAGTGAGGCCTAGTGAGTAGTTACAGCGCAAGCAGTAGTAAACAGTGGGGCCTAGTGAGTAGTAAACAGTGAGGCCTAGTGAGTAGTTACAGCGCAAGCAGTAGTAAACAGTGGGGCCTAGTGAGTAGTAAACAGTGAGGCCTAGTGAGTAGTTACAGCGCAAGCAGTAGTAAACAGTGGGGCCTAGTGAGTAGTTACAGCGCAAGCAGTAGTAAACAGTGGGGCCTAGTGAGTAGTAAACAGTGAGGCCTAGTGAGTAGTTACAGCGCAAGCAGTAGTAAACAGTGGGGCCTAGTGAGTAGTTACAGCGCAAGCAGTAGTAAACAGTGGGGCCTAGTGAGTAGTAAACAGTGAGGCCTAGTGAGTAGTTACAGCGCAAGCAGTAGTAAACAGTGGGGCCTAGTGAGTAGTTACAGCGCAAGCAGTAGTAAACAGTGGGGCCTAGTGAGTAGTAAACAGTGAGGCCTAGTGAGTAGTTACAGCGCAAGCAGTAGTAAACAGTGGGGCCTAGTGAGTAGTTACAGCGCAAGCAGTAGTAAACAGTGGGGCCTAGTGAGTAGTTACAGCGCAAGCAGTAGTAAACAGTGGGGCCTAGTGAGTAGTTACAGCGCAAGCAGTAGTAAACAGTGAGGCCTAGTGAGTAGTTACAGCGCAAGCAGTAGTAAACAGTGGGACCTAGTGAGTAGTTACAGCGCAAGCAGTAGTAAACAGTGGGGCCTAGTGAGTAGTAAACAGTGAGGCCTAGTGAGTAGTTACAGCGCAAGCAGTAGCAAACAGTGAGGCTAGTGAGTATTTACAGCGCAAGCAGTAGTAAACAGTGGGGCCTAGTGAGTAGTAAACAGTGGGGCCTAGTGAGTAGTTACAGCGCAAGCAGTAGTAAACAGTGAGGCCTAGTGAGTAGTTACAGCGCAAGCAGTAGTAAACAGTGGGGCCTAGTGAGTAGTAAACAGTGAGGCCTAGTGAGTAGTAAACAGTGGGGCCTAGTGAGTAGTTACAGCGCAAGCAGTAGTAAACAGTGGGGCCTAGTGAGTAGTAAACAGTGGGGCCTAGTGAGTAGTTACAGCGCAAGCAGTAGTAAACAGTGGGGCCTAGTGAGTAGTTACAGCGCAAGCAGTAGTAAACAGTGAGGCCTAGTGAGTAGTTACAGCGCAAGCAGTAGTAAACAGTGGGGCCTAGTGAGTAGTAAACAGTGAGGCCTAGTGAGTAGTTACAGCGCAAGCAGTAGTAAACAGTGGGGCCTAGTGAGTAGTAAACAGTGGGGCCTAGTGAGTAGTTACAGCGCAAGCAGTAGTAAACAGTGGGGCCTAGTGAGTAGTTACAGCGCAAGCAGTAGTAAACAGTGAGGCCTAGTGAGTAGTTACAGCGCAAGCAGTAGTAAACAGTGGGACCTAGTGAGTAGTTACAGCGCAAGCAGTAGTAAACAGTGGGGCCTAGTGAGTAGTAAACAGTGGGGCCTAGTGAGTAGTTACAGCGCAAGCAGTAGTAAACAGTGAGGCCTAGTGAGTAGTTACAGCGCAAGCAGTAGTAAACAGTGGGGCCTAGTGAGTAGTAAACAGTGAGGCCTAGTGAGTAGTAAACAGTGGGGCCTAGTGAGTAGTTACAGCGCAAGCAGTAGTAAACAGTGGGGCCTAGTGAGTAGTAAACAGTGGGGCCTAGTGAGTAGTTACAGCGCAAGCAGTAGTAAACAGTGGGGCCTAGTGAGTAGTTACAGCGCAAGCAGTAGTAAACAGTGAGGCCTAGTGAGTAGTTACAGAGCAAGCAGTAGTAAACAGTGGGACCTAGTGAGTAGTTACAGCGCAAGCAGTAGTAAACAGTGGGGCCTAGTGAGTAGTAAACAGTGAGGCCTAGTGAGTAGTTACAGCGCAAGCAGTAGTAAACAGTGGGGCCTAGTGAGTAGTAAACAGTGAGGCCTAGTGAGTAGTTACAGCGCAAGCAGTAGTAAACAGTGGGGCCTAGTGAGTAGTAAACAGTGGGGCCTAGTGAGTAGTTACAGCGCAAGCAGTAGTAAACAGTGGGGCCTAGTGAGTAGTTACAGCGCAAAGCAGTAGTAAACAGTGAGGCCTAGTGAGTAGTTACAGCGCAAGCAGTAGTAAACAGTGGGACCTAGTGAGTAGTTACAGCGCAAGCAGTAGTAAACAGTGGGGCCTAGTGAGTAGTAAACAGTGGGGCCTAGTGAGTAGTTACAGCGCAAGTAGTAGTAAACAGTGAGGCCTAGTGAGTAGTTACAGCGCAAGCAGTAGTAAACAGTGGGGCCTAGTGAGTAGTAAACAGTGAGGCCTAGTGAGTAGTAAACAGTGGGGCCTAGTGAGTAGTTACAGCGCAAGCAGTAGTAAACAGTGGGACCTAGTGAGTAGTTACAGCGCAAGCAGTAGTAAACAGTGGGGCCTAGTGAGTAGTAAACAGTGAGGCCTAGTGAGTAGTTACAGCGCAAGCAGTAGTAAACAGTGGGGCCTAGTGAGTAGTAAACAGTGGGGCCTAGTGAGTAGTTACAGCGCAAGCAGTAGTAAACAGTGAGGCCTAGTGAGTAGTTACAGCGCAAGCAGTAGTAAACAGTGGGGCCTAGTGAGTAGTAAACAGTGAGGCCTAGTGAGTAGTAAACAGTGGGGCCTAGTGAGTAGTTACAGCGCAAGCTGTAGTAAACAGTGGGGCCTAGTGAGTAGTAAACAGTGGGGCCTAGTGAGTAGTAAACAGTGGGGCCTAGTGAGTAGTAAACAGTGGGGCCTAGTGAGTAGTAAACAGTGAGGCCTAGTGAGTAGTTACAGCGCAAGCAGTAGTAAACAGTGGGGCCTAGTGAGTAGTAAACAGTGGGGCCTAGTGAGTAGTTACAGCGCAAGCAGTAGTAAACAGTGGGGCCTAGTGAGTAGTAAACAGTGGGGCCTAGTGAGTAGTAAACAGTGGGGCCTAGTGAGTAGTAAACAGTGGGGCCTAGTGAGTAGTAAACAGTGGGGCCTAGTGAGTAGTAAACAGTGAGGCCTAGTGAGTAGTTACAGCGCAAGCAGTAGTAAACAGTGGGGCCTAGTGAGTAGTAAACAGTGGGGCCTAGTGAGTAGTTACAGCGCAAGCAGTAGTACTGCTGCCAAGGTGGCAGCTGTAATCAAATTGCCTAAGGGTATTCACACCTAGGGGCTAGGACCAAGGGCAGTGTTGGGACAACAAATTCAAACAGGAAATCCATATATTCACTTCAGTGAGCAGTATTACTATTAGGCAGGGTAATGTAAAAATCATTTGATTTAAATCAGCTGTTTTAATAAAAAAATTATTTTATTTAAATCAGCTTGATTTAAATTGCCTTCCCTAACAGGTAGGGAGAACAGGTAAGAGACTGTGAGAACAGACAGCGGACTGCGATGACAGGTAGGGGAGTGGAAGGACAGGTGGGGACTAGAAGGACAGGTGGGGACTGGAAGGACAGGTGGGGACTGGAAGGACAGGTGGGGACTGGGAGGACAGGTGGGGACTAGAAGGACAGGTGGGGACTGGAAGGACAGGTGGGGACTGGAAGGACAGGTGGGGACTGGAAGGACAGGTGGGGACTAAAAGGACAGGTAGAGGTCAGTGAGAACAGGTAAGAGACTGTGAGAACAGACAGGGGATTGCGATGACAGGTAGGGGACTGGGAGGACAGGTGGGGACTGGGAGAACAGGTAAGAGACTGTGAGAACAGACAGAAGACTGCGATGACAGGTAGGACTGGAAGGACAGGTGGGGACTGGAAGAACAGGCAGAGGACTGGGAGAGTTTGTTATGTGCCTGCTTATTGGCTGTCAACCCATTAAATTAAATTAGACATTTATAATGTGCCATTTATCCCAGTAAAAAAAAACAGTGTTAACAATGTTAAAATATGTTTAATTCAGTAAGTTTCAATGTCAAAACTTGCCAAATCAACCAGTTAAGGCACTGTTGATGACCATGTTGTCTTGAACATGCCAAAAAAATCATGCTAGAAAAGATTAGGTCGTTTGACTAAAATGGTTACAAATTTGTATTGTTGACATCTCAATAGCTCTCGGTTTGTGTAATCTGCTGCACATATTGTTTTAACACTAGACTTGATACTGTGTGAGACCTAAATGTGATAGATAATGTCTGTATGATTGCAGCTCAGTGCAGCCTACGTTGTGTGCTGCATCACAAGCAAGACAACACAACAAGTTACTCCACTGCAACAGGTCAGGATCTCTTTCATTGGACAATACTGTTTAGCACAAAATACAAATCAAAACCAAAATATGAACAGTAGTTAAAAGATACGTGACAACTCATGTCAGCGAATGGTAACGCCAGATTTTGCAGGTTCACGAGATGCAGGATTATTTTCATGCTGAGCAGATAAAAATTATGATGGAAATGGTGCTAAAATATTGTACAGCCAAATATATTCTAGAACATAACGTACACAACTGTACACAACGTTCACTGTACACAGCGTTCACTGTACACAACGTTCACTGTACACAGCGTTCACTGTGCAACCACTGATTGAATTTGTGTTTCAGTTTCCGCCAGGCGAGTGTTCAACATTCATTTAAAGCATTCCACACACCGAAACCCCTGCGGGTGACGCAGCATGCCTCCAGCCAGACAGTGCCAGCAAGTCATACTCTGCTCAGTCCTGAGGTGGAACTCCACTCAGTCCGTACCAGAAAGTCATACTCTGCTCAGTCCTGAGTTGGAACTTTAGTCAGTCCATGTCAAAAAGTCATAATCTACTCATCAGTCCTGAGGTAGAACTCCAGTCAGTCCGTGCCAGGAAGTCATACTCTACTCATCAGTGCTCAGGTGGAACTCCAGTCAGTCCATACCTTCATCACAGAGGAGACTTGGGACTGAGGACAATAACCACAATGTGATAATTAGTCACACGCTGGTTTGTTTGAAAGCTGCATTCATTAAGCCTTTTGAAATTACAATACATGCATGTGTAATGTTACACTGTGTGCAGTTTTTCAAGAATTGTATTAATTAATTATAAATATTCATCTCAAACGTGTTCCTAAGTCTGTATATCATGTTAAATGGAAGGTCTTACTGTACTATTACTAGACCAGGTAGAGAACCCACCACTGCAGGTTTCTTGAAATGGCAGCAATGATGCTTCTCACTTTGAACATGTAATGCATTCACCCTCCGAGCAGGGTCTGTCAGACTGCACGCTCTTACGTAAGTATAGGTGTGATGCATTCACCCTCCGAGCAGGGTCTGTCAGACTGCACGCTGTTACGTAAGTACAGGTATGATGCTTTCACCCTCCGAGCAGGGTCTGTCAGACTGCACACTCTTACGTAAGTACAGGTGTGATGCATTCACCCTCCGAGCAGGGTCTGTCAGACTGCACACTCTTACGTAAGTACGTGTGATGCATTCACCCTCCGAGTAGGGTCTGTTAGACTGCACGCTCTTACGTAAGTACAGGTGTGATGCATTCACCCTCCGAGCAGGGTCAGTCAGACTGCACACTCTTACGTAAGTACGTGTGTGATGCATTCACCCTCCGAGCAGTGTCAGTCAGACTGCACGCTCTTACGTAAGTACGTGTATGATGCTTTCACCCTCCGAGCAGGGTCAGTCAGACTGCACGCTCTTACGTAAGTACGTGTATGATGCTTTCACCCTCCGAGCAGGGTCTGTCAGACTGCACACTCTTACGTAAGTACGTGTGTGATGCATTTACCCTCCGAGCAGGGTCTGTCAGACTGCACGCTGTTACGTAAGTACAGGTATGATGCATTCACCCTCCGAGCAGGGTCAGTCAGACTGCACGCTCTTACGTAAGTACGTGTGTGATGCATTCACCCTCCGAGCAGGGTCAGTCAGATTGCACGCTCTTACGTAAGTACGTGTATGATGCTTTCACCCTCCGAGCATGGTCTGTCAGACTGCACGCTCTTACGTAAGTACGTGTGTGATGCATTCACCAACAACAGATTGTATCTGAATCCTGGGAGAACAGATTGTTGATGCATCATGGGAGAACAGATTGTTGTTGCATCATGGGAGAAGACATTCAATTGGCAAATATGAGTAATTTTTTTATCCTTTTTAATGTTTCCGCCCAGTTCGTTGTCGGCACCTACGTACTTTGATGTCACAATGGGACAGCTTTTTATTGGAGTGTACTATTTGTATGATGCCCATATAGGGCTATTTAAGTAATATTGAGAGACGAATTGTAATATGACCCCATCTGCTCATTTTGAAATAGAGGATTTGTGTTATGTACAGAATTACATAAATACACTAAATTAAAATGTTAGAAAATAAAGGGCTAAGTAATCATATTTTAGTCACCTGATGCTCTAGACTAGCCTGCGCAAATCTGGTCTATTTTTCACTATTGTTCTTATGTCTTGCATATATATTCCTGTTAGTAACTTGTTCGATGCCATCGATACACCTCATCTTTGGACGTTATTGCCTTCTTCTGGCTAACGTCAGGGCTGTAGCCAGATTTTTCATACGGCACTTTTCTTTTTCTGTGTTGTCTTCTTCCTTGGTAGAGCTTGTCAAACGTTATGAAGCTTATTATAACATCCGTTGATGTAGTTAGGGGTGAGGGCGCGGCCGTCCCCAGATGGTGGCCTCTGGGTAGGGCTGGCGCGTTCAGTGGAAATTAAGGTGTCATAATGGACGACCTAGCAGTGGTGGCAGATAGCAGACAACCTGGCAGTGGTGGCAGATAGCAGATAACCTGGCAATGATGGGAGATAGCAGACGACCTAGCAGTGGTGGCAGATAGCAGACGACCTAGCAATGGTGGCAGATAGCAGATAACCTGGCAGATAGCAGACGACCTAGCAGTGGTGGCAGATAGCAGACGACCTAACAATGGTGGCAGATTACAGATAATCTGGCAGATAGCAGACGACCTGGCATTGGTGGCAGATAGCATACAACCTAGCAGTGGTGGCAGATAGCATACAACCTAGCAGTGATGGCAGATAGCAGACGACCTAACAATGGTGGCAGATAGCAGATAACCTGGCAGATAGCAGACGACCTGGCAGTGGTGGCAGATAGCATACAACCTAGCAGTGGTGGCAGATAGCAGACGACCTAACAATGGTGGCAGATAGCAGATAACCTGGCAGTGGTGGCAGATAGCAGACGACCTGGCAGTGGTGGCAGATAGCATACAACCTAGCAGTGGTGGCAGATAGCAGACGACCTAACAATGGTGGCAGATAGCAGATAACCTGGCAGTGGTGGCAGATAGCAGACGACCTGGCAGTGGTGGCAGATAGCAGATAACCTAGCAGTGGTGGCAGATAGCAGACGACCTGGCAGTGGTGGCAGATAGCAGATAACCTAGCAGTGGTGGCAGATATCATACGACCTAGCAGCAGTGGCAGATAGCAGACGACCTAACAATGGTGGCAGATAGCAGATAACCTGGCAGATAGCAGACAACCTGGCAGTGGTGGCAGATAGCAGACGAACTGGCAGTGGTGGCAGATAGCAGACGACCTGGCAGTGGTGGCAGATAGCAGACGACCTGGCAGTGGTGGCAGATAGCAGACGACCTGGCAGTGGTGGCAGATAGCAGACGATCTGGCAGTGGTGGCAGATAACAGACGACCTGGAAGTGGTGGCAGATAGCAGATCACCTAGCAATGGTGGCAGATAGCAGACAACCTAGCAGTGATTTAACAAGATTGCCATCCCAAACAACAAGTTCCAGATGGCAAGTGGACAAGGAAGCCATTGGCTTATCAAGAGTCCAACAATTTTCTCATCTATGTGTAGCCCGCCCTTATCAAATATCTGTCAATTCTATTTTTAAACATATTCACACTACTAACATTAACACAATCATTTGGCAGTTTGTTCCATTAATTTATCACCCTTTGTGAGAAAGAGTACTTTCTCATGTCCAACCTACACTGTTCCTTAACTAATGCTGCTTTGTGTCCTCTGGTTCTACTGCCTTCTTTAAGTTTGACGAACATATTCCTATCAACATCCTCATAACCATTCACTATTTTAAACGCTTCTATTTGGACTCCACTTAGTCTCCTGGTCTCTAGTGTTGTCAAACCATATTGTAATAAGCGACTTTCGTAACTAAGGTCTCTCAATTCTAGAATAATTTTAGTTGCTCTTTGTTGTCTTTAACATATAAAATAACTCCCCCTCCCCTTCTTCCTATTCGATCTCTCCTAAACATTACGTATCCTGTCAATCCTAATTCAGCATCTGTAATGTCTGTGTTGGCCCATGATTCGGTTATACCAATTATGTGAGGGTCAGTATCTTCTACCATAATGTTTAATGTTTTTTTATTTACTAAACTCCTACCATTTAAACACACGCAGTGGTGGCAGGTAGCAGACAACCTAGCAGTGGTGGCAGATAGCAGACAACCTAGCAGTGGTGGCACGTAGCAGACAACCTATCAATGGTGGCAGGTAGCAGACAACCTATCAGTGGTGGCAGATAGCAGACAACCTATCAGTGGTGGCAGATAGCAGACGACCTAGCAGTGGTGGCAGATAGCGGATGACCTAGCAGTGGTGGCAGGTAGCGGACGACCTAGCAGTGGTGGCAGGTAGCGGACGACCTAGCAGTGGTGGCAGATAGCGGATGGCCTAGCAGTGGTGGCAGGTAGCGGACAACCTAGCAGTGGTGGCAGGTAGCGGACGACCTAGCAGTGGTGGCAGATAGCGGACGACCTAGCAGTGGTGGCAGGTAGCGGACGACCTAGCAGTGGTGGCAGGTAGCGGACGACCTAGCAGTGGTGGCAGATAGCGGACGACCTAGCAGTGGTGGCAGCTAGCGGACGACCTAGCAGTGGTGGCAGATAGCGGACGGCCTAGCAGTGGTGGCAGGTAGCGGACGACCTAGCAGTGGTGGCAGATAGCGGACGGCCTAGCAGTGGTGGCAGATAGCGGACGACCTAGCAGTGGTGGCAGGTAGCGGACGACCTAGCAGTGGTGGCAGATAGCGGATGACCTAGCAGTGGTGGCAGGTAGCAGACAACCTATCAGTGGTGGCAGATAGCGGACGACCTATCAGTGGTGGCAGGTAGCAGACAACCTATCGGTGGTGGCAGGTAGCAGACAACCTATCGGTGGTGGCAGATAGCGGATGACCTAGCAGTGGTGGCAGGTAGCAGACAACCTATCAGTGGTGGCAGGTAGCGGACGACCTAGCAGTGGTGGCAGGTAGCGGACGACCTATCAGTGGTGGCAGGTAGCGGACAACCTATCAGTGGTGGCAGATAGCGGACGACCTAGCAGTAGTGGCAGGTAGCGGACGACCTATCAGTGGTGGCAGGTAGCGGACGACCTAGCAGTGGTGGCAGGTAGCGGACGACCTAGCAGTGGTGGCAGGTAGCAGACAACCTAGCAGTGGTGGCAGGTAGCGGACGACCTAGCAGTGGTGGCAGGTAGCAGACAACCTATCAGTGGTGGCAGATAGCGGACGACCTAGCAGTAGTGGCAGGTAGCGGACGACCTATCAGTGGTGGCAGGTAGCGGACGACCTAGCAGTGGTGGCAGGTAGCGGACGACCTAGCAGTGGTGGCAGGTAGCAGACAACCTATCAGTGGTGGCAGGTAGCGGACGACCTAGCAGTGGTGGCAGGTAGCAGACAACCTATCAGTGGTGGCAGATAGCGGACGACCTAGCAGTGGTGGCAGGTAGCGGACGACCTAGCAGTGGTGGCAGATAGCGGACGACCTAGCAGTGGTGGCAGGTAGCGGACGACCTAGCAGTGGTGGCAGGTAGCAGACAACCTATCAGTGGTGGCAGATAGCGGACGACCTAGCAGTGGTGGCAGGTAGCGGACGACCTAGCAGTGGTGGCAGATAGCGGACGGTCTAGCAGTGGTGGCAGGTAGCGGACAACCTAGCAGTGGTGGCAGATAGCGGACGACCTATCAGTGGTGGCAGGTAGCAGACGACCTAGCAGTGGTGGCAGATAGCGGACGACCTAGCAGTGGTGGCAGGTAGCGGACGACCTAGCAGTGGTGGCAGGTAGCGGACGACCTAGCAGTGGTGGCAGGTAGCGGACGACCTAGCAGTGGTGGCAGGTAGCGGACGACCTAGCAGTGGTGGCAGGTAGCAGACAACCTATCAATGGTGGCAGATAGCGGACGACCTAGCAGTGGTGGCAGATAGCAGACAACCTATCAATGGTGGCAGATAGCGGACGACCTAGCAGTGGTGGCAGATAGCAGACAACCTATCAATGGTGGCAGATAGCGGACGACCTAGCAGTGGTGGCAGATAGCGGACGGCCTAGCAGTGGTGGCAGATAGCGGACGACCTAGCAGTGGTGGCAGATAGCAGACAACCTATCAATGGTGGCAGGTAGCGGACGACCTAGCAGTGGTGGCAGATAGCATACGACCTAGCAATGGTGGCAGATTGCAAGGAAGAACTGCAGGATAGATTGTGAGAATGGCAAACTGTTGTTAGAAAGCACGGCCTCCGAATAAACCCAAGGAAGAATGACGTAGTGTGGATAGGGAACAAGATGTTTACCTACAAATAGCTATCGATGGAAAATGGTTAAACAAGTTGACAGTTTCGTGTAGTTGGGGGAAATGTGTAAGGGCAGATGAACTATAGCATTGCTGTGCATAGGAGGCTGTAGGATCGACAACATGCAATAGTGTGACAAGTATTACGTGGGACAGAAAGTTGAAGAAACATCTAAAGGCAAATATTTTGAAGGCATGTGTAGTACCGGTTCGTGTAGGTTGGGAACATTTGCACACCAGCTTCACCAATGTGACTACGTGAATCTCAACAATGGCTTAACATATCAAAAGCTTGAGATATGAAAATCAGTCATCTAGTGTCTAAAATTGTTTACGATATTCACTATCTGCACACAAAAAACATTCTGTGACTAATAAATAGGAGAATGAAAATGTTTATCTGACTCGTCGTGATTCTGATTTGTCCTCACTCTATCTGCCAAGTGTCGCAACCCAGTCATATGCAAAGTTGTCAGCCAAACTGCTGCGTAGAACAGAGACCCGGTAGTTATAGGTCGGGCCTTCACATGGGGTGGAGGAGCAGCAAGTGTAGGAGTTAGAGCGGGATACGGGATACAGGAGTTTCAATTGTGTTATTCACGAACTTACTGGACACACGTTGTACGATCGAGACCCAGTCATAGCCAGGCTATGGTTAAACTACCTATGACCTTTGGTATGCACACGACTCTGCTGTAAGCAAGAATGACGGAGGTAGGCAGTTTGTTAAAAATATGTTGAAAACAATGCTTCTCGGAGCTGTAGAATACAGGCTCAAAACGTTTAACGTTTGCTTGCGACGTCTTTAGTGGAGTGGCTTATGTCCAAATTTAAGTGATATTGCGACAGGCTTGGACCAAAGCACAACATTTGGCATAGTTGTAATTTAGGACCATACAACTTTTGAGAGGGGGCTGTCCGTTTGTAAATCTCAAAGTCAAATAATGTCATAGTTCAATTTGTACCGTATCAACCACACGTATATTGGCATTGGGCCACGGCCCATTTGACGGATGTTTGATTGTTTTCTTATGTATCCTGTTGCGTCACTACTGTTTAGATGTTGGAGCAGTGCGGTCTGTGTTGGACGAAGTGTTTAGGTGTTTAGATGTTGGAGCAGTACGTTCTGTGTTGGACGAAGTGTTTAGATGTTGGAGCAGTGCGTTCTGTGTTGGAGGAAGTGTTTAGATGTTGGAGCAGTACGCTCTGTGTTGGAGGAAGTGTTTAGATGTTGGAGCAGTGCGTTCTGTGTTGGAGGAAGTGTTTAGATGTTGGAGCAGTGCGTTCTGTGTTGGAGGAAGTGTTTAGATGTTGGAGCAGTGCCTTCTGTGTTGGACGAAGTGTTTAGATGTTGGAGCAGTGCGTTCTGTGTTGGACGAAGTGTTTAGATGTTTAGATGTTGGAACAGTACGCTCTGTGTTGATGAAGTGTTTAGATGTTGGATCAGTACGCTCTGTGTTGATGAAGTGTTTAGATGTTGGAACAGTACGCTCTGCGTTGGAGGAAGTGTTTAGATGTTGGAGCAGTGCTATAAATATAAAACTAGCAGGATTATTGCAATTTGATATGTTCGTATTACAAAAAGTATGATTATGTTAAGCTCGCATAAAAAATTATAAAATTAACGATTTTATGTAATTTGGACATAATAAGTCACGGAAAAAACATAGTTTAGCTCAGTTTCGACAATATTCAATATTTGGCCCACAGGGGTAAAATCACTTCAGTAAAACTGGGCAGAAATATTCAATTGTTATTTATCTATATAAAAGGACAAAACAAATCGGGGGGTTCCGTGCAATTTTTTTATATATAACATAGTAAGAGCTACTTCAGCAGCAAAAATAGCTACATTTTTATTAAACCTCATATTCAATATTTGACCCACAATAAGTAATGACATTTCATTAAAAGTTGGCCAAGGTGTTAATTTATTATTTACATGAAGTGGCGGACAGAAATTCAGGTCCTGCTGTCTTGAAATCACACTCTGAACAACAAGTTATCCCGCTTATCCGCCAACTGAAACTGAATTCATGATATGAAATGAGAATGAGATACGGTCTCCGCGAGACAATCTCAACCACCCGCAACATCCCTTACTATTGATGTTGTAAACGCTTCAGAAAAAAAGATTCAGTACTCAGTGTTTTCCTTGATCTAAAAAAAACACATTTAATACAATATATCACCAGCTCCTTTTGCATAAACTTGATTTCTATGGGATAAGTGGTTCTCCACTCAAATTGTTTAAAAGCTATCTCACAAATAGGAAACAATATTTTAGT
>BSQZ01000005.1:11530000-11802500 GCA_033239005.1 Lamellibrachia satsuma | reverse complement strand
ACTGTTCATCGCTGTCCCAACGGAACTGTTCACCGCTGTCACAACGGAACTGCTCATCGCTGTCCCAACGGAACTGCGGTTCTGTGTCAGGTTTAGTCGACGTTTCCTTCATATATTATTAATATATTGTGTTGTGAAAGAAATTCCTGTGAGCTTTTGATGACACTTTTCTTGAATTGGTCGAAAACCACCGATCAGACGACATTGTAGAGAATGGTTCTGTAGCGGCGAAAGTAGTTAGTGCAAAGAAGTGGGACGTCGCCGCCTCGGTGTCCACGTTCTGTAGACACTGACTACGACATTCTAACCAGTCCTCCTCACAGACACTTCATCCGACGATGATAATGCCAGCAGTAACTGCACCGATTGGCAAGACATTTGATTCTCTTGATGCAGTTTCACAAAAACTTATCGATCTTGTCAGTTGTAATGTTGCTTATCAATAACGGGCGTTGGATAACTATCTAAACTGAATGTTACTTTAGGTATGCAAAAGTAGTCAAGAAGATCTCTCGTATACTGTATGTCAGTAACGGATGTCGTGTTTGCATTAATGTACATTTTTGTTGTTACCCAAAAATGTACGTATGACCAGGACTGTTGTAGAACGAACTCACGTGAAAGTGTCACGTGTGAAGCACGAACACCGAACGGAACGTCTGCGTTCGTGCAACCAAACAAAGTCAAATAATGTTATGTCCTTAGTATATTAGTTTTCAATTCCCATCCCAGTTTCTATGTCACTTTAGGTTCCACAAACGCAATTATTAACTGTGATTGTACATCCTGCACTGAAGCGGCCATGTGAAATCAACAGTTTTGGCGACCTTTGAATCGAGGTGAAAGTGACCGCCTGCTGTTTACGCGGCTCATTATGTGACACGGCGGCTCTGTGTTAACACATCCGGCCTCCGCATGGCTGTGACTGTGGTGTACGTCGGCTCTGTGTCAACACATCCGGCCTCCGCATGGCTGTAACTGTGGTGTACGCCGGCTTTGTGCTAACACATCCGGCCTCCGCATGGCTGTAACTGTGGTGTACGTCGGCTCTGTGTCAACACATCCGGCCTCCGCATGGCTGTAACTGTGGTGTACGCCGGCTTTGTGCTAACACATCCGGCCTCCGCATGGCTGTAACTGTGGTGTTTGTTTTTGGTATTTCTAACCAGTAACCTACCTTGACCATTCTGTCCAGTTGAGCATTAATTTTAGGATGCAAGTTTTGTTCGTTGTTTGGGCAACTTTTTGACATATTCCCCATAACAAGCAACGCCACTATTCGTTCGTCCACCGTTCGTTCATCCGCCATCCTCGTGCGTTCGTTGTCCGGTCAGCTTGTTGACATGTTCCCCACGACAAGCGAAGCCGCTGTTGTTTATATTCCAAAATGCTAACTTAGCTGTAAGCGGAGCTCAGTTTATTCAGGCTGTGTAGACTTTGCACACGACACATGCCATGTGCAGACTTGTCTATTTATATTGCATCATATAAATTGACGCCGCGGCCACAGACCTGGACATCCAGGGTCACTGCGCAGACCAGGACGTCCACGGTCAATGCGCACGGATAAGACCCGCTTTGATGCGCCGACATCCGACGTGACTCGGACTGAATGACTCGGCTGGCCTCGTGTCGCCCCCGGCTGGCCTCATGTCGCCCCCGGCTGGCCTCATGTCGCCCCTGGCTGGCCACTGGGTCTCCTCCGGGTAGCCCTAGGGTGTGGCGTGTATGAGGGTCACTCGTGATAAACATTCCACACGTTTCTAGTACGTACGCAATGGGGCTAGTACGTACGTGATGGGGCTAGTACGTGCGTCATGGGACGTGACGTGGTGATAAACGACCGAAGATGACTACATTCCACTGCGTGGGTGCTGATGCTACATTGCACTGCGTGGGTGTTTATGCTACATTACACTGCCTGGGTGCTGATGCTACATTGCACTGCGTGGGTGCTGATGCTACATTGCACTGCCTGGGTGCTGATGCTACATTGCACTGCCTGGGTGCTGATGCTACATTGCACTGCGTGGGTGCTGATGCTATATTGCACTGCGTGGGTGCTGATGCCACGGGTGGGCGCAGTCACAATGCACGTGTAACGCATTTAATGAACTTGCTATAATGTTGATGTTAGGCATGTCCACAAAATACAAGATGTCGAGACTAAATCGAGTTTGTACAAGATATTGAGACTAGATCGAGTTTGTACAATATATTGAGACTAGATCGAGTTTGTACAATATATTGAGACTAGATCGAGTTTGTACAATATATCGAGACTAGATCGAGTTTGTACAAGATATCGAGAGTACATCGAGTTTGTACAAGATATCGAGACTAGAATCGAGACTAGGCACAATGTATTGAGACTAAGTCGAGCTTGTACAAGATATCGAGACTAGGTCGAACTTGTCGAAGAGGATATCTATACTGGGTCGACCGTGTACAATATATCGAGACTGGATCAAACACATATCTAAACCTTCATTCCTGACGTCACTTCGGGTGAATAGTTTGATACTAAAGAAACAATGTAAACGGAAGAGTTCGATTGAACGATATCAGTAATTCTCATCTGAAATACAGATAAGGCTATCGTACGCACAAAACACTTGTATTGTGATTGAAGTCGACGTCCTGGTGTGCTGTGTCATGTCCACGCACACCCGCTTCCGGGACGATAACGTCTCTCTGAGTAGGCCGCGACGTCGTCTTGCCTTCAATTCTGACTGGTCATCGTATCCCGAGGGACGTGAATGGCAGGTCGATAGGGACAAAGACGCGGTTATAGTTATGCGTTGAATTAGATAGTAACGCGTTAATATATCAACCAATGAAAACGCGAAGATAGTTACGCGTTGAATTATAATTATAGTAACGCGTTGATATATCAACCAATGACAACTCGTTTAGCTACGCATCAGATGGTGAACCAATGAAAGTTAGTCTTTGTCGTGCATTATGAACAATAAAAGGCGGTAATTTACAGCAAAACGTACGAAAATAGCTATACACTGGCAACATACTGCTCAATGTAGGCCTGCATTAAGACATGCATATTAACCCCCGTAGCTTCGGGCATGATAATAGTATAGCCCCCAGGTGTCGTATAAATGCAATGGTCTTTTCATGGAATATGATTCCACCAAAAAATACCAACATAAAAAACCAAAATCATTTCAAGAAGCTATTATGGAACTCCCTTTCACCACACCTCCTCACCTAAACTGCGTTTAAAACACAGTGCTCAGCGTAAACTTATTCATGGTGTGGGTATGGAGACTGTCTATGTGTGCATGTGGCAAGGCAGCGACAGTATCCATACACATAACCAACCTATTCAAACTTTTCGTTTAACATCCTATACATAAAATAAATAAAACTATTAGATAAAAACCATTTCAGCAACATTAAAGATACTAGTCTTTTAGTTGTCTGTACCACCCACAGCGCATGCGCACAGTCCACCACAAACTCCTGCGTTAGCCCAAGTTTGGGCTGTTTGGAGTATAACCACTTGAGACTTGAGACAACGTTGCAATACAAATGGCTGCCGGTTGCTGCTATTTGTATTCAATGTAACATGGGTGTTGTACATTTTATGTGAACAATCGTTATCTTAAAAACATTTTTAGGCCCTACAATTCCCCCTCCCCCAGTTGCTGTGTTTCATATTCGTATTCTCTACTTGTTTTATATTGTTTAATGTATTTGACACAATGCAATGCATTGGAGAGGGTATAAATTTACTTGAAACTGATATCATGTGCTCAGACCGGGCACGCGTTGACAGTTTGGTATGCAAGAATTTAAAAATGTTTCGCTGGTTAGTAGGAACAATTCAGTGATGGATATTGGGCGATTGCAGACTTTAGTCAACCGAGCGCATACCATCGTTCGTACCCTCCAAAGTGACAATGAAAACACGCCGGCCGGAGCTGCCATAATAATTCAACGCGTAACTATGACCGCGTTTATGGCCCTAATAGGCCTGCTATTGACGTGGCTTCGAAGACGGCGTTGTTTCTCAGTGGGTTGACTGGACCGGAACTAATGGGCGTGTCTATCCCACGAATAAATACCATAATTATTATGCCATTCACACCACTGTGGCAGTGTTGTGGCTGAGTAGACCTGTCTGAAACACACTTAATCGGTAAGTTAGATCAGGCTCTGTCGGACCGTCCGTTTGTTGCAATTAAAGTGAGCGCTATTTTATCGTCTCTTGTCCTGCATCAAGACCGAGAGCGAGCGAGATAACATCTCTGTGAGCCGGGTCGCAGCGATAGCTTTGACAGTTACCCGCCTATTACTGAGACAACTGCAGCGAACGTTCTCACCGTTTGATTCTGAGAGCCATAGCTCACTTTCTCGTCGCCAGGGGAACGTTCTCACCGTCTGATTCTGAGAGCCATGGTTCACTTTCTCGTCGCCAGGGGAACGTTCTCATCTATACTCTCGTCGAAATTGACAGAGCAGAAAAAACCTTTTTTATGTAAGATCGAAGATCATGTGTAAAATTAAACTAATTGCAAACCGGACGTCAAGTGCTTGTCACTTCAGCACAGCTCTCTATTCACGTCCGGCATAAAGCAACAGGTAAACACAGTGTGTTTGTTTGTGTGCTTTTGTTGGTGCGCAGTGGTTTGGTCACTTATATAAAGACATAAGTGCAGTCTTCGTTGCAATATAGCAAATCAATACATATCAATCTTGTACATAACACACTTGTTTGTTTTCTAATGGTCACCGACTCACGATACATTTATAGTTCCAAATCCCAACTGAAACCAAATCGCGAAGAACATTTCTGAAGGTTTGACAACATCGGAACTTATTTCGCACATACAAAAATCCGTGTAAACCTTAAAGAAATGCTTCTATGCTCGAGTTAACATCGACTACAGGCAAGTCGCACGCGGCGCTGTTCTGCCAGCGTTGAGTGCACTAGGGTTGACAACCAGATCAGACGATAAATAACCGTCTATAGACACGTGACAATCTCTATACGTCAGCCAGATCGTTGTCACAACAGTCATTGTGTTGGCGAAGCAGTGACGATGACAATGGCGCGCCACACCTGTCTGTGGCAACTTGGTGCTCGGTGCCGGCTATTTTTGAAGGGAGACTGTTTTGGCGTGTTTGTGCAATGTCTAAACATGCTTATAACTATAATTATTACCAGTTAAATCAGAACCTTACTGCAACAAAGCATGACTCACACACGCCACGTGTATCTAAACGAACCGACGACTCACAGTGCTCGCTCATAAAAGCTGACACTCGTGATTTGCCAACTAATACCCAGCTGTCACACGAGTTGTTTGTGTGATGGTGACGGCATAGTAAGTACATAACGACATCTCTCTGGCGAGGACCCCGCAGGTTTCACTCCCGGTACGTGTGTCCGGTGTGGGTGTTCACTTCCGGTAGGTGTGTACGGTGTGGGTGTTCACACCCGGTAGGTGTGTCCGGTGTGGGTGTTCACTCCCGGTAGGTGTGTCCTGTGTGGGTGTTCACTCCCGGTAGGTGTGTCCGGTGTGGGTGTTCACTCCCGGTAGGTGTGTCTGGTTTGGGTGTTCACTCCCGGTAGGCGTGTCTGGTGTGGGTGTTCACTCCCGGTAGGCGTGTCTGGTGTGGGTGTTCACTCTCGGTAGGTGTGTCCGGTGTGGGTGTTCACTCCCGGTAGGTGTGTCCGGTGTGGGTGTTCACTCCCGGTAGGTGTGTCTGGTTTGGGTGTTCACTCCCGGTAGGTGTGTCCGGTGTGGGTGTTCGCTTCCGGTAGGTGTGTCCGGTGTGGGTGTTCACTCCCGATAGGTGTGTCCGGTGTGGGTGTTCACTCCCGGTAGGTGTGTCCGGTGTGGGTGTTCACTCCCGGTAGGTGTGTCCGTTGTATCTGCACAGACTGAATAGTGAATAGTGTCAGTATTAGTGATGTTGTGACTCACGTGTTCGCATAACAACACACATTATTATGTGTGATTTCACTGGAACATAGAACAAAGCTCCAGTGTTTCTGGCAGAATGACGAGATGTCTCAGTGCGTTGGTTGGAAGCACATACGCTGTATGACGACGCCTGCAGTCGCCTGAGTCGAGTTACCGAGTCCGATGACTCACGACGCTGTTATTGTTATACAAGGCGCCGAGTCACTGCTGCCTGCCCGTGGTGCTGCGCGGTGATTTATGCTGCTGCTGCTCGGGCGACTGGCGTGTTGCATGAACGTCGACTAGTAATTGTAAATGCACGACGGTAAAAAGATGGAATCAGCTTATCTGTCGTTGGACGTGCCTCGGCGAACGCTTCAGTAGCGTACTTTGGTGTGAACCTTTTGCATGAAAAGAACAGATGCGAGTACTTTGTATAGCACCTGTTTGCGTGAAACTCAAAACAATGCAGACTACAGCACAAATACCCCTTTAATAAGAGACGCATTCAGTACATATGTACTGGAGCACTCCGGGAGTAACGAGCATGTGTTGTCTGTCTGCTGTTACGTGGGTAATCGTATGTCAACACATGTTATTAGTTTTGTGTCATTCATTTGCAAAGCTGACCTTTTCTAACAGTTTACTTCGTCAGTGGCTGTTCTTCGAGTGATCTCGGCGACTCTCTGAGGCTGTTCCTTCCAGTGATCTTGGCGACTCTCTGAGGCTGTTCCTTCGAGTGATCACGGCGGCTCTCTGACGCTGTTTCTTCGAATGATTTCGGCGACTCTCTGAGGTTGTTCCTTCGAGTGATCTCGGCGACTCTCTGAGAAGTCCCCGAAACACGAGGCATCAAGTCTGGAGTGATACACTTGACATACTTACAACAAGACCAGCGTGAACGGTGATAACAGGCTCACATATGGCATGGCACTTCAGATACACTTCCCCTCATCGACGCTCGCAAGGACCACTTCGCATCCTTGTGGCACTTCAGTTACACCTCATTTCTTCGTGGCAATTCCTTTGATCCATCGTGGTACTTCTGTTACACAACACTCAGATTCGTTATCGACACTTACACTTCGCTTCTCATGCCTACTGCATGTGTAGCACTATAAGCAGTATAGCCACTACACATCTACAGTATGTGTAATGTACATAACACATTTATGGTCTGTACACTGTTGAATACTATTCCAGCCCCTGTTCGGTGGTTACTGTATGCTGTGCCAGTATGTAACATTACCAGATTACCGATAAAGATGGATTGTGGCTTGGCGATGTATAGACGAAACATTTTATTTCACGTCACATTTGTCGTGGTGCTTACCGAGCGCGCGTCGTCAAAACTATTACTCGTTCATTCATTTGTCATGACCTCTACGCATGAACTCGCTCCAGTCTGCCAGTTCGCATTCTACCCACTAATTAACGGCCTGTTGGAATGTTTGTGTCGATGAAGCAGCAACTAGCCACCTCGGCCCACTGTGCTCTTATGACAACAGACCGACCAGTCTGTATGTTTTCAGCTAGCAAATAGAGCTGCATATAATGTTTGGTAAAGAAGCCACCGTGTGAAGCTACGTGATGGTCGTTCAGCGCGACTGGCAGTCTCATTGTAGGGTGTCGTGTCGTAGGCCGCAACGAAGATCTTGTTTCGATTACCACACGGTTAATTTACAGTGACCTGGTTCAGTATCTAGGTGAACCTAACTTATCTCTGTGTAGCAAGAAGACGTACACACGTACATTTACCACACAAATGCACGTACCTCTCAGAAACCTGCCTGTTATTGAAACGAACACTTCCAGTTACACACAATAACGTATACATGAGTTCACCCAATGAGTCTTCCCTTCACACGTTGTGCTTACGAGTCCTACAGCCACACAGTAATAATGTAGATTCTTTTAGTGTTTAGTACGTAGATTGTTTAAAAGATTCCGTCAGTTCTAGGTTGGACATGAGAAAGTACTCTTTCTCACAGATGGTGATAAATGAATGGAACAAACTGCCAAATGATCGTGTTAATGAATATGTTTAAAAATTTAATTGACATATATTTGATAAGGGCGGGCTACACATATATGAGAAAATTGTTGGACTCTCGATAAGCCAATGGCTTCCTTGTCCACTCTGGAACTTGTTGTTTGGGATGGCAATCTTGTTAAATATTTTAAAATAATATGTCATTTGAAATCTAACTCGTGTAGACAGTGTAACATACGTCTTACGAGAACATTGTAACATACGAGAACATGCAGTGATGGACTGTTGGTTCTTGTTACAGAAGTAACCACACACACCAGTCACCATGGCGAACAGACCGCGTAGTTACGGACTGACGGCAGAAGTGCGTGGGAAGGTAAGGCACAAGTAGTTTGTTGCAAATCTAGATCTACAACTATCGTAAATTTCACACGCTCTACGTGCATTTCAGGAACAGTTTACCGTCATTTAACGCTTGAGCGTACTGTTGTAACCTTGCTTGTTTCCACTTACGATAACAAGTGTTCATCAACATCAACGAGATACTGAAGTGTATCATTTGATGATATGAAAGGAATATTTCGGCGCGTCAATAACCTTGAATGCATGTGTTCACTTGTGCGTCTACGTGTATCATGTGTGCGTGTAAGCGTGTATCATATGTGCGTGTAAGCGTGTATCATGTGTGTGTAAGCGTGTATCATGTGTGCGTGTAAGCGTGTATCATGTGTGCATATAAGTGTGCTTATGTCTCTGTTGTGTTTGACGTCGTCTTATTGTCTGTTTCAGCTCGCAGCTAAATACGACATTGAGAAGGAACAGGAAGCGAGGCTATGGATCGAGGCGGTCGTTGGCGAGCCTGTTGATTCCGTGAGTTCTAGTGTAGATGTCAGTGTCGGCCGTGAGTTCTAGTGTAGACTTTTATATGTCAGTGTCGGCCGTCAGTTCCAGTGTAGGCTTGTAGATGTCAGTGTCGACTGTGAGTTCTAGTGTAGGCTTGTAGATGTCAGTGTCGGCTATGAATTCTAGTGTAGGCTTGTAGATGTCAGTGTCAGCTGTGAGTTCTAGTGTAGACTTGTAGATGTCAGTGTCGACCGTGAGTTCTAGTGTAGGCTTGTAGATGTCAGTGTCGACTGTGAGTTCTAGTGTAAGCTTGTAGATGTCAGTGTCGGCTGTGTGTTCTAGTGTAGACTTGTATATGTCAGTGTCGACCGTGAGTTCTAGTGTAGGCTTGTAGATGTCAGTGCCCACTGTGTGTTCTAGTGTAGACTTGTATATGTCAGTGTCGACCGTGAGTTCTAGTGTAGACTTGTAGATGTCAGTGTCGACCGTGAGTTCTAGTGTAGGCTTGTAGATGTCAGTGTCGACTGTGAGTTCTAGTGTAGGCTTGTAGATGTCAGTGTCGGCTGTGTGTTCTAGTGTAGACTTGTATATGTCAGTGTCGACCGTGAGTTCTAGTGTAGGCTTGTAGATGTCAGTGCCCACTGTGTGTTCTAGTGTAGACTTGTATATGTCAGTGTCGACCGTGAGTTCTAGTGTAGGCTTGTAGATGTCAGTGTCCACTGTGAGTTCTAGTGTAGGCTTGTAGATGTCAGTGTCGACTGTGAGTTATAGTGTAGGCTTGTAGATGTCAGTGTCGGCTGTGTGTTCTAGTGTAGGCTTGTAGATGTCAGTGTCGACTGTGAGTTATAGTGTAGGCTTGTAGATGTCAGTGTCGACTGTGAGTTCTAGTGTAGGCTTGTAGATGTCAGTGTCGGCTGTGAGTTCTAGTGTAGGCTTGTAGATGTCATTGTCGGCCGTGAGTTCGAGAACAGTATCCTCCTGGCAAGTGCCGTAGGTTTCAAGATTCCACGCGGTACCAATGTCATCAGATATGACACACAGGGTCAGTAAAAGGCGACGTCCTCAGTGCGCATGGTCCACGTCTTCAGCATGGACAGTGTTCGTCACGCGTGGCTAACCAAACGCTTCGACATGCTCGGTTGATCGAGATGGGGGTCCGTATGTCCGATTAGGGAAAACTGTGTCCTTCGTAAACTGTGGACCGAAATCCGCTTTTGTTCTTGCGCAAAAACAGCCATGGTTATCGTGCGCTTATATTTTACTGTCCAGTGGGGTTCCGTCTTTATTTATAATGATATTATTATCACGCTAATGCGAAATAACGCGCGTCTTGTGACAGACGTTATAGGCACTTAGTCCTTAAAGGCAGGTGTCTATCGTACAGTCCTGTGATTCATGTGACACCAGCAACACAAGTTGTGTGACAGATCTGCACCGCAGTTTGTGTGCATTAAAGGCCCTTGGCAGTGAAAGACGACCCACCAACCGAAGCGTTAACGACTGCGTGTCCGATAATCATTATGGAGCGATAGCTTTGTCTATAACAATCGTGTTGCGTGCAACCTTCGACTTTTCGCGACGTCCCATTGTTTCACGCGAGGTTGTGCCGACAATGATCCTCGGTGTCCTTAGCATACGACGTGTGTCAACCTCGTTACCAGACACACACTGACATTACTGTCTGCTTCGTTGTACCCCACTGGATGCGTGACCACGGGTTTGAACAACTGATGAGACAGCCCTTCCGTTGTAGCTACCATTATGTTTCTAAGAAGAAAATGAATTGAAACTTTTTCATTAGTACAAAATTCCATATGATTTGGAATTATTTTAAATGTTTTTATTATGCGGAAGGTTATCAAAAACATTGATTTGAAAAGGTGATGTGTGTTATACATGGCCCGGACTACCATTGCCGTCAGGTATATGTTGACACACAGTGTGCCTTCTGTTTCCAGTCGGTGCCTGAGAGTGAAGCCCTCGGCATGGACAGGTTCCACGCGGCCCTCAAGGACGGCATCCTCCTCTGCAAGTGAGTATAGACCCTGAACCCGTGAGTGTATACCCTGAACCCGTGAGTGTAGACCCTGAACCCGTGAGTGTAGACCCTGAACCCGTGAGTGTAGATCCTGAACCCGTGAGTGTATACCCTGAACCCGTGAGTGTAGACCCTGAACCCGTGAGTGTACACGCTCAATCCGAGTAACAATTAAACAACTTTGCACAGTAGTTTATCTCGTGTTTTTAAACAAAGGTTTATTCTTCTGTGGCTGGTTTCACGGCGTAGAAACAACTTGTATGTGGCCCGTCAGCCAAACATCGACACGGACAGGAAGACATTGTACAAGTCATTTGCAAATCTGCAAAAAAGTATGTTACAAAATACTGTTGGCACATGCACAATTGCGCATCTATCTACAACAAGACATCATCAAATGACAATGTGCTAACAGGTCGGCTGTTTGCCAACTCGGTGCACATGGGATGATGTCATATCACCAAATGACTACGTTGTAAGACCAAAAGCATTGTTCTTGTGTGTCAGAGCGGTAGAAATATATCGGTGATGATGTCTAGTCGGCTGTCTCAGCCAAATATATCGGTAATAAGTGTCTAGTCGGCTGTCTCAGCAAAATAAGTATCACATGTCATTTCCACGACACACTTGTCCGCGATACATTCACAGTTGCCTCCACCAACTGATGAACGAGTGAGCTTATCGCTTTATCTTTCCTGTTCGATGTTGTTGCTAACAAAACAAACTTCAGCTCTGATAGTGCCTCTTGGAATACTAGAGTCATACCTCTTATAGTGCCTCTTGGAATACTAGAGTCATACCTCTGATAGTGCCTCTTGGAATACTAGAGTCAGACCTCTGATACCACTTCTTCTTCTGTTGTCATGGAGATTGCCTCTTAACACGCCTTCCTCAGCTGGTTTAGCCCATCACGACTCCGGCTCATTAATACATAACAAAACTACATAACAAAAGTAGTACAAACGAGCTAGCATGTCATAGTGGATAGGAGGTAGGCTTTATTTTTCGAAAAATTAATTTTAAATGAGACGAGCGAAAAAAATCGCATTGAGGAAGAACATTTAAAGTAATGCCTCTGCCCCCCACCCAGATTGGCCGATGCGATCACTGGTCCGGGCAAGGTGAAGTTCAACAGGATGAAGGTTCCCTTCAAGCAGATGGAGAACATCAACAACTTCCTTGTCGCCTGTGAGAATTATGGCGTCGCCAAGACGGATCTATTCCAGACGGTCGACCTGTTTGAGAACCAGAACCTCTGGCAGGTCGTGTGTACCATCCACGCCTTTGGCCGCAAGGTGAGGCAGTGTGTGTGTGTGTGTGTGTGTGTGTGTGTGTGTGTGTGCGTGCGTGCGTGTGTGTGTGTGTGTGTGTGCGTGAGCGGGCGTGTGCGTGCACACGCGCGTTAGTGTGACATCCGCGCGTTTGTGTGTGAGCGTGTGCGTGCGTGTGTACGCGAGTTTGTATGTGTGCGTGCGTGCGTGCATGCATGTGATAGTGTTCGTGCGTGTGCACTCGCGTTTGTGTGTGCACGCGCGTGGGTTCGTGTGTTCGTGTTTGGCACATCGGCTTCGTGTTTAAGCATTTAAACTCTTAAATTAATAATTTAAACTATATATTCCCACTTCCAAACGTGTGGCTATATAAGCAGACCTGGAGTACACATTTAAATTTGTACCATGAATAAATTTTGATAAACTGGTACAATCATCCCATTGTGTCTGTTTGTCGTAGGCGCAGACGATGGGCTTCCAGGGTCCGTGCCTGGGCCCGCGCGAGGCGGCGAAGAACGTGCGAGAGTTCTCGGAGGACCAGCTGCAGGCCGGGCAGACAGTCATCGGCTTGCAGATGGGCACAAATAAGGTGGCGTCGCAGAAAGGCATGTCGTTCGGCAACACGCGCCACATCGCCGACATCCGCTGTGACGACGTGTCGAAGGAGGGCCAGAGCATGATCGGGCTGCAGATGGGCAGCAATCAGGGCGCCTCACAGGCCGGTCAGAACTTCGGCAAATCACGCGGCATTCTCGGACCTGACCAGTAGACGGTGCCGCCACCTCGCGGACACTTCCATTTGTAGTAGCGCTGCCACAGTGCTCTAACGAGACAGTCGTATGGAAATGTTTGTGCCGGATTTATTTGTTCTAGTGCAACTATTCACCATGACGGCGTGGTGCGTACCGCGCTGGCCCGCATTCGAGAGCCATGCGGCCGTTTAGGCATATGCTGGCAAACCAACCCCGACTGCATTTGTTTTGTAATGGATATATTATGGTGCTTTGTCGAATCATTATTATTAAATTATGCATGACCTAGATTATCGTTTACCCACCAAACCAGCCACGGTTTAAGTCCAGCCTGATGCAATACGGACGCCAGACGTGATTTTCCTTTGTAACGCTGCGAGTGTAACTTGTTGTGATTCTATGTACGATGGCAGTGACAAAACCTTCTAGCGTCATGATTATTAAAGCACTCGCCAGAAAGACATCATCATTTGGCCCAATACTTGTCCTATTACGTGTCCTACATATCATTACCATGCTCATTCATTAGCGTCTATTAAGAGACTCGTCAATTTTATGGAGCGGTCTCGGAGAGAAGGAATCGGCCAGGAGATTATACTTACTAAGCGTACACGTGTCACGTGACCAGTCGTACAATAAACATGAAAAAACACAAATGTGTACAAATATTTTGAGATCTTTTGTAAGGATAGATCACAAAACAAAAACAGGAAAAGCCTGTTTAGACGTATTAAGGCCAGGCCTGCGTAGACGTATTAAGGCCAGGCCTGCTTAGACGTATTAAGGCCAGGCCTGCGTAGACGTATTAAGGCCAGGCTTGCGTAGACGTATTAAGGCCAGGCCTGCGTAGACGTATTAAGGCCAGGCTTGCGTAGACGTATTAAGGCCTGCTTAGACGTATTATTTCACACGTATTATTAATGCTCAAAACAATCACGACTATTAATCGACACAAAATAATGTAAAGCTGCTTCTCATGCGTACGCAAAGACAGCAATGCTTTTAGTTATTCTGGAGCACATACATTATGCACGATACGTTTAGCAAAACCACCATTTTATTCCTTCCTTCAAAATGTCTAAGGTAAGCAATTCCGCAACTGTAAAGCAACTCGACTTCGGAAAATGAGTGTGGACACTTGAGCAAAGACAGCACAACAACTATGTAGATTATTAAAAGAATTCTTCCAAACGTAAGACATCTGTTCCAACACAGCAGAACACTCCCCCTCTCTCTCTCTCTCTCTCGAATATAACTCAATTTCACTCAATTTCGGAATGCCTTCGAACATAAATCATTAACACATGAACATAATACCAATCGCGTTACGTTTTTTTGGGCATTCCACGGTTTAAAAACAAACGTTTCGACGAATCCCTTTATGAAAGGCCCAATACATACATCTAACAAAGGTAGTCGCAAAGCCACTGCTATATACTGATGAACAACGGGGTATGCTTAAAAGCCGTTGGTATCTTCTACCTGGTAATGGTATCTATGCCAGAGAAGTAAGACGGCTATTTGTAGTTAAATGTCGTAAGTCAATCCACGACAGATTACATATTTACCACATGTGTGGGATCTTTTACTTCCTCTGTCATTGACAGCACAGGTGGTATGGAGAAGGGATCAACGGCTTTGTTTCTCCCGAAAGACACGACGTGGGGTGCACAAAATGACCAAAGCTTTGACACAGCAGCAGGTTGACTCTAACCCCGGTCCTCTAGATAGACTGTCCAACATTCAACCGCCGAGCTACCTTCTGTTAAGGAGATATGCTAACAATTAACTGAGCTGATGGTGCAAATACTGTAGAAATATGTTAGCATCTCAGCTTTACATTTTCCACATTTAAACTAGGTTTGCATAGAAATACAAACAGTTTAACAAGGGAATTCTGCAAACGAGAAATACTTCCACAAAAACAAGACTAAGACATATTTATGTCTGGAAGGATGGACGTTGGTTCTTCACATGGACCAGAATGTGTCTTAATCCTGCCAATTTCTTCATTTCTAATTAATATTATTATTAATCATTTATGTCACATTGTGTGGAAAAAGTAATAAGTCCCGGAGCTTAGCATTTTGATCATCTTGAACATTATGTTCCACAATTACTACTATAATAATAGAGACGTTGTTACACACTATAAAATACAGCAATCCAAATTTTCACTTTTGTCATGCGCATACTTTATAGAGTTAATGGTTTGATCAAGCCTAACTATTTAAATTCAGTGATATTTTCTAAGTTGACTCTGTTTCATAATATGCATTTGCTGCAAACGTCAACTTCTTTTTACAGTTTATTATATCTGCCTATTTTTTTCAACGTTCCAGTTAGCAAGTCAATGTCATCTGTAAAATGTACTGTATTGATCCCTCAGAGGTAGAGGGTTAATTAGTGAGGAGGAAGGAGATTCTCTAACTGGATGTGAAATAAGGAAAGAGGATGAAGTGGGTGTGGGAAGGAGGGTGTTGGAAGGGGGTGTGGGAAGGAGGGTGTGGGAAGGAGGGTGTGGGAAGAGGGTGTGGGAAGGAGGGTGTAGGAAGAGGATGTGGGAAGGAGGGTGTAGGAAGGATGTGTGGGAAGAAGGGTGTAGGAAGAGGATGTGGGAAGGAGAGTGTAGGAAGGCTGTGTGGGAAGGAAGGTGTAGGAAGAGGATGTGGGAAGGAGGGTGTAGGAAGAGGGTGTGGGCAGGAGGGAAAAGACTCTGGAACCAAGTCATTGATCACCGATATATTTCATAACTAGCGCTTGTTTAGCGTGATGTATTTTGTCCAATCTACATGTACTTCGAATTGTTTTAATGGTGCTAGATAAACTTAACGTAAGCCTACAGCGAGGTGTTGCAATGATTGTTTTGCGCTGCCGGCAATAATGACGTTTTGCCTGTGTCTTTCAGAAGAGACACTAAACGCCGTTGGTCTCTTCTACCTGGTGTCTAGGCCAGGGGAAGTAAAATTATCCCACACAGGGGGTAAATGTGTAACCTGTCGTGGAATCAAAGAGTGGTGGTCTCTATCTCTAACCCACTGATTCTAGCTCCCACGAGCTGCTTCCCGGTCGGGCGCGTGAGAGTATTTTTTTCGCACATGGTTCACTTCTGAAAAAGGGGGTGGGCTTTTATTAGGCAGTGTGCTTATATAGAGAACAATACGGTAAAAAAGTAAAGGTAAGTTCTTATATAGCGCGGTATCCAGTTCGTAGGACCGCTCAAAGCGCTTTACACTTCACCCCCTGGCAGACCTGTTCATTCCAAGGCCATCTCAACTTCTCTGGGAAGCATTCAGCCACGCTGCAATTGCGCGAAGACAGCTGAGTGAACTGTGGCAACGTGGGGTGATCAAACTTGCCAAAGGTTCGAAGAGACAGCAGTGGGATTTGAAACCGGGTTCTCTCGATTGAGAGTCCGGCCTTCTAACCGGTATGCCATCGTGCCCCACTAAGTATTTCAGATTTCTGACACTTTAAACATAACTCTGAATTAAATTTGTGTACATCTGCAAAATAGTTTATTTGATAACAAATTAAAATCCTTTGTATTACCCTCAGCTGTATAAGTGGCCATGCTTTTTGCTTAGGCGAGAAAAAATACTTCCATCAATATTTTCATAACGATTCAGTATCTTAAAAACTTGATCTCGTCTTGTTAACCCTGTCGCCCCGACTTAGTGTTCCACTAATTCCTATTGTACACGAGAATACTGATCTTCTCTCAATGTTAAAGTTTGTTGAATTAATGCATTTCCCCTAGTACAGGCTTTAAATTTGAGGTATCTCACAAAACTGCACAATTCATCTGCCAGTGGAACTAATTAAATCATAGTCAATTCAATTAATATATCATACATCTTAGTTTATTTATTAGTTTATAGTAAACTAATATTTTGATTACTTTTAACCAAGCATATTCCATCTACAGGCCTCTACATTAACACTGGCCTGCTGGCCAGGTGCCCTTCTTATGGCCATCGGGCCAGTTCAGGCAACAAGTTTTTATATTTTGCATACCACCGTATCGAATTATTTCTGCTACAATGTTCCGTTCGACAAGTGGTCGGACTTCCTCTTTGGCGATGATGTGACATGAGTTCTATGGGCCATATGTATGTATGTATGTATGTATGTATGTATGTATGTATGTATGTATGTATGTATGTATGTATGTATGTATGTATGTATGTATGTATGTATGTACAGGGTTGGCATGTAACGAAGTAAAAGTACTTCGTTACAATACTTGAGTAGTTATTTCAAGTAATTGGCGTGTAACGAAGTATAATTTTGATAAATACTTTTTACTTGTAATGAAGTAGTTTTATCTAAAGTAACGCGACTTTTTACTCCGTTACTTTTATTTACTCCGCAATATATTTTCATAATTTTTTTTTCGAAGCCGCTGCTGCCGGTGGCGCTCCACCGTCAACATTTCAAAAACTGTTCATAGTCGCCAGGCCAAAAGCTATTAGACAGACAGACAGACAGACAGACAAAATCGTTTATTTATCCATTTGTACATAGTATTACAGTAACTGTAATTCCTAATAATTAATATATTTAGTACAACGTGGATTTGGGAGACTCCTATTAAGACTAAAAAAGTCGCTCTCATAGGAGCCACCTTGGTACGTTTTCATTGAATTTATTGTATATTTCCGCTTGTGTAGATTAACGTTAACACGTACAGCTAGATTAATTATTTATTATTGACCATGCGTGCAAGTGTAGCAGTTAACTTCGGTGCATATGCATACATAGCTTTTTATAATAATTTTTTAGCATAAGATATATATCCCTGTAAGCTGTGTGTGGTCACCTTATCTTTTAAAATGTCTGGAGTATTGTTGATGATATGTGATAAATTATATTTCAGACACTTTTTTGCAAATTCGTGTTGTGTTCTAAATGTGTGTATTTTGTTGTGTTTACGCGTGAAATGATTATGTATGTGTGTATTCTGGTTTATCGGCCAGCTTTGTAAGTATGCTGGTAATTGTTTGTGTATGAATTTATAATAAAATCGTAGTATCTGTACTTTAAGTAAGTCTTCAACCTTTAGAACAGAGAGGCTTTTAAATAATGGTTCCGTATGTGAGTTATATTTGGTTACAGATATTATTCTAATTGCTTTCTTCTGTAATTTTATTATCCTATTACACTGATAGCCCCAAATCATTAGGCAGTAATTTATGTGGGGTAATATTAATGAATTATACAGTATAATTCTGATACTTTTTGGTAAGACATGCTTCAATTTGTTTATAATTCCGATTGTCCTAGAACACTTATTTGCTATTTTCTCAATGTGTTTATTCCAATTTAAATGTGTGTCTAATATTAAACCTAAGAAGTTGAAATGTTGGACTCTTTCAATGTTTACACCATCTATTGTTAGTGTTGGTACTGTTACCTTTTTGTTTGGCATTTGAAAAATCATATATTTAGTTTTGTTGATATTTAATGTTAATTTATTTAATTTTAACCATTCTGCTATGTTGTGTAGTTCTGTATTTATCATATGTTCAGTATTTGGATTGTTTGTACCATTTGTAAAAGACCCGAGCGTACTTACTAGAGAAGTATCATCGGCATATGTAATGAATTTAAAGACATTACTGGCTTGTGAGAAATCGTTAATATATATAATGAATAACAGAGGACCTAGTATTGAGCCTTGTGGGACTCCCGTGTTTATAGGTAAGACATTTGATTTTATGTCATCAATTTTTACAAATTGCTCACGGTTTGTTAAGTAACTCTTTAGTAATTGTAATGCTGATGGTTCCAACCCATAATGTTCTAATTTTTTAAGAGGATTGTGTGGTCAAGTGTATCAAATGCTTTCGATAAATCAAGAAATATACTGATGGGTAATTGGTTGTTATCCAAGTGTGTAGTGATCCTATCGACTATTTCTAGAGCTGCATATTCAGTTGAATGGTGGGGTCTGAATCCATATTGACTATCAGACAGTAGTTTTGTATTAGTAAAATACATGAGTAATTGGTTATTCATAATTCTTTCCAATACTTTTGAAATAACAGGCAAAAGGGATATTGGTCTATAATTTGTGAATAATGTGGGATCATTTTTCTTAAATATAGGAATAACTTTTGCTACTTTAAGTTTGTCAGGAAATTGTCCTGTGTTCAGCACTTGATTTATTAATAATGTTAAAGGTTTCACTATGTCTGGTTCAATAAGTTTTAATAATTTGCTGGATATTCCATCACAACCATAGCTATTTTTATTTGGAAGGTTATTGATTATTTGTGATACGGATTCCTCTTGTATTTCTGTGAATCTGAAACCATTTGTATTCTTGTTTTTGAGAAATTTAGTGATATTATTTGCAGTTGTACATTGTATGTTTTCCGCAAGATTAGGGCCTGTTTCCGTAAAGATATGATTAAATTCATTAGCTATGTCAATCTTATTAGTATATGTCTTGTTATTTTGTTTAAAGTATGTTGGAAATTGCGTACTAGATTGGTGTCTTGATATAATTTCATTAATTGCTTTCCATGTATTTGCTGCATTAAATTTATATTTGTCGAAAAGTTGTACATAGTGTAATCTCTTTGCTTCACCAATGTTCTTCTTAAGTATTACGTTGTATGTTTTTAGATTAGTGCAACTTGTGGTATATTGTGCACAATCAGGATCTAACATCTTCAGTTGTTTGTATAATTTATCTCTATATTTAACTGATCTTAATATACCTTTCGTTATCCAGTTTGATTTTTTATGTCTGTATTTGTGGAATTTGACAACTTTGGTTTGTATGTGTTTATTTTTAGTCGTTTCTATTATTTGATCTATAAGGTTATAATTGGAATTTGTATCAGCATTAGGACTCTTATCCATTTTGCTATAAATGTCTGCTGCATGAATGTCATGTTTAACTTTTAATAAGGCTTCATTAGTTTCCATGTGTATCTTAGTTGTTTTAGGATTTAATTGTTTGTTTTGTGTTGTGTCCATAAAGATAAAATAGGGTTGGTGATCTGAGAATTGTTTTATGAGTATACCTGCTCTGCTCTCTAGAATTGTTTTTGTTAATTTACAGAAAAGATTATCTATTAGTGTACCGTGTTTTTCTGAAAATCTAGTTGGTAGTGTAATTTGGGGATACATACTATGTGATGTAAGAAGATCAAAGAAATCACTGATCAGTTCATCTTCATTTAACTTTAGCAGGTTTATGTTATAATCACCGGCAAAGATTACATTGTGTTGTATTTGGTCTAGGGATGATAGCAGTAGTGAAAATTCTGTTATAAACTGTTTCAGGTTATCAATTAGATTCCTTGGAGGCCTGTAAATATTTCCTATTATTGCTGGTTTGGTCAAACCACCTTCACTTACTTTAATAATAAGCCCTTCCCAAAGTTCATAGTTGTTTAGATTTTGAATCACTTCGTATGTATATTTTGAGTCAACGTATATGATTAGTCCTCCCTTTTTACTGGATGTTTTTCCCTGTGTAATGCAATTGTATCCTTCCAGCTGTATGTGTGAGAAATCATCATTTTTAGATATACAACTCTCTTGTAGGCATATAACACTAAGTTGAATATTTTCAGTTTTTAATTCCTCTACGAATGCCTCTAATTCGCTAAATTTGGCATTAATAGATTGTATATTAGAGCTTATTATGCTGAAGCAATTTTTGTTCTTTTTACACAAAGCATCAAATGCATCCGAATCAAAATATGAGGATAGACGTATGGGTTTTAATTCATTTAATTCATTAGTCTGATTTGTATTATCATCTAAGATATTATTTAAAAAGTTGTTCTGTAAGCCACCCAAATACTGTAGAAATGATTCATCCGATGTCATTTAGTGTTCATAGTTTGCTTATTAATATCATTCGATCGCATGCCAGTTCGCGATCATATTTGCATGCACACCTCTCTTCGGGAAATTGATGCAACCACTGTTTTATATCTACGTCAGTGAACGAAGTCTGCCAAATATTGGCATAGGTTAGGTCAAGGCCGTTGACATGAAATGTCACTTCGAGCACACGTTGAAAATATTTTTTTCTTCAGATTCAGACATGCTTACGTGTGCATGTGCATGCGTCTCTGCGTTCATGTGTGCGTGCATGCATGCAAGCATGTCTTCATTCAGCTCGGTTCACTTACAACATAAGTCCTTAAAAAAATCAATTACAACTATGGTGCTTGGTGCAAAACAAATTAGAAATAACGCAATGATTCACGACTGATGAATTGCAATAGTTCATTGGTATAGACGCTTTATAAATGCTTACGTGTGTCATAACTGCTCATTTTACACAGGGGTTTAGTTTTAAAAACTGTCACAAAAATATGTGACATCAAAACATGTGACATGCCCTACATTTACCAACGGCGTCACACATGATAATTGCTATAACACCGGATTTGCATATATATATATATATATATATATATATATATATATTTGTTTTTAGAAGTGTTGTATCTGCAAAGGTCTATATAACAGGCATGGGGTCAATTATATTACAATCATTGAATGTAATCTACTAGTAATACTATTACTTTGTTTCATTTATATTACTATTATTATTACATACTGAAGAGTAGGCAAAGTAATTTGTTACTATTACATACGAGTCTAATAATAATTCAATCTATTACTATTACATTTTTTCATTGCAACTATTTGCTTTCGATTAAACATTTTGGAGTGCATACAGACGTATATGCACTGTAATACAATAAAATTAAACAGCAGTCTTATCGCACTCGGCCACCCCTTCCTCACATGCACCAGGAGATCTTGCAACTGTGGGTCTTGCCGTGTTGCATCTTTATATGTCTTTCTGGACTTCTCTGAATGGATTATGACGGCACAAATGTCCTTCAATGGATCATCTTCTTCTTCTTCTCGCTCGTCATGTCTGGATTGTCGTTCTAGCTGACATGTGCGACTCAGCGTATTTACAATGTACATAATCTTTTCCTGGCTTGTAGACCAGCTTGAAATCATACCTCTGTAACCTCAGCATCATTCTTTGAATTCGTGGTGAAGCCGTATCAATTTGCATCTTGAAGATGCCGATCAATGGTTTGTGATCTGTCTCCACGGTCACTTCTCTGCCATAGATGTAGCTGTGAAATCTTTCACAACCAAACACTATAGCTTGCAATTCTTTTTCGATTTGTGCATAATTGATCTGTGCCCCCGTGAGAGCTTTAGCAGCATACTCAACAGGACCTCCATCTTGGAGCAACGCTGCTCCCAGGCTGGTGCTACTAGCATCAACTATCAGTGTGATGTCTTTTCCTGGGTCAAACAAATTGAGTACTGGTGCCTGAGTCACTAGTTCCTTGACTTCTCTGAAACCTTCTTGTTGTGGTTCTTCCCAGAAGAACTGTATGTTCTTTCTTAGCACTTCTCTCAGTGGTTTTGTCTCTTCGGAAAGTCTTGGACGAAACTTGCTCAAGTATGTCGCAAATCCGATGAACTTTTGTACATCCTCCTTTGTTTGTGGCGTTGTCATTTCAACAACGGATTGGACCCGATCCCGACTAGGTGCACGTCCTTTGCTCAGTTCATGACCAATGAACTTTACTGTCGGCTGTGAGATTGTGCATTTGTCCTTATTGAGGGTAAGTTTTTCTTCCCTGCAATTCTGAAGAACTTTTCTACGTCTTTCATCATGTTCTGCCTGATCTCTTCCCCAGAACAGAATACCACCGATGTAGCATTCAACCCCTTCAATGCTATTAAACATCTGACTGATCGCTTTGTGCATCACTTCAGGTGCAGACTTCACTTCAAATGGCAACCCAAGGTACCTGTACCTGCCATATGCAGTAATGAATGTCGTGTAATAGCTGTTTTGTTCTTCTAGCTCAATCTGGTGAAAGCCTGCAGTTGCATCAAGTGTCGAGTACACTTTTCCTCCACTGATTCTCGCAAATATGTCTGACGCTACTGGCAGCGCATAATGCTCTCTCGTGATTGCTTCGTTTAACTTCTGCGGATCCAGGCAAATTCTGAGTTGCTTGTTGGGTTTCAGTACGTTGACAATTGGATTCACCCATTCAGTCGGTTCTTCAACTTTCGCAATGATGTTTTCTGCTTCTAGGCGATCTATTTCCTCTTTCAATTTCTCTCTGAGTGCGTGTGGAACTTGTCCAGGTGCACAAATTGTCGGCTGCGCTCCTTCCTTCATTCAGTCTGATGGTGTGTTTCATGCTGAGTTTACCTGTGCCTTCAAACACATCTGCGTATTCTTCTTTCAGTGTCTTGTTTTACTTCATCTGCTCTGATAACCAACCCCATCAGTTCACTTGATACCAGACCTAGAAGTGGCGACACATTTCCGTTCACAACTTGAAATGAGATCCATCCCAACAACCTCAATGTGGTGTCCACTGGATGGTTTTAGCTTGGTTGTTTCATCTTTCATCTGTCTATACATGTCCAGGGGAATCACATTGCATTGAGCCCCAGTGTCTAATTTGAAACGTGCGTCTCTCTCATTGGGCATCGTAAGTGCAATTATCCAGTCTTTTTAATCGTTTTGCGTTAGTATGTTGATCCAATATGTCTGACACATCATTCAATTGTTTGCTTTTGCAGACTTTGGAGAAATGGTTCCGTTTCCCACACAAGTTACAGGCTTTGCCATAGGCAGGACACATTCTAGGCTTATGGCTTGTTCCGCAGTATCGACAGTTTTGAGATGCATACTTGTGCCACGAAGACCGCGAGGGGTGCCTCTAAGGCCACTCGGTTGTGGTCCGCTCTTCCCCTGAAGTAAACGTTAGCACCAGCAGACCTCTTACTCTCGTTATACTTCACATATTTGACCTCTGTTCTAGGTGCAACCTTATTTTTTTTCTCTCTGGCTCTGCTGTGCTAGAATGAGTTCTTTAGTTCTCACTTTATTTGTTGCCGTAGCCAATGTGAGGTTTTCTTCCATCTGCAATTCACGTGACAGATCTTTGTCCAAAATGCCACTGACAATTCTATCACGAATGTACGTGTCTTTATTTTGCCCATAATCACATCTTTCTGCCATAACATGCAGTGCTCTGATGTATGCTTCACTGGGCTCACCTTCAACTTGAACACGCTATGTTGTTGGTGCCCGGATGAAAACAACACATGTGCGAACGTTTTGAGCCGTTTCTCGAATCGATCCGTCAATTATTAGTATTTTTGCGAATTTTTTTTAAGTGACCGATATTTTGTCAACGTTTTACGATTCATGGTTATGAAGACTATGAGCGGGCATTGCATCTGTTGGGTTTTACATCCGATAATTCGGATGTAAATGACATTAGTAGCGGCCAAGACAACAACATCGATGTATCACTGATGTGTTTTTACTGTATTCATTGTCTTTTGACGTAACATTTGACTCACATTTGTAGAATTACTGCATTTATATTCCTTAATTTTTCTTTTCCATCAGTTATTATACAATACATGGTGTGCTCTGATATATATGTCAATAGATTCATGTACCTATGAAACATTCATTATTATACATTTTGTGAACAGTTTTGTGTGCTTTATATGTATATATGCTGTCAACCAAAATCATAGTACTTGCATACTAATTGTAATATTTCACAGGTAAATGCAGATATTATTATAATTTCTCTTGCTGCTCATAGAGGTGTAGGCCTACCTTGCAGTACCAAACTTGCCTGATTTTGTGCTTTATTGTGTCCATGAGTGACGAAATAAAACTAGATCTCGTATTTAATTTTTCACTTTGCGATTGTTTACATATGCTAATTATATGCTAATTAGCCACAGTTAATCGTAACATTGATAGTGTTATTACCATTGGTAAGATAAATATTCTGTGATTCAGAATATGTATATATTGCGCGCGCACACACACACACACACACACACACACACACACACACACACACACACACACACACACACACACACACACACACACACACACACACACACACACACACACACACACACACACACACACACACACACACACACACACACACACACACACACACACACACACACACACACACACACACAATATTTAAAATAATTATTATAGGTAAAACAAAAAGGGGTGAGTGATCCCTATTAAAACAAATTTGTCAATGTCAATTAGCTTTTTTCCATGTGCAGCTGCATGTGCTGATATATGAGCAAGTGGCACAAACATTTGATTTGACATCAAATACTAAATAAAGACTATAGTTGTTTCTGAAATAGCGTTCAGGCACTTGCTCTTGAAAAGGTGCTGTTTTCCCGCAGATGTTCTTGAACTTTACTTTATGCTTTCTGTATAAACCCTGATCACATTATATTTTCGCAAGAATCCCTTCTGCATTGAAAAAAAAACAGAACACTCATATCTTACAACAGTTTCATTTAAATATATTAGATGTCAGCAGTTATTTTTACAGTCTTGTTTCCAGCTAATTCTTACATAGGCGCATACATGTGATGTTTCTGCCGTATCGAAGAATGTTCTTTCTTTTCTTTAGGCATGTTTCAGCACCATACAACAGCTCTGAATTTATCACAGTCACGTATTTTTGACTATATCGTCTGCTTTACAACGTCATCTTTGTCATTTATGATTGATATATGTATGAATACAAATGCACACACGCACAAAAGACTTGAACTGGATCTTGCTAGATTGTGGCGAATAATATAGTCTTGCCTTTCTGGATATTTACATATGAAATAAAAATGTCTTTGTTTGCAGCAAGATTCATCTGATTTTCAAGATACTGATTTATATGACGACGTGATTATATCACAATCAAGTGAAAACCGAAGAACTGATGAGGTAAGGACGTCTACTACTAGGTCAGTGGTAATATAGAATGTTTTTTGAAAACAAGTGGCATTTGTTTTTTACGAAAACAATTGGAAACAAGCTTGGCACTTGGGTGTAAAGGTATGCTGCTTTTGGGTTATTTGAGGGAATATTGCATTGACAAAATATTTTTATTGAATTTTAGTCATTACGTCATCATACTTAGAAGCCGTAGTACTTAGTTTATAGTATCTTCTAGTTCTGCCAAAGTCGCATGTATGAGATATTGTTAAATATCTGATTGTTATTTATTTATTCTTATTAGCATTGCTCTGTTACCTGTTGCTGTTTCAGCCACCGAAGGCTTCTCCTGCATGAACATCCGCACGCAGTTACTCGGGAAAGCGTGTTGCCATCTACGTTGGCAATCTTACCTGGGTATGTTGTGCATTGCTAGCAGGGTTGTGGTCTGTGTAATGAGCATGCTCTTGATCAATAAGGTGCCCTATTGACAGTAGCGCCATCATCTGGCAAACCCAGAATTCATGTTTTTATTACGGAAGTTAAAAAGTCAAGATAGTTTCTTAACAACATAGATGCATGACTATAGTGTGCTGCATGTGACAGGGAAAGTATTGTATTACTGAAAACTACTGTGGCATCTGAACAGCATAACATGTTTGTGATCACATAAAATATCTTTTGTAGTTTGTCGCATACATTTTGGCTTGGTGTTTGTTGCTTTTAACAGAAAGACCACATCTTGGTGTTAAATCGCAAATGATATCTTGTAGATCTATCCTCAGTTGATTTATCCCATCATGATTCAAGTTTTGTACTTTTGTTAACATCATCGAGAAGTTTACCTTAATCGTTAGATCAGTTAACTTGTGAAAGTGTAAGTAGCCTTGTGTTATAGTAGATAGAGTCGGACCCGGTAAAAATGTAATAGTTTGTTTGATGAGTTCACCGAAACTAAAATAAGACGTTCATACAAACGATGTAGCAGGTTATAGCCAATACTAGACAGGTTCAATTTGTTTGAAAAATGAGTCTGAAATGAAACAAGCAAAAAAAAATCGATTTGAGGAGGACCTTCAACAAAGCTAAGGACTCTATATTTACATCATTAGTAAAATCTGGTTGTGAACTTTGGATTACATGTATCACCGAAACATAGACTTTGCCCACCAGGTAACTAGCGCAGTGGTGGTCATAGTGGCCGTGGCTCTTCACCGATGGGGCGCCACGGGCCTCGCAATCGGGGTGGAGGTGGGTCCCGTGGGCAGAGGATGCCGCCCATGGGTGGCCCCCCCAAGGACCTCCCAATGTGGGACATGCAAGATGAATTTTCACACAACCTCGATTAAATTTTCTTGATCAGGTCCCTGTTGCTGCCATCACCAACCCGTCAACTTGTTAAAAGTTATGGTTATTTTTGTCATTTGGTCCACATGCACTGTTTTGGTCCACATGCATTGTATTTGGTGAGAACCACGCATGTTGAACATATATATTGTTTACCATCCTAAAGTGTACAGAACCTATCAATTGTGGTCACAGGACAATAAACTGCCTGGTTACAGTTATAAATGTTTGACAGTTTGACACTGGTAAATAACCAGCATTTGTTTCCATGTTGTAGCATTTCCTGGCTTGGATTTTGTTACGTCGCAGAAACGCTATTTGTATGGCACGCCAATATTAACATCACTGTTATTACGGAGCGTTGAGCTTGTTAAAAATTATTAACCATGAGTAGGATTTGATATGCAAGGTCACAACAACCAGATGCCCCCTCGAGGGGGCCCGATGCCACCACCCCAGGGAATGCCACCACCAGGCATGTCGCCTCAAGGACCCCCAATGAGACCGGCTGGGCCGCCCCTGGGTATGGTAAGTGGCTAAATGCGATATTTTGATTTTGCTTGATAGGTGTATTGCATAAGTTAGCAAAAGTATATAATATGCATTTCCACAAACATACACTCGTTTCTCTTACTTTCTGGTTTCACCACCTATTATAACATTTTCACCACCTATTATAACATTGTTATTTGTTAGTCTACTGCTCTATTATATTTATCACCAGGAATAGTATAAAAACAGGAATTTGACAGGCAAGTAAATCATCTGGTAAAAAATTATTAAAACTAGTCACTGTGTTTGTCAACTGTTTTCAGATGCCACCCCGCACTGGTCCTCCACCCCCAGGGGTTCCTGATATTCGCGGTCCCATGCCCCCCGTGTCTGGGATGCCGATGCAGCGTCCAGGGATGGGCTGGGAGAGACCACCCGGTAAGTGTACTGTTGTTACTGTTATTTCCCGCTCTATGGCAGATTTCTGTCTCAAGAGACAGTGTCTTCTAGTTCTTGTTGTCCTTGTTATGGCGTCTTCAATGTTTCAGGTGGGATATTAAATGATTTCTTTAAAACGAAGGTGTGATGCATGTCCTTTTTCTGTCCTGCGGCTCGCCAAGGAAGACTGAGTTTGGATGTTTTAAGGCCATAAAAAAATAATATAGATTCCGGTCACCAACAATTTCAAAAGTGATGCTATGGCGCTGGTTTTTCTTTTTTCAACATCGCACCGTTTACTATCCCATCATGCAACCTAGTCTCAGTTTGATTGTCTTGTAGAAATCATAGTAAGCTAAACCATTAAAAAGAACATCTGCTTAAAAGGAACAATGTTAAAATCCCATTCTGACCAGCACTGTTATATGTAGCCATGGATATAAGGAACATCGGATGTATGGACCAGTTTAGCCCAAGTCCAAGCATGTTCCTTGTTCCTTACAGTAATAGTGCACAGTATGTATATATATATATATATATATATATATATATATATATATATATATATATATATATATATATATATATATGTGTCTGTCTGCATGTTGTAGATTAGCTATAAACACAGCTGGTAATAATAGACAACTCTCTATAGCGGGTAACAGACATATCTTGAAGTCACAATGGTGCAATTCTTAGCAAACACCGGTTGTATTCACGCCGCATAGGTAATTAAATATACTGTATAATGAATGTATACTGATTATACAACCATAAAATATCTCTATCTAAAATATCTAGATGATCTTCATGTGTAAATATATACTGGAATCATGTTCGACAAACTCAGGTGTACACATTCTTCAAGCAGCCACATCTAGCGGTAAACATGTGACAACACCTATTCTTCAAGCAGCCACATCTAGCAGTAAACATGTGACAACACCTATTCTTCAAGCACCCACATCTAGCTGTAAACATGTGACAACGTCTATTCCTCAAGCACCCACATCTAGTGGTAAACATGTGACAACACCTATTCTTTAGTCATATTAATCCACTTAGCATTAATAATCACCTTGGCTGGACGGCTGTGTTTGATAATGACTATAACTGATTATACTATATTCCAAATATGTAAATGCATTCAATTTGTGTGATAACAAAACAACTACAGGTTGTACCACATGTACAACTGTATATAAGTGTATGTGATCATATATAAGCGTAGGCATTCACATAAAATGAGGACTCCTCTCCTTTAGTGTATTAAATTTAACATGACTAAAACATTAACATTCAATACTTCAGTCATGCAAGCTTTCATGACAATTCTAAAATACATATAAAACTTTTTTTAATATTGACTTTAAATTATTTAATATTATTTCACAATCTAGTTGTAAGCATGTTATAACACCTATTCCTATAGCTAAAGCAAATGAAATAAATATCCATCCCTGTATAATGACACACAACGGCACGCAGAATAGCACAAATAGTAGGACAAGCATATGGCTTTGTCTGACTGTGCCACTCCGCCACCCGGCCATGTCTGACTGTGCCACTCCGCCACCCGGCCATGTGCTGGCCATTAACAAATGGACTGTGCATCAGTAGTGATGGTGCACAATTAAAAGTGAGTGAGATTCAAAGCTCAGACCTACACAACTCCTGTCTGGCGCCACTGAGCAGCTGAGTTTATCTTGCGAGTCCACCTGTCATGTGGTCGTCTACTTGTTCGTTGGATAAGTCTTTGTGAATCTGGCAAAGTCATGTGTACTCTGAAAAAAGAATGTTCATTTGTTTGCGTTAAAAACAAACACAACTGTAGAGACATATATTTCTAATTATCTTTTATACAGAACATTTAATAAACAGTTTTATGATAAAATAGTTCAATGTGAATCATTGCTCGATACACCTTTGTTTGTTTGGCAATGATATAAAACATGCCAGTTTTACGACACGTACAGCGATAAATAAAAGGCAGACTACTAAATCTTTACCTTTGAAACATAAAATATAATGTTTTTCATCGGATGATTTACTAATCTGTAAAATTCTTGTCATATACAATTACTGAGAACAAGTATACTGCAGTAATAAAGATTAAAAAAGTATAATATTGTTAATTTATATATATATATATATATATATATATATATATATATATATATATATTAAGAACAAATACAGTCAGAGAATTGGGGCATTTTAATTATACAAAACCCCGTTATAGCCACACAACAAAAATAGTTGTACATAGCTGACCTTGACAAACTGTGGCTGTCCGTGTATCAGGCCGTCCAGTCTCAGCAGTCCAGTATCGGTCAACTGACCGCTACGATCGTAGTTGTCCATGCTGTAGTGAGCAGTCGCATACTTCTGGTGGACCGGCCATCTAAGTCCACCCATCTCCATGTGCCGGTCAACATCAGCGTCCAGCAGGGCAACACGGTAGATCCGCACCTGAAGGAAATAAAATGATGGTTATAGGTCCTAAACTGTAGTTGTACTGTGCCTTTTGAAAACTGCATTTTACAATATCCTACTTCTTTGCACGGCAATAGGCTATTCAAACACACACAACTGTGCATTTCCATGGAGACTCATTTCAGTGTCATTGATTTTTAACGAGATTTAAAATTAATTTATTTAAATATCCCCATTTATGTATGTACATACAGCAGCCTATTGGTATGATAAAGGAATACAATATAAATAAATAATTATTAATATGTCAAGACGTGCGACTCGCTAGCTACCCAGCTATTAATATGTCAAGACGTGCGACTCGCTAGCTACCCAGCTATTAATATGTCAAGACGTGCGACTCGCTAGCTACCCAGCTATTAATATGTCAAGACGTGCGACTCGCTAGCTACCCAGCTATTAATATGTCAAGACGTGCGACTCGCTAGCTACCCAGCTATTAATATGTCAAGACGTGCGACTCGCTAGCTACCCAGCTATTAATATGTCAAGACGTGCGACTCGCTAGCTACCCAGCTATTAATATGTCAAGACGTGCGACTCGCTAGCTACCCAGCTATTAATATGTCAAGACGTGCGACTCGCTAGCTACCCAGCTATTAATATGTCAAGACGTGCGACTCGCTAGCTACCCAGCTATTCCCCACCTGATACATACACAAATGTGTGTCGCAATAAAATAGCGCAACTTTTTACAGAGCCAAGCACATTTCCCATAAAATATATCTGATTGTATAAATTTCACTAAATTCCCACCAAACTGTATTACCTCGTCCATTATCCCACTGAAGAAGTTGCTTTCATCTCGGCCCAGGTACAATGTGGTTGAGTTGTCATCAACTGTTGAGTTGTCATCAGATGTTGTGTTGCCCTGAAATGTAACCACACTTCTGATATTCACAATAGAAGCTGCCTAAAATGACCTGTGGCACATCTGGTGGACACCTTCATAATCATCCATCACCTCACTGTTTGCAGAACAATAAAGGTATTTATGCAAGTTATTATGTAGCACGATATCCAGTCCTTGAGACTGCTCAAAGTGTTTTAAACCCCCCAGCAGACCTGTTCCTTCAAACACCAATTCAACTTCTCAGCGACGCCGCAATCACTACATGAAGACTCACTGACCTCTACCCCACTATCTACAGCCAGGCACTCATTCGCTGCTGAGTGAACTGCCTACAGCCAGGCGCTCATTCGCTGCTGAGTGAGCTGCCTGCAGCCAGGCGCTCATTCGCTGCTGAGTGAGCTGCCTGCAGCCAGGCGCTCATTCGCTGCTGAGTGAGCTGCCTGCAGCCAGGCGCTCATTCGCTGCTGAGTGAGCTGCCTGCAGCCAGGCGCTCATTCGCTGCTGAGTGAGCTGCCTGCAGCCAGGCGCTCATTCGCTGCTGAGTGAGCTGCCTGCAGCCAGGCGCTCATTCGCTGCTGAGTGAGCTGCCTGCAGCCAGGCGCTCATTCGCTGCTGAGTGAGCTGCCTGCAGCCAGGCGCTCATTCGCTGCTGAGTGAGCTGCCTGCAGCCAGGCGCTCATTCGCTGCTGAGTGAGCTGCCTGCAGCCAGGCGCTCATTCGCTGCTGAGTGAGCTGCCTGCAGCCAGGCGCTCATTCGCTGCTGAGTGAGCTGCCTGCAGCCAGGCGCTCATTCGCTGCTGAGTGAGCTGCCTGCAGCCAGGCGCCATTCGCTGCTGAGTGAGCTGCCTGCGCCAGCCAGGCGCTGCTTCGCTGTGAGTGAGCTGCCTGCAGCCAGGCGCTCATTCGCTGCTGAGTGAGCTGCCTGCAGCCAGGCGCTCATTCGCTGCTGAGTGAGCTGCCTGCAGCCAGGCGCTCATTCGCTGCTGAGTGAGCTGCCTGCAGCCAGGCGCTCATTCGCTGCTGAGTGAGCTGCCTGCAGCCAGGCGCTCATTCGCTGCTGAGTGAGCTGCCTGCAGCCAGGCGCTCATTCGCTGCTGAGTGAGCTGCCTGCAGCCAGGTACTCATTTGCTGCTGAATGAACTGGGACAATGTGGAGTGAACGAAATTTCCCACATTTTGAAATGGCACCAAGAGGTTTCAAACCCCGGTCCTCTCAAACAAGACCCTGATGGTCCAATCACTGATCCAGTCAACATATTTATTGTTTCAATACAGGATATGCAATAATGCTTACTGCTATTTACCATAAAACACAACGAAGGGATCAGAAAACAAAAATCAGTCAATCTGACATCTTAATTTGTGTACGTATTTGATGCGTTAACACACGACTGTTGGATAGAGGTGAGACAAAAACCAAACACGAGACAAATATAACAATAACATTTCTACTGATCCTAAATCCTCAGTAATCTGAGCTCATCCTAAATCCTCAGTAATCTGAGCTCATCCTAAATCCTCAGTAACCTGAGCTCATCACAAATCCTCAGTAACCTAAGCTCATCACAAATCCTCAGTAACCTAAGCTCATCACAAATCCTCAGTAACCTAAGCTCATCACAAATCCTCAGTAACCTAAGCTCATCATAAATCCTCAGTAACCTGAGCTCATCATAAATCCTCAGTAACCTGAACTCATCCTAAATCCTCAGTAACCTAAGCTCATCATAAATCCTCACTGACCTAAGCTCATCCTAAATCCTCAGTAACCTGAGCTCATCATAAATCCTCAGTAACTTGAGCTCATCATAAATCCTCAGTAACCTAAGCTCATCCTAAATCCTCAGTAACCTGAGCTCATCCGAAATCTTCAGTAACCTGAGCTCATCATAAATACTCAGTAACCTGAGCTCAGCATAAATCCTCAGTAACCTGAGCTCAGCATAAATCCTCAGTAACCTGAGCTCGGAGGTGCATTGATGTGCGATGTGCATTGAATGAGCTGTTGCCAAAACTAGCTCTGATAATGTAGCAGTGTCACGACCTCCTTATCTTGGTGGATATCTGTGCTTCATAAGATGTCATCATTATCATTATTATTTTGGATATACAGTCAAGCCTCGTCATAACACGGTGGTCGGGGTCCACGACTTCGGACCACGCTATACGCGAGGCGCGTTAGGTGTTCCCACTGTGTGCCACCACTAAGGAGCTACTAAACAACAGCGATCGCCGCCTGCTGCACCAAGTCCATGAACGCTGTCGAAGCCCTGTGTGCTTGCAGCACTGTCTTATATGCCAACATGCAGTTTATAGAACTAGCATCAACGTGTATTATTTTAAAATCTCACACCCTGTTGATTCTTGAACTGAATAAAACACACTTACGTATACCGTTATGGAATAGATCTACTTTTACAAACTGTCGAATCGAAGCCAGCGACAGCGATTGATGTCGGCGACAGAGCAAAACAAACAACACGATGATACTCATTCATTAACACTGTTCGCCTAATGTTTCTTGAGAATTGTCAAAGCAATTCGAAGTAGGTTTAAGCAGGCCCATTTGGCATTTTCCCCTGGCGGCAGGAAATCGGGGTCCACGACCAACCGCATTATATCCGAATCCGCGTAATAACGAGGCGCGACTGTAGCAACAACAGCAAAATGCTACAACCATGCGCCTTTTCTTAATCCAGAATGTGTTATATTTAAAGGTCTTCATTCCAATGTTGTCAGGTAACAATGGAAGGGTGCGAAGTTGAAATTTTTTGTTACTTTTTATTAGGCTAAATTATAAGTAGCTTAAAGCTGTGCATGTCAGAGAAGAAATGTGAATATCCAGTTTCCAAAAACATGTCAAGTTTTCAAGAGGTGTGAATTCATAAACACAGAGAAGCCAGACTCACCCAGATGACCGGAGCAACACTCGTGTTTGTCGCCACGGCTCCACTTGAGGCTCCGTTTATAAACAGGTCGAGGGTGTGTGCTGGACAAAAAAATAAAAAATATATAATAGTGATAATATTTTTTGTATAGCACCACATCCAGTTCAGTTCACAGCACTTTACAGGATAAAATAAAAAAATAGCACGTTGCAGTAAAACAATACTTGTAATATTATAGATAGTATTATATATATTTTACTTTAAAATAATTAAGATGGGCATGTAAATATAATCACGAACCATATGAAAGGTTAATAAAATAGAAGCATGACATTTTAACATCATAGAATAAAATAAGTTATGTTGAATATAAAACAAGTAAATTAAGATAAATATAAAGATCAACAAGTTACACTAAAAATCACATAACAAAGAAAACTGTGAATGACATTTAAGAGCAATAAAGAATTCCTTTCACTTTTTATTAAGCAGACTAAATATAAACTAAATATAAAGTATAATTGCATTTTAATTAAATTATGTGTAAACTGTCTTCAGACACTTCTGGTTAAATTGTTCAAACTTTTCAAGTTAATACATGTTCATACAAGACCGAGATTAAAAATCAACATACTTTCCGCTTCGTATCTCATCACCAGGTGGTACCATGTGTCGGTGCTCAGCACAGTGGTGCCCTCTACTGAGTGTGGGCCCACTTGACCTCCGAGTTGACCATTGCTCACATACAGACACAGCTGACTGGAGAGTAGGCAGATGATTGGCTGCTTGCCGGCGAGACCCGCTCCACTCAACTGAACCCACACGCCCACAGTGAAACTGTCAACACAGAGAACACTCCACTGAACTCACACACCCACAGTGAAACTGTCAACACAGAGAACACTCCACTGAACTCACACACCCACAGTGAAACTGTCAACACAGAGAACACTCCATTGAACCCACACACCCACAGTGAAACTGTCAACACAGAGACCACTCCATTGAACCCACACTACCACAGTGAAACTGTCAACACAGGGGAAACCAGGGTTAAAAAATCATGATTTTTATTTTTTTTAAATCAGATTTTTAAAATTTAAATTGGATTTATTTTATTTTTTTGAAATCTGGTATATAGACATTTATATAGATGTTTAAATTTGTAAACTCTTTCAAACATGTTATATTCAAATCGATTTGGCTTCTTGTCTTAACAGAGGGTACATGATTTTTGCTTATATAAAGACATTAGGACAACATTTGGACGCTCCATAGAGAAGACTTACCTGCGTTTCACTTGTAGTGTTTTAACATCCGCCAGTTCCACGTAATCTTCTGAACCATCAAATGACAAGGCCTCGTTTTCACGCCCAGTGCTCCGAGCAACAAGGTTCGACCACGTCACCCTTGTCTGGTTGAACACAAACACTCCGAGGCGGCCCCCAGAGATGGTTGTATCATAGAGGTCTCCTGAGTCCATCAGGGTTTGATTAACATCAAACACTCGCAACCTTCAAAGCAAAACGCAAGAGTAATCACAATACCCCTGGCTCCTCTAGTGCATAATATAACACCACTTTTGTCAATGAACAATCGTGTATCCATGACAACGAGTACTCGATCCTATTTCACAAATATTTAACAAATTATCCTGTCAGCAAAGAATACATCGTGCCAACAATAAAACTCATGGATATGGATATACCAAAACAAGCAGTCTGCAGCCCCACGACTATTGACTCTAAATAATATATTTGAGATGCGATTATAAAAAGTTGACAAATTTCCTGAAGAAAATTGTTATGTCACCAGAAGGAGATGGAAGGAACTCATAAGACCCCACAATTGAAGATACTGTCTTCTACACCATAAAACTTGTTACGCAATGGGCGAAGTCAACTGAGGAGTGAGCTTTAATGTGATGTTATAGGAACTTCATCACAATGAGAATGATTTTTCGAAGACTCTGTGTAACTTATGGCAGATAGATTCGTACAGCAAACATACCTGATGAGGCCACGAGTTGGACGCCAACTGAGGTGCCACCTGTAGGCAGTTCTGTGCTGCCATCCCAGCATGCTCGGGTCATGCCACAGAAGTGAGGCCTGATTGGTCGAGTCTGCGCTGTGCCACAATGCCTTGGCGAGATCATCTCCAGGACCAGTGACAGAATTCAGCAACTATAAGAAACAATCTCAGTTTCCACTCTGACTGGTAAAAGCTATTGTACAGATGAGTTGAGAAACATATACCAGTAACTTGATTCAAGCAGTAGATGTATGGTGTACTAGCCACAGATCATCAAGTAGTCTAGATAAAAAGTAATTTTAATAAATACAATAGTAGTTATTCATCCAACACTGACCCACTTACCTTGATCTGCACGCCCTTGATGCCTGCTCGATAAGCCGATCCTCCGTAGTTGATGTTGGTGCGACGCCACAGTACAACGTAGAACTTGCGGTTGGTCTGATAGCCAAAGACAAAGCCAATGTAGCCACTGCCCTGGTCACTTTCCACAAACCACGTGCCAGTGAAGTTGAGAGCATCATAAGCAGTTGGCCCTGGGAAGACAAAGTTTTAAGTTCACCAGTGAACTATCACCAGAAGGCCTGACACATTCCAACAACACGATCCAACAACCCAACCAATCTTCTTCTTATGTATGGATAGAGCAGTGCTTCAGTTGTATCTTTAGGTTGTTGTTTCCTCAGCTTCAGTTGTATCTTTAGGTTGTTGTTACCTCAGCTTCAGTTGTATCTTTAGGTTGTTGTTTCCTCAGCTTCAGTTGTATCTTCAGGTTGTTGTTTCCTCAGCTTCAGTTGTATCTTCAGGTTGTTGTTTCCTCAGCTTCAGTTGTATCTTCAGGTTGTTGTTCCCTCAGCTTCAGTTGTATCTTCAGGTTGTTGTTCCCTCAGGTGCTTTAGGTGAAGCTGAGAGGACTTCGGAGATTCTTCCACTGAAGGCGAACATGCGGCAGTGGTTGATGTGGTCAATGGTTTGTTGGTCGTGGCTGCATTCGCATCTTAATTGCTGTGGCTTTGATGCACCATTTGTGCATCAGTCCGCATCACACATGTAGAGTCCTCATGAGGTTGATGGTGGTCCACTGGCATCGAGGAAGGTCTAAGGTTGTAGGGTCCAGGACAAGGTTCTTGTTTCTGGTGCCTGTTGATCCCCACTCTTGTCTCCACCTCTGTTTCCAGGAGGGAGGCTGCTCTGGTCCAGAAAGTCAATATCCAACCAATGATACTGACCGATACATCATACATTGACCAATCAGAAGGAACAACTAATCAAATACATTTACTGATATCTAACATTTTGACCAATCAAAAATATTGGCACACAACAGCCCAACCAATCAGACACACCAATACACTCACCTATGAGCATGACAGGACGGTCTATATCAGCCACCTGTCTGACCTCTGACCCACTGTGAGATAAACGCCAGTCAGACTGATTCACAACAGGTAACAGGTCCACCACTGTGTAGGGGCGCAAGTCTGTGCCCTGGATTCTGGGGTTCCTGGGGGAGTGATCATTGTTGTCTAACACCCCATCGCCATCAGTGTCGCTCTCACAAACGTCTCCGATCTTGTTCCCTGTCACAGAAAACACAGGTATTTTTCTTAGTGTGTGATTGCACTTTCACAACACTGTCTCACTACAAGTAGGGGGGACAGTCTTGGTGCTCCAGCTAAGATTTTGCCATTGACTTTCTTAGTGATACGAGAACAATTATTTCAAAGATAAGTGGAGCAAGTTTTCCATAAACTGAATCACTACATACATTTTCCATGAACAAACTCCTTCCATTGAAAGCATAAAAAATTTTTTTTTTTACATAATTTTAACATGACAAGAAAAACAAATTCACCTAGAAATAAAAATACACCTGCAGAGGAATACACAGCAAGACAAACAAACAGAATATAACATAGGTGCTATTGTAAACCTGATTTCACTGGATATTTTAAATCAAATTGCTGCCAAACAGTTGCCAGTGTTGCCGATCTAGGTCTTTTACTTCACAGGCGTCTCCTTTCACAGACACCATTATTAGATACAGTAAAAGAAAGAAACTGGGGAGAAAACATAATTCACGCACCATTGGCGTCCTCTTGGTTAGGGTTGCTGAGGTAGGGACAATTGTCAACGTCATTGTCAACTCCATCTCCGTCTATGTCGTTGTCACACCGGTCACCTGAAATCACTCATGTACTTCAGTATTGTCTCGGCTCATTCAGTGACGTAAATGATATCAAACATCCATGCAAGACCCATGTTGACTGAAAATAAGCAATATCTATATTCTTGATTTATTCCAACATATAATTGTACATACCTTAAGCACGGTCACTAGTTACCCAGTTTTGAGTAAGGAGACCAGCTCAAGGTTTGTTTTTCTTATTTCAGGCAAGACACAATAAACACATAGTCACACAAATGTATATCTGTGTATTATTATGTACGAGTAAAGGATCTAATTTTGTCTACACGTGTTCTCTCATCCATTCTCTCATCTCTCACCTGTTCCATCGCCGTCAATGTCCGACTGGTCAGGGTTCGATAGGTCAACACAGTTATCCAAGATGTCCAAGATGCTATCTCCATCCCTGAAGCAGAAGACAAGGCAATTAAGACACACAAAACAATACCATTCTTAAATAAACAAAATATATTCACTCACCTCTAAATTACTATACAACACATCTCCCCCTCCCCCCTCCCTTCCTCGTTCATTCCATCATTCTCTCCCTCTTCCTATGAAATTCTCACCCCCTTCCCCTCCCACTACGAGGGACTGAATTCCACAGCTTTGGTAGAGCAACAGAGAAAGCCCTCGTTGCCAGTTTGTCTTATCTCAGAGCTAGATGACTGAAGATGCCTAGGCAGGCTTACAGGCGTGAGCACCAAGGACACATACAAGTACCATTAACTCAACTGATGCTGTCAGTGGTAAAGTCCACCTGTACCCGAGCACAATGACAGGTGGCAGCTGTATGGTGAAACACTCACTTGTCTTTATTTGTGCCACCTATAATGTCACATGCGTCACCAACCCCGTTCTGGTCCGTGTCTGTCTGGGTGGGATTGGCAACACCTGGACAGTTGTCACATGCGTCACCAACCCCGTCACTATCACCATCCACTTGACCAGTGTTGGTCAACAGGGGGCAGTTGTCCGAACCATCATCAATACCTAAGAGAAATCAACTCTATCAATTTGCTACAGAGTAATATAATAATTAATAATAACACAGCAACTGAACACTTTCGTTTAGTCATTGACAGAAACATTTCACTTTAAAACAACTCTCTTGTGATCGATCTGGCATCAGCATGATTTTGAAAAACACATTGATAAAGGTAAATGTAACTTTTGTATCTGACCCTTCGGACCATTCACAGAGCTTTAAACTCTCCCTGGCAGACCTCTTCATTCTGACACCAACTGTATCCACTTCTGCCTGTAGCCGGGTGCTCTTTTTACAACTGAGTGAACTGGAGCAACGTGGAATGAACAAAATTGTGTTACCATGCCCCACATATTGACAACCCTGGTGTCATGTCACGAACCACAAAGCAGTCATACCAAGTTGGCTTGTACACTCCACTGGATAATGCTCCTAAAACCCCCTCATCAACCTGATGCAGGCCAGGTTCTTTTCCTCATCAACCTGATTCAGGCTAGGTTCTTTCCCTCATCAACCTGATTCAGGCCAGGTTCTTTCCTTCATCAACCTGATTCAGCCCAGGTTCTTTCCCTCATCAACCTGATTCAGGCCAGGTTCTTTCCCTCATCAACCTGATTCAGGCCAGGTTCTTTCCCTCATCAACCTGTTTCAGGCCAGGTTCTTTCCCTCATCAACCTGATTCAGCCCAGGTTCTTTCCCTCATCAACCTGATTCAGCCCAGGTTCTTTCCCTCATCAACCTGATTGAGGCCAGGTTCTTTCCCTCATCAACCTGATTCAGCCCAAGTTCTTTCCCTCATCAACCTGATTCAACCCAGGTTCTTTCCCCATCAACCCAATTCAGCCCATGTTCTTTCCCTCATCAATCTGATTCAGCCCAGGTTTTTTCCCTCATCAACCTGATTCAGCCCAGGTTCTTTCCATCATCAACCTGATTCAGCCTAGGTACTTTCCCACATCAACCTGATTCAGCCCAGGATCTTTCCCTCATCAACCTGATTCAGCCCAGGTTCTTTCCCTCATCAACTTGATTCAGGCCAGGTTCTTTCCCTCATCAACCTGATTGAGGCCAGGTTCCTTCAGGTTCAAATCTGTAGTGTATGAATCGCTTAACAACAGCTTCATTCTTATGGGCCATGTTTATAGATCTCAATGAACTGTTTCTAAATAACATATAATTTAACAATTAACTCAGTTAACTCACCGTCACTGTCATCATCGTTGTCACAAGCGTCACCAAACCCGTCTCCATCTGTGTCCACCTGGTCTGTGTTGGCAACATTAGGACAGTTGTCACACACGTCACCAACTCTGTCATTGTCAGCATCCTCCTGGTGATAATTGGGGGTGAACTGACAGTTGTCCTGGCAACACGAAACAGACTTGGTAATAATAGGGAGTTGCCAACACTCTACAGTTGTATAGGGGGTTACCAACATTCTACAGCTGTGTAGGAAGTTGCCAACACTCTACAGCTGTGTAGGGAGTTGCCAACACTCTACAGCTGTATAGGGAGTTGCCATCACTCTACAGCTGTGTAGGGGGTTAGCAACACTCTACAGCAGGTGGACACAAAAACATCGAGAACTGAATGAGAATAACTCAGCCCAGGCAACTTTTGTCACAATCAATGCTCACTTCTGTATACGTGTCTCATTAAGGGGGACACCCCACATAAATAGGGTATTTTTATATGTGATATTTGTCCAGTAAGAAAGAGTAGGTCAAGGGGATAAAAAATACATGGAACTTTTTCGTTTTTTTCACTATTTTCATTGGGAAATATAGCATACTTTGGAAATGGTCCTTCCGCCATTACTGTGACAGATAGGACCACATTTTTTCCATTAGCATTTGTAGACTACATGGTACTGTGACATTAGTAAATTACTTTTTTTTTCATTGAAAATATTGTTGACAAAAATCAAATGCTTTTTTCCTGATGGATACCTACATTACAAATAAACTATGCAATTTATTACAAATATAAGGTTGTTATGGCATGGAGAGGGTAATGAAGAATGCAGCAATGCAAACCTGATTGATACGAATTTTATATTACCACAGATCTGTGGATTACAAATCTAATAAAATAGCATTTTCATTAAATGGCCGTCTAAGATCGAATAATGGGATTTATTACATGACAGAGGCACGCTTATCCATGAATAAATATGATTTAGAGGTACGTAATTGTCACGAATGTGAACCTTTTGATAATAAACATGCAAAGCTTACAGGATATGGGAAGAACACAGTTTTAGTAATTTTTTTTTATTTTTTCAGGTGGCATCTGTCCTTAGCCACCTACCATGTCATCATAGATGCTGTCATTATCATCATCTGGGTCACAGAAGTCTCCGATGTAGTCATGGTCATTGTCCTCTTGTCCACTGTTGGGTACATCTGGACAGTTGTCCTAGATAAAGACACAGGTAAAGGTACACCCTTATATAGCACCATATCTGGTGCTTCGAACTGTTCAAAGCCCCTTACACCTCACCCCCTGGCAGACCTGTTCATTCCAACGCCAACTTGACTTCTCAGGGAAGCATTCAGACACGCTGCAATCACTACAAAAAGACTATTCGTTCACCACTCTCCATAGCCAGGTACGCATTTATTCAGCTGAATAAACTGAGGCAACGTAGAGTGAATGAAATAGCTTCAAACCAGCAATTTTTGGAAATTTTCACGCAATTTCACGTTACATGAAACACAACTGCATACATAACTGGCCATAATGATCACAGTGCTGATGTTGGTCTTAAGATAAAAACATTGTCCATTCCACAGAAGTGCATCATATCCGTTTTTAGTATTTGATGTCGAACCCAGAACAAGTTTGTCAATAAAGTATTTATTCACGGAAATCATCAACATTTCCAACTTTTTTAATTTGATAGTCAAACCTCACTATTATCTGCCGACTGTCAGAAGGAAATGCCCTTATTGGCCGACACTGTTTACAACTACGCAGTTTAAAAATAGCTTCTGTTGCTGTCCAATTTGAGGCGTTCTGGCCGTGAGGCGTAGTCGGGTTGATTCGAGCGTTCCGGGAGGATTTTTGGGTCTGGATTTAGTATCTAGAATTCTGAGTCATGGTTTCTGGACAACCAAGTAAGTCATACTTCACCTACCCAGGCACAACCAAGTAAGTCATAGTTCACCTACCATCGCACAACCAAGTAAGTCATACTTCACCTACCCAGGCACAACCAAATAAGTCATAGTTCACCTACCCAGGCACAACCAAGTTCAGAACAGAAGATGTTCTTGGCGGGAGATCCATCTAAGTCTGGATCCAAACCACAAACCCTGCCATCTCCAGCATAGCCGTCTCTACACTGAAGACAAATGCAGACATTACAACCATTTGAAAGGTGTTACACAGTATTCTATGTTCACAAATGAGTAATTTGTCTAACGTTCTTCTTCTGAAGTTCCATCTACGTTTGGTTTTAAATGTATAGGAAACATATAGGAATGCAGAAGTAAAAATAAAGCATTAATGTAGGAATATTGTAACAAAATATAGAAATGTTGATGTGTCATCATTCAACAAGACTCAAATTAAAGCAAATTAGAAAGTAATAGTAACTACCGATTTTCAACATTATATCACAAAATTCACAGATTTTGCTGATGTGATTATGGTATAGTGCGATTCACATCATGTATCGCAATCTGATCCCTACCCACAGTAGTGACGAATCACAAGAAACTTCCAAATCTCCACAATTATTAGGAAAACATAGGAATTGTTTTTAAATCTAGGAAAATATTAGAAATATAGGAATTGCGAACACCCTAAATTTCTTTATTTTCATTTGCTTCTACTACAACAAACAACTGCAGTGTCTCTCCAATAATAATCAACTAAACATGTACCCTCGGGTATGCTGATTTCCTTTTACAGTAAATTTTATAATGAGGTGGTCGAGGTCCACGATTTTGGACCGCGCTGTATGCGAGGCACGTTAGGTGTTCCCATATCTGCCACCAGGGAGCTACTAAACAATAGCAATTGCCGCCCACTGGACCAAGTCCAAGAACGCTGTCGAAGCTACTGTGTGCTTGCAGCACTGTGTTATACGCCAATATGCAGTTTGTAGAGCTTATTAAACGAGTCAATTAGCATCAACGTGTATTATTTATAAATTTGGCACATTGGTTTCGCATCGCGAGTACGATTAGATTTACGATAAAATGGAAACATGCCATTTCACCCCAGTGTTATATTGGTATTGCATACTAAATTGCATTTAAGACTGTTTATCTGATTCTTACACGAGGCGTGTTTGTGAATCTTGATTGCAATTTACAAACCGTCGAAGCGAACCCAGCAACAGCATCGACGACTGATGTTGGCAGCAGTGCAAAACAAAGTAATTCTAAGTACATTTGAGCAGGCCCATTTGGCATTTCCCCTGGCAGCAGAAAATCGTGGTCCACGATCGACCTCCAAATATCTGACTCCGTGTAATAAAGGGGCGCGACTGTATATCCCGAAAAATTAACAAAACTCAATTCTGTTGTCAACAGATATGTTAATGTCATCAGATATCAGATAAGATATATGTGTAAATCAGAAGGTCTCGATGTATAGGAACTGCATATAAATCAGTACTCCACGGTCTCGCCATTCAATCATGCATATGTAACCGCCACTCAAAGCATGTATACACGTAGCACATGGAGTTTAAAATGGCAATATATAAAATTTACAGTGGAAAAATTCTTTGTGGACTAGTAGAATAACGTATTTACTATTCCAATATACCTGATTATTTCCAATGGAATTCCTGGAGATTTGTTCTCTGGAGCAGGAGATTTGTTCTCCAGAGCAGGAGATTTGTTCTCCGGAGCAGGAGATTTGTTGGATTTGCAGGAGTTTCCTGGCGACTGCAGGAAACTTAACATGGGTCATTAATGAGTTACCTCGCAAAGGAAGTGACTTGGTTCAGTGTATATGCAGTTTGCATTCTTGTCACAGTTATGTCTGTCATTGGTGCAGAAGTTGTCGCTATAGCAACCATATAATGCGTCTCCAAGGTAACCTTTGCTACACACACAGAGGAAGCTTCCCTGTAGAAACAGAAAGTGATGACAAGTAAATATGTTTCCGTAACCATCTCATTATGGAAAGAAAAAGTCTGCACCAAAAATAAATGTTTATGCAACAAATATTTGACTAATGTTAGCTTGTGGAAGAACAAGCCAAAAAAACAAGCACTTTCATATATTGACTGTCTAAAGGAAGATGTGAGACTGCAGCCGGCAGAGCTACAAATGGCAATGAGGGACACAGGCGTCTGGAGACAGATGGTTGGAGCCACCAGAGTTTGACTCCAGTGGCTGACATGATGATGATGATGATGAAGATGAATGTTAGCTATAATCAAAGGTTAAATGTGACATGCAACCACGTTTATAACATAATTTATATAGAAGCTACATTGGACGAGACTGTAATTAACTATGATACGTGATTGTGATCTCTAGTTTTGTATTCAGGCGTCTTAGCCGTGCTCTCAGACCAAAACACTCAAGAGTAGGTCCATTGCATTCATTAAAGCATGCATTTATTTATTGTTTTGAAGAATATTAAGACACTAATACCTGTCATACTGTTTTTATCAGTGAACTGAACAACACTGAGTAGACTGAAAAGAAATAAAATGTACTAATACTAACTAACACACTGGCTGGATTTACTAGAATTTTGTTATTAAAATGTGGGAAATAATCTGTTTGCATAAAAAAATTCAGAGATATTTTTGTATATGGATACATACATGAATGCACGCAAACACGCATGCAAATGATTGAGTATGCGTCATTCCTTGTCAAAGTTAACCAGATTTACAAAAGCTGACAATGCGAGGCTATAGTTTAAATATAACAGCATTTAAATATGTTTCCAAATCTGGTATTGTTATATAGGAAGTTGGGAATTACATGACATTATATTTATATATCAACTTGATGATAATGGTAATAATATATAGCTAGCCTCACTCACCACAGTATTGTTACACTCTGCATTGACGTCACAGCCGCCATTGTTGACAGCGCACTCGTCAATGTCGCCGCACGTCTGTAGCTGGACGGTGCTGTATGTCTGGCCACAGTAGACGTAGATGCGACGCGTCGAGTTGATGGAGATGGCGTCCTCAAAACTGCCTGAGTAGCCGGGCGGGCAGCCGCGACATTGGTAGCCTGGCACGGTGTTTATGCAGGACGAGTTCCAGCACGGGTTGTAGTCTTGGCACTGTCAAGTACAAAATTTTTAATAATTTTTATTACAAAATTTAATGTACAACATGGTTGTTAAGAATCACTGGAATCCATAATAAGCAATTAGTTCTTTAATTACCTTGATACCAGATATCTCACAAGATGACATGACAAGCCAGCTGACAGGGAAAGCATCAGAAGTGTGAGATGGATAAAGGAAACCCTCTCAATCAAAAATACATCACCTATCATGAATTGAGACGAAGGTAATACTAACTTAACCACATGTGGGAGTCTGCTTGTCATCTGGCTATCAAAAGAAAAACTTTCAGAAAAGTTCCAGAATTGAAGAACTTGTTCTCACAGAGGACAATTAATGAATATTTAAAAAAACCATGTTGACACATATCTCAGGAGGGCGGGTTACACATGGATGAAAAAATGTTGGACTATTGATAAGCCAATGGCTTCCTTGTCCACTTGCCATCTGGGCCTTTGCCTTGGATGACAGTCTAATGGAGGCCACTGATGGTTGCTGACATGCACAAAGTGAGTTAAACTTAATAGTTGTGAGAAAATTTTTTTTCCATTTCTTCCTATCCAATTTTTATGTTATAGGAAATTTTTCTATAACATTCCTGTCCTATTGAGTATTCACCATACACACCATTTAACTCACCTCATCCACATCCGTACAGGTCACCCCATCACCATGGTAACCAGGAGGGCAGACATCACAGACGTATGCCGCTGTACCAGCGTCCTTATAATTAAAGCACCGTGCCTCTGGATAGCAGGGGTAAGGTGCAGCAAGACAGCGGCAATCGGTCTCCCCCGTACATGTGACACACTCCTCTCCTGAGCCGTCTGACCAGGTACCCTCGGGACACGCCCCACAACGATCCTTCATCTTGGAGCTGATGTAGCCACGAGGGCAGTTCGTACAACCAGTCTGCCCCGTTGCATCCTGGTACGTGCCGGGCTCACACATGATGCAGTAATCTACAACACAGACACAACTTCATAAGTTTACATTCATATAACATGGGACATTCATTTACCCTCTAAAAATATGCACTAGCTAGTTTTAACTTGTTATGAAATGGACATTAAGTAACTCTTCCTTCAATAATGGGTGTTATCAATATAAAGTGCATTTGGATCTTGTCCAACGTTGGATTCACAATAGCTACGATGTTTTGCAACATGGATGCAGTATGAACCTTTTTATATCAGGTCAATGTGGGGGCGCGGTAGCTCAGTCGTGGGGCGCTGGACTGTCATTCAAGAGGACCTGTGTTTGAGTCCCCCAACTGCCGTTTCGAAACTTTGATAATTTTATTAACTCCTCTTTGCCTGTCTTTAAAAAAATATAATGTCTCTTCTAACTGGTGCCTTTGTCAGTGTGAATAACAGATCCCTCACGGTGCAAATGGTCTTGGTCGACAAAAACCCATATGAGTACTGCATCAGCTACTGCCAAAACAACTTGCCCTGATGTTAAATGGGGTAAGGACATGGCGCCCTGTTTAGGTGAAGACCAAACATTATCATTATTATGTAGACAGAATCCCTGCTGAAAGTATGTTGCAGTTATTCAAATAAAGTAGAGTTGTAAAACAGCCTACCCTGCAGGCCGTCCGAGTACGTGCCCTTGGGGCACTCATAGCGCACCCCTCCTCTGCATGCATACCCCAGCTCACAGGGCGTGCAACTGTCAGGGCAGGTGACATTGGTGCACTGGGCATACTGGTGCAGGGGGCACGGGGTGGCGTAGCCGTCGTGGCACAGCTGAGGGCAACACAAGTCATTCAACACGGGACATAGCAATTCAACACCAAAAACAAACAGCAATTAAATACTGAATACACATCAAAACAACACTGAACAAAAAAGTTAAACATTGAACAAACACCATTTCAACACTGAACAAACACCAATTAAACACTGAACAAACACCAATTCAACACTGAACACACATCAATTCAACACGGAATAAACACCAATTCAACACTGAACAAACACCAATTCAACCCTGAACAAAGACCAATTGAACACTGAACAAACACCAATTCAACACTGAATACACATCAATTAAACACACTGTCAAACACTGTAACATTATATTCATGAAACTGTTCATCAATCACAACTATTCAAGTTTACTTCCTGAACAGGAACGCAAGGTGGATTAAAGAGGCTATATGGATCGGAAAGACTCCAATCATGAATCACGAGGGGGGATACCGACTGAGCCACGTGCCCGCCATGGGACGGCCTGTTTGCAAAACATTGAGTAAGTAAATGTCAATACTAATGATTAGAAGAAAATAATTACTTCACTGTAACATTATGTTGTTATTCACACAGGAAGCTTTGATATGCCATTCATTTTAATTACTCAAATATATTTTTATAGCTGACTTTATAATAATATATATCCTGAAACAGCTATTTTGGGTGCAATATCTTATTAATTACATGCAAACATGAAGCATACAAAGCAAGAGTCACAAAGACGCAGCTGTGTGAAGTGTATGAACTCACCCAGCCAGCAGGACACGTCATACATTCAAGGGCCGCACCAAACGAGTGTTCAGTTGCCTCACAGGTGGCGCCCTCACAGCGAGCACAAGGCGACCGCGACCCATCGCCAGTACAATACCAACTGGCTGGACATCTCTGGCAGGTCGTATCATCTACAATGTACAGACAAATGAAATTATATATATATAGATATTAATCAAGGGTCCCTCTTCAATTCAATGTTTGTGCTCATTTCGTTTCAACTCAAATCGCAAAAACACTAACCTATGTCGTATCGACTTTGACATGCTAGATCATCTGTAAAAAAAATTTTTTTCGATCGCTCGAGCTCTATGTATATAAAGCTATTCACACTTTTGAAAGCTACCTGATCTACGGATCAAAGTCAATCCGTTGGAAAGTTTTAACAAGAGTACTCTTTTATTAAGCCAACTGCAAATTTTACTTTAATTATTCACGCACTACATATTTGAAGATCAACGAACCTGGTTCATAATGGGCCAAGTGAATTTAGGAGGAAATAGGAAATATTGCATTAAAACACCCTCAATCTTTGATGAAAAGCTGGCATATTAAAAACTCAGAAGCTGGGTGCTACTTTTACAATGTCTCACATCAGATTTACAAAAAGTTACGCACATTCAGCAGTGAAGAGGTGTTTTATATATGAATGTGTTTATCCATAAAAATCATGTGTTTATCCATAAAATGTAAATTGAATTAAGACTAGTTTTGTGCTAGTTAATAGTGGTAGAGATGTTTCGTAACAGGTAAAAGTATTTTGTGCCACATTATTGCTTTTTGAATATAAACGTTTTGAATATAAAAGCTTCATAGATACGTCCTATGCTATATACATTAGTTTTATTTATAAATATATCTTGTGTAGGCCTACTTTGAACAATAGTGTAAAGCGCCATACAGCACTCAGTGAATACAGTGCTATATAAATTTTGTGTTTTATTTATTGTTATTTATGTACATACAATATTTCTGTTTTGCCTGGCTGCATCCGATGAATTCGAGGCGTAATGAGATTCCGCCGAACCATGCCTGTGGGAGGACACGGATAAACCTGGCGAGGATTGGAGGAACTAGATCAGCGGTGACGATGCCATTTCTGTCTGAGTTGCCCAACATCAACTGCCAATAGAAACACATACAATCTGTCAGCACAAGTAGCAGCTCGACACTCATTATAACGTCCATATTTTCGTCAATATTACTCACCCAACATTTCACTCCTACAAAGAGAGCAGGGACATGGCAAAAATTAGAACAGAATTAACCAATTTCATTTCATGTCTCGGTTCAGGGCAGGTTTCATTTCATAGATGTTTATTGCTTCCTTGATTTTTCTTCCTAAACGTTCTTTCTTGTTTTTTTCTGGTGCAAAGTCAGTTTGACAACGAATGTTTCTTGAGAGGTAAATGACAGTCCATTCTAGGATTGCACATGCTTTTGTAGTCCTACAAAACAGTCCTGTTATAGTCAAACTAACTTAAATAACAGTGAACACACTGAAATGTGTTCACAACCAATGCACATTTGGCAAGACAAAAAGCAGGAGACAGACAGAGGGAGTTTGCATAACTATCCAAGAAGTGAAGAAGTGCATATTCACCGATGTTCCATTGATGTTCTTGTACAACTCAAACACCGCTCCATCGTTGCTGTAAGTGATGTAGAAATTTTTCACCCACATGTCTTCATCCTCACGACCTTGTATCATCACCTTCTGGAACTTGTACGCTGTTGTCATGTCAACCTGCAGCCACTGGTTGCCATCGGTTACGGCTGCTACCCAACCTCCAGTCACTAGGCCTGTCGCATCTGACAAGGGAACAAAACTACAGTATCACATGTCTGTGGAAATGTCTGATATAAAATAACTTTAAGTTTAAATTTTTAGTGTATATTGGCATTTCAAAATTGTGGATGTTGTGTATGGATGAATGTATGTGTGAATGGAACAAAGAATATGAATTTTTTTACTGTTGAACATTCTTCAGGATTGTTATATTTTCATAATAATACAGTTCTTATTGACATATCCAACAGTTTAAATACTTGTAGAGACTTGCACTGTGTTTCCTAGATGTTTTAGTTATGTTAGACAAGATGAATATTGCTATGGCAACCTACAACAAACCACACTACCATGACTGTCAAGACTGAACACAAAGTCATGTTACTGCACATAACCTGGATCGTCCTCACTTTCTGTTCCTAAAACTAAACTTAACCTTTCCATGTAGCTGTGCCCAAAATCTGGAATGAACTCCCATCACTTCAAAATCATCTGAAACTAACCATCCACCAAAATGTTGACTTTTTTCAAAATTGTATTTTCACCTAGAACCCCTCATTCTGATGATGATTTTGTACATCCCTGTTCATAATATCATGCTTAATAATTCTGGTTTGTCACGCCTCTGAGCTCAGGTTCCTCAGGATTTAGGCAAGTAGTTTGTCTTAGTTTTGTACAGACTTGTGTGTTTGTATGTCAGTCTCTGCCACATACCATATGTTAGGTTAAGTCGAGCTCTGTCCGGGGGACTGAGCACTTGATGGGAAGATGCGGTGATCCATGATCCCAGAATGAACCCTTTCTGCATCCCTGCCTCTCCCAGGCACTCTGTGTGGACAGGGAAGAGCTTGAGTGTGAACACATTAAAATAAAACTCCCGAATAAATCAGAAAAAATTGCTATTATACGTGACGAGGAGTCTGAGCTGCTTTCTGTAAATATGTGCAATAACAAACGCATGTGTGAGTAAAATGGCATACCATTTATTTAACACCGAGTTAATTAAAGGTAGGCACCCCTAGCTAGAAGTGAAAATTACCTTATGTTGGTTACATAAAATCATACAAATAAACCATTTTTCTTACTCCTCACAGAGGTGCAACAGAAACAAAGAATTTGACAAATTCATTTTAACTAACCTATCATTTACTCCAGACCCTAAGGGGTGATCTCAAACATAGATGTACGACACTACACAAAACCCACCTCAGGCCCCCTTACACCACTACAAAAAACTTCTAATTACGTTGACCCAATTGGTAACTTTGCATTAGCCAGGTGATGCTTCAGGCATTATATAATGCAAAATTGTCTGCATATGTTCAACACATCGACTTACAACACTAGACGAAACAGCTATGTGTATCGTCATACATCATTATATTGAGATCATCCCTAACTCAAAAGGACATAAACCAATTTTTAATACAGGTAATTTTTGATGGAGTTGCATACCGTAATCGTAGACCCAGTAACGTGGTAGATGCAGTCTGAAAGCGCCTGTGTCAATGTCCACTAGAACAGTCATGTCTAGAGCCTCGTACAACACATTCATAAGACACGTGTTACTGAGCGTTATGCGGACAGTAGCTGTGGTGCCGCGCGGTGGAGTGCCGCGGTCAGTGACGACCAGAGTGAAGACAAGGTCACTCGTCTCGTTGTAAACGATTCTGTAGAGGTCATCGGACTCGTTGTAGCGCGTCAGTGGAGGGCTGCAAAGTAAAGCATTCAGTTTATGTCATATTCATTGCTCAGAGGGAGTTACACTTCACACAAACACCATTTCAACTTCTACTGAAGCATCCAGCTCCGTTCTTATAATTGCATCACTTGAATCCCATCACTGTCTATTGCCAGGCACTCATGCTGAGTGAACTGAGGCAAAGTAACGTAAAAGCACCACCCACCGAGGACGACATGCACCCTGATAGTGACCACCCTAAGTGACATGTGCCCTGACAGTGACCACCCTCAGTGACATGCACCCTGACAGTGACCCCCCTCAGTGACATGCACCCTGACAGTGACCACCCTCAGTGTCAGCATAGAAAGGTCAGCTTGGCGATGTTTTGAAAAACGCTGACTAGTTGAATGAGGCCTCATAGGACCATCAAATTCTAGTAACCACATTAGTCACTAGGTGTATTACCTGGCGTTGCATGGGGAGAAAAGGCAGCCATAGGTATTTTCCACTGATCTACATTATTATGTAGGTCAGTGGTCTGTTCTAGTTAAATTAGTGACAGCTACAATGTTAATATAACAATTACATGGCAAGTCTTTTTCAATTCATACTTTATGGTTAAATATACAGTGATTTGTTATTGCTATCGTAATCATCGTTAGGGGTTTCAGGGCGCGGTCAGGTAATGACGCTTCCCCCTTTTTGTGGGTAATAATATTTTTACCCTTGTTGTTTGTAGAATGGTGGGGTCCTCCACCTGCATGTGGTTGGTTCCCCCACCTTTGCTGTTAGTTGCTGAATTTTCAATGACCTAGATTTGATGATGATGTTTTATATTATATTTGCATATTGGTATTCTTGCATAATCAGTTGGCTTACTATAAAAGCTCGTATATAAACATACATCTGACTTGTACTTTGTCTTCAGCAAACTAGCCACGATTCCGAGTCAATAACATTAGCAAGTAGCATTGTCCCAAGTCTTTTTTATAAAACAGCATCTTTGGTTAAATACAATGCCACTATAATGTAGCTAGTGTTTGTATGTTATGCTATATACAGACGCCTTTGATCAATAAACACCTCTGTGAGGGTACAAACAAACTCTAATAACCTGAAAAGTATTCAAAATTGCTGCATACAAACGTGTAGGCATAACTTTTATGATGACATAACAATTTAATAATTCCATGGTTGCAACTTCCACTACAGCCTTTTGGAAATTTTTATCACCTCCCCCCAAACAGACACTTTGCTTTATATTTGATTTTATTAGTTGGATTAATCATTTAACGGGAGACTCGGGTCGGATTTGACGGATTTTTGACAATAAAATGAATTTCGAGTTGTTGCTATTTCCGTGTATAAATATTATTCAACTTGCCATTCATGTAAGTTGCATTGTCGAAATAAACACGTTTCTGTCATAAAACGTGTCTTTTGTATGATGCCTATCATTGCTAAGTCTCTGTTTATGTCAAATGAACCGAGACTAATGGGACATTAGATGATTTTCTGCGAGCCATTGCATGCCGGAAAACGCTGCCATTCCAACAAGGCGCATATCATGGGAAAGCCCCATTTTCGCTCTGTATGATGGTACAGACAGTTTTAAAATGTGCCTGGAGGTATCCGAGTAATTCCGACTATAAATGACCGCCTCTGAACCATCTCAGTGACAAAGGAATGGGGAATGCCATGACGATTCGCCGGACATCACCACGTGATGTCGGATTCCCTCAAATCAAGCGCTCTAATTGGTTGTAATACTAATTTCCATCCTCTGACGTCAGCTTGAAATACCAGCTACGTTCAATTCGATCGACTTTTTTATCCCATGAGTTTCGTTCATTTATATCACTTTGCAAAACGACATTATGCCGTTTGGTCGAAAGCGAGTGAGCAGTTACAGTACTGGGAGGCAGCAAAAGTTTGCATCGTTGCAGTTAATGTGCGATGCGAAGGCATCGAGGGTTGAATTCGCCAATGGCAATGAACCTGCGGCGACTACTTCGTCTTCTTCGACCATCACCGTCCATGGTGCCAGCGAAAATGGCACGCAGTGTAAGTTTAATTCTGATATTTCATATGTTCACTTGTGTTTTATCCAAACATCGTTAGCCTTTGTGGCATAACTATTACTGTATAAACGATTTGATGCTGATCTAGTTCATGCTGTTGATGTTTGTGGTTGTGTTGACATTCAGGCCTAGGGGCCATCCAGGCACACCAGAAGCAGAGTTGTAACTATGGTTTATTATATTACTACAATTTGCCATGGTAATTATCGTATACATAGCCTATATACACGCGCGCGCGCGCGTGTGTGTGTGTATAATATAGCAATGCCAATAAAATAAATTGCATTCAATGCCACACCCCTGCATACGTAGTAAGGGGGGGGCTTTTGTTGTTGAATATGTCTTGGATACTTTTTGTTCATGAAATACATTTATATTGTGTATTTTTTCCAGGCATTAAGGCGGTCATCAACAGTACCAGCTGATCCGTCTCGGAGACTGTCTGCCACTGAACAGAAGTTTGGTTATGCAGATCTTCTGGAGGAGATAGGTGTCCTGCGATTCCTGGTTGAGGATGAGACAGATGCTGATGGAGATCTTTCAACAGTACTTGTACGCTGTGCCGTGTTGCCATCACTTGTTGCGAACCTGCTATGCACGTTGTGTAGGAAGCATACACTCTCCACCCCAGCTGTCGACCGCACCGCACCCTCGGCATGGTGTGTGGCCTCGAGACTTTCTGCACCAGTTGCGACAAGGTCATCAATGCAACTCTGTCATCAGACTGTATCGATGGGACTCAGGCGACGAATGTCCCATTTGTCGTGGTGAGATCAGCTGTGTCGGCAACGATGGACATGGGTGTCGGGTACTCGGGACTTGTGTGAAATTTATGTTACAATGCCAATGACTCTTAACTTTGCCTTTTGATAGATTATACATTCAGTAATATGTATGCAAAGTTTCAATCATCTAGGTTGCTTGTCAGATGTTGAAATGTATGTGCCAATGTACATAAACTTTCAACACGATTTTCTCAAAAACATGTTTTCCCTCACACCTACTGCCTCCCGTGTCACTTATCTCTGCTATTGTTTGACAGAATTACTTGAAACTTTCTACAGTGTTTCTTGATAGTATGCTCTTGAAAACTATCTAGTAACTTTTTAGAAAACATTATTTATATTTTATATAATGAACCATCAATGTAAAATTTCATGATGAAAAAATACATTCAGATGTAAAAAAATCATGAAAACAAAATTTTTTTGAAAACTTGGAATGTCAACTGACTGTTTTCATTGGGGTTATGTGGAGTAACTACACACCAAATTTGAGTCCTCTAAATCCAATGGTTACTGAGATAAGTCACACGCAACATTCAATCCAAGATGGCGGCATACCGTGGGAAAATATGTACTTTCTGAAAAAAATTCACATCATTACTCTTACCTGGACTTGCAATCTATGCAAGTTTCAGCTCTGTAGGTTCAGTGATAATGAAATAAGAAAATAAAATGCGTTTAGACCCAAGCGACGCCTTAATAGGACATTACGGAGATCCTGAAACAATAGGAACAAATATCATAAATCAGCAGTACAAACATTGTTGCCACTTGGGGTCGCCACTTACTCAACATAGGGCTGAGACGCCATGTACATAAACTCAGCATTGACCCCCACATCAGCATCAGTGGGGATGAACGCAGTGATTGGCTGTTTGCTGAGCGCAGGTATTGGTTCATACTGGTAGCTGGTGGCGTTCAGGACAGGACAGTTGTCGTTCTCATCGAGCACTGTCAACTGCAAGGCACCAGAGTAACTGACAGTCTTTGTCCATCATACATGATAAATCATCACATTTCTAACATTCATTCACCAAATATTTCAGTAGTTTTCAATCTTAAATGCTTGTTTGTTTGAGTTGACCTCTCAGGTGGCTTCCTTGTGCACTTGCTATGTAGAATTAACCATGTTGGGTGGCAATCTTGTTAAAAAAATCTCACTTTTCAACAAATTCTGTTTTTCAGCACATCTGAAGTTAAATGAGATCATTTTAAGCATTGTTTGCCCAGCAATACAAAGTAACCATCCACTGTTCCCTGTTACACAGTGGAGTGGGTTCGTCCACATGCATCATGGGGAATATTACTCTGATTTAGTAGTTTTATCCCAGCACACCTATCTCAAATACAGTCCTAGGCAGGTCTAGACAATGATGTGGATTTATGGCCTTCAACTAACGCACCTCCAGTTCACAAATCGACCAAAGTTACTAGCAAGGTGATCTGATTGTAAGAAAAGTAATATGGAAAAGTATTTATCCCATGATCTTTATGCAAAATAGCCAAATAAAGATTTTCGCATTTCTAACGTGTGATATATTTTCCGTTTGTGACACTCACTTTAACGACGACTTGCCCAGTTGCGGGGGGCACAGCTGCTGAATCAACCACCTTTAGAACGATCACATATCTCTTCGCTACTTCGTAGTCGAAGGTCGTTGCCAAGGTCATCAGAGCTACTGGTGTGGTGATGGCGAAATCTTCAGTTCCAGTGACGTTAGGTTCTGGTGATGGACTACTGCTTTCACATTCTAAACAAATTGACAATGTGCTTCATTTGTCATGGCTGAATAGCTAGTAAGGATAATGAATTAAACTTGTTTGCACTGTACAACCCTACAAAGAAATCTAACACATAAATAGGCCAAAGACAAGCTCAGCGATACAGCAGTAATGGAATTGATGAAATAACAGCAAAGCGTTATTAATGGTCATATAACCCCAATGACTACCACAAGTTCCCTGTGTTGTTAGAAATAGATGGTTTCATGTAACGAAGTAAAAGTACTTTGTTACAATACTTGAGTAGTTATTTCAAGTAACTGGCATGTAATGAAGTAGAATTTTGACCAAATACTTTTACTTGTACTGAAGTAGTTTGATCTAAGGTAACACAACTTTTTACTTCATAACTTTTATTTACTTTGTGATATATTTTCGTAAATTTTTTTGCGAGACCACTGCTGCTGGTGGCGCTCCACCCGTCAACAACATTTCAAAAACCGTGCCTAATCACCAGGGGGATCCCATCACCAGGCCAAACGCTATTAATATTATCCAATCGCAGGCCAGTTCGCAGTCATATTTGCATACAAACCTCTCTTTGGGAAATTGACGCAATCACTGTTTTATATATAGATCCGTGAACGTAGTCTGCCAAATACTGGCATAGGTCAGGTCAACGCTGTTGATATAAAATGTCACTTCAAGCACACAATGCTTGAACGCCATCTCAAACCATGGTGCAAACGTCTCTGTTGCACCACTGAAATGTATTAATCAGTAGATACATATTATAAATATTAAAATTTGCGATTTCGACATTGTTTTGATAATTCCTATAGACTAATACAATTCCGATATTTGCGAGCGAACGTGCACCGTGGATCAAGAACTGCACCGATTTTCGCCCATTGTCAGCAACTTCCTTACCGGCTTACATCAGCATTAAACATTTTACTTTCACGAATAAAATTCATATTGAGGTGTTTAATAAATTCTTAATAATGCTTAGTTTACAGAACTAAAGAGTAAAGAATTTATACTCTGCCATTTGGCAGCATCTTTACCCATCAATGGCTTATTCACTCTGACCAGCATCAGGGCACTTAATTGCAATTAGCAACAACTAGCCTCTGTTGCACTGGTCTGTCTTTTTATCAATTCTAGCTCCAGCTGGTTCCAGGTATCCAACCAGACATTTGGTCACACTGCATTCGGTCACAAGACATTTGGTCACACAACATTTGGTCACATAATGCAAGGCATTACATTTGGTCACAGGTTTACTTCGACACGAGACTAAACCCTTTTAAAAGACTACGTTCTGCGAACGGGATGCCAAAGAACAACGGCCTGCCAAACAGATACATCACGTGTATGTTGATCTACAGAAGCGTCTACACAACTTATGTGAAGAAAGAGCATCTGGTGCCAAGAGCACTGAGCAGTTCCTGAGAGGTGCTGGCCACAACATCCATCGGAAGCCAAGGAATGGTGCAGGGCAGTGAACTCTGATAGTAGTATTAGAAATAAAGAGTGGCAGTGAACTGTAATAACTAGTAGTACAGTCGAGCCACGTTATAGCGCAGCAGTCGGGGTCCACGACTTCGGACCACGACTTCGGACCGCGCTGTACGTTAAGCGTTAGGTAAACAACAGCGATCGCCGCAAGCTGCACCAAGTGCATGGCACTTAACGCTGTTGAAACCCTTTGTGCTTGCAGCACTGTCTTATACACCAACATGCAATTTATGGAACTTATTAAACGTATTATACTAGTATCAACATGTATTATTTTTAAATGTCACACCCTGTTGGTTCTTCAACTTAATAAAACACATGTACGTATACCTTTATGGAATAGATCTACTACGATGATGATGTACTGGACCAATAGGCCTAAGAATCGAAAATAATAACCTGGATCGGAGCAGCCGAAAGCGTATATGCTTTGACAAACGTAGTATGTAAGCTGATAAAACACAGAAAACCTGAATAGGTAGAATTAATACTTGTTTCACTTCGTCTTTCAACCGATCTCGACCGAAGCATAAATTTATTATGCACCACTTAACATCGATTCCTCGTTTCATATACAGATGACGAATTCGTGTTTTCGGCAGAGCTTTGGGTTAGAAATTTGGAATGTTGGTTTCGCGTTGTGAAAACGATGTAATGGAAGCATGTCATTTCGCCCAAGTGCTATGTTGGTATTGCCTGCTAAATGCATTTAAAACTGTTTATCTGATTCTTACTCGAGGTGTATTTGTGAATCTCGATTGCAATTTACAAACCGTCGAAGCGAAGCCAGCGATTGATGTCGGCGACACCGCAAAACAAACAACATGTTGATACTAGTTCATTGACATTGTTCGCTTAATGTTTCTTGAGAACTGTCAAAGCAATTCTAAGTAGGTTTAAACAGGCCCATTTGGCATTTCCCCTGGTGGCAGAAAATGGGGGTCCACGACCGACCGCGTTATATCCAAATCCGCATAATAACAGGGCGCGTAATAACTAGGCGCAACTGTATTAGAAATGAACAGTGGCAGTGAACTGTAATAACTAGTAGCATTAGAAATGAACAGTTTCAGTGAACTGTAATAACTAGTAGTATTAGAAATGAACAGTGGCAGTGAACTCTGATAAATAATTGTTTTAGAAATGAACAAACTCTGATAAATTAAATGAACTCCGATACTAGAAATGAACAACATACCCTGTGTTTATGCTTACACCAGCACTGAATTAAAGAATACATCATTTTATATATAAAAAAGGTTTTATTATGATTACTAAAAACTGACCAAATGTCGCACCTTGCATTATGTGATTGATTGACTGATTTTATTTTCACTCAGTAACATACTTAGTTATACACTATTTTCGATGGCCGAGCCATTCACACATCATTTACATATCAATCATACAATAGATATTTACATTTGTACACAGGATTAAAAATAAAAATCATAACATATATGTTGCTAACTTTATGGACAGTTTATGTTTCACTGTGTATACATGCATTATTATTGTATTGTACCACAACTGTTGCCAACTGACTTGTTGTGTATATACGTTACGTGAAAACTACTGTCATTAAATACTTTTATCCCAGCTCTGCCATCTTGTGTTTCACACAAAAATAAAATAGATAAAAAAAGAGAATATTTAAAATGGTGGTGTCACACTCATATATTTGTGTTGTTAGTTCTTGAAGCTTCAACAGAATGGCTGCGTTGTATGTCCTGTGGTAAGCTATTCCATAACCTTAAACCGGACCCACTGAAACTGCGTTGATAATAGGCAGTTCTGGCTTTAGGTGGATGTGATTGCGAGGCATTTCTGGTATTATAGGAATGACTATTTGATGTAGACATATCACACACATCATGTTGTGGTGCTAGACCATTCATACATTTCTGGTATTATAGGAATGACTATTTGATGTAGACATATCACACACATCATGTTGTGGTGCTAGACCATTCATACATTTCTGGTATTATAGGAATGACTACTTGATGTAGACATATCACACACATCATGTTGTGGTGCTAGACCATTCATACATTTCTGGTATTATAGGAATGACTACTTGATGTAGACATATCACACACATCATGTTGTGGTGCTAGACCATTCATACATTTCTGGTATTATAGGAATGACTACTTGATGTAGACATATCACACACATCATGTTGTGGTGCTAGACCATTCATACATTTCTGGTATTATAGGAATGACTACTTGATGTAGACATATCACACACATCATGTTGTGGTGCTAGACCATTCATACATTTCTGGTATTATAGGAATGACTACTTGATGTAGACATATCACACACATCATGTTGTGGTGCTAGACCATTCATACATTTCTGGTATTATAGGAATGACTACTTGATGTAGACATATCACACACATCATGTTGTGGTGCTAGACCATTCATACATTTCTGGTATTATAGGAATGACTACTTGATGTAGACATATCACACACATCATGTTGTGGTGCTAGACCATTCATACATTTCTGGTATTATAGGAATGACTACTTGATGTAGACATATCACACACATCATGTTGTGGTGCTAGACCATTCATACATTTCTGGTATTATAGGAATGACTACTTGATGTAGACATATCACACACATCATGTTGTGGTGCTAGACCATTCATACATTTCTGGTATTATAGGAATGACTACTTGATGTAGACATATCACACACATCATGTTGTGGTGCTAGACCATTCATACATTTCTGGTATTATAGGAATGACTACTTGATGTAGACATATCACACACATCATGTTGTGGTGCTAGACCATTCATACATTTCTGGTATTATAGGAATGACTACTTTAATGTAGACATATCACACACATCATGTTGTGGTGCTAGACCATTCATACATTTCTGGTATTATAGGAATGACTATTTGATGTAGACATATCACACACATCATGTTGTGGTGCTAGACCATTCATACATTTCTGGTATTATAGGAATGACTACTTGATGTAGACATATCACACACATCATGTTGTGGTGCTAGACCATTCATACATTTCTGGTATTATAGGAATGACTATTTGATGTAGACATATCACACACATCATGTTGTGGTGCTAGACCATTCATACATTTCTGGTATTATAGGAATGACTACTTGATGTAGACATATCACACACATCATGTTGTGGTGCTAGACCATTCATACATTTCTGGTATTATAGGAATGACTACTTGATGTAGACATATCACACACATCATGTTGTGGTGCTAGACCATTCATACATTTCTGGTATTATAGGAATGACTACTTGATGTAGACATATCACACACATCATGTTGTGGTGCTAGACCATTCATACATTTCTGGTATTATAGGAATGACTACTTGATGTAGACATATCACACACATCATGTTGTGGTGCTAGACCATTCATACATTTCTGGTATTATAGGAATGACTACTTGATGTAGACATATCACACACATCATGTTGTGGTGCTAGACCATTCATACATTTCATACATTGACTACTTGATGTATATCACACACATCATGTTGTGGTGACATACTTTCTGGTATGTGACTACTTGATGAGACATATCACACACATCATGTTGTGGTGCTAGACCATTCATACATTTCTGGTATTATAGGAATGACTACTTGATGTAGACATATCACACACACATCATGTTGTGGTGCTAGACCATTCATACATTTCTGGTATTATAGGAATGACTACTTGATGTAGACATATCACACACACATCATGTTGTGGTGCTAGACCATTCATACATTTCTGGTATTATAGGAATGACTACTTGATGTAGACATATCACACACACATCATGTTGTGGTGCTAGACCATTCATACATTTCTGGTATTATAGGAATGACTACTTGATGTAGACATATCACACACACATCATGTTGTGGTGCTAGACCATTCATACATTTCTGGTATTATAGGAATGACTACTTGATGTAGACATATCACACACATCATGTTGTGGTGCTAGACCATTCATACATTTCTGGTATTATAGGAATGACTACTTGATGTAGACATATCACACACATCATGTTGTGGTGCTAGACCATTCATACATTTCTGGTATTATAGGAATGACTACTTGATGTAGACATATCACACACATCATGTTGTGGTGCTAGACCATTCATACATTTCTGGTATTATAGGAATGACTACTTGATGTAGACATATCACACACATCATGTTGTGGTGCTAGACCATTCATACATTTCTGGTATTATAGGAATGACTACTTGATGTAGACATATCACACACATCATGTTGTGGTGCTAGACCATTCATACATTTCTGGTATTATAGGAATGACTACTTGATGTAGACATATCACACACATCATGTTGTGGTGCTAGACCATTCATACATTTCTGGTATTATAGGAATGACTACTTGATGTAGACATATCACACACATCATGTTGTGGTGCTAGACCATTCATACATTTCTGGTATTATAGGAATGACTACTTGATGTAGACATATCACACACATCATGTTGTGGTGCTAGACCATTCATACATTTCTGGTATTATAGGAATGACTACTTGATGTAGACATATCACACACATCATGTTGTGGTGCTAGACCATTCATACATTTCTGGTATTATAGGAATGACTACTTGATGTAGACATATCACACACATCATGTTGTGGTGCTAGACCATTCATACATTTCTGGTATTATAGGAATGACTACTTGATGTAGACATATCACACACATCATGTTGTGGTGCTAGACCATTCATACATTTCTGGTATTATAGGAATGACTACTTGATGTAGACATATCACACACATCATGTTGTGGTGCTAGACCATTCATACATTTCTGGTATTATAGGAATGACTACTTGATGTAGACATATCACACACATCATGTTGTGGTGCTAGACCATTCATACATTTCTGGTATTATAGGAATGACTACTTGATGTAGACATATCACACACATCATGTTGTGGTGCTAGACCATTCATACATTTCTGGTATTATAGGAATGACTACTTGATGTAGACATATCACACACATCATGTTGTGGTGCTAGACCATTCATACATTTCTGGTATTATAGGAATGACTACTTGATGTAGACATATCACACACATCATGTTGTGGTGCTAGACCATTCATACATTTCTGGTATTATAGGAATGACTACTTGATGTAGACATATCACACACATCATGTTGTGGTGCTAGACCATTCATACATTTCTGGTATTATAGGAATGACTACTTGATGTAGACATATCACACACATCATGTTGTGGTGCCAGACCATTCATACATTTCTGGTATTATAGGAATGACTACTTGATGTAGACATATCACACACATCATGTTGTGGTGCCAGACCATTCATACATTTCTGGTATTATAGGAATGACTACTTGATGTAGACATATCACACACATCATGTTGTGGTGCCAGACCATTCATACATTTCTGGTATTATAGGAATGACTACTTGATGTAGACATATCACACACATCATGTTGTGGTGCCAGACCATTCATACATTTCTGGTATTATAGGAATGAATATTTGATGTAGACATATCACACACATCATGTTGTGGTGCCAGACCATTCATACATTTCTGGTATTATAGGAATGACTATTTGATGGAGACATATCACACACATCATGTTGTGGTGCTAGACCATTCATACATTTCTGGTATTATAGGAATGACTATTTGATGGAGACATATCACACACATCATGTTGTGGTGCTAGACCATTCATACATTTCTGGTATTATAGGAATGACTATTTGATGGAGACATATCACACACATCATGTTGTGGTGCTAGACCATTCATACATTTCTGGTATTATAGGAATGACTATTTGATGTAGACATATCACACACATCATGTTGTGGTGCTAGACCATTCATACATTTCTGGTATTATAGGAATGACTACTTGATGTAGACATATCACACACATCATGTTGTGGTGCCAGACCATTCATACATTTCTGGTATTATAGGAATGACTACTTGATGTAGACATATCACACACATCATGTTGTGGTGCCAGACCATTCATACATTTCTGGTATTATAGGAATGACTATTTGATGTAGACATATCACACACATCATGTTGTGGTGCTAGACCATTCATACATTTCTGGTATTATAGGAATGACTACTTGATGTAGACATATCACACACATCATGTTGTGGTGCCAGACCATTCATACATTTCTGGTATTATAGGAATGACTACTTGATGTAGACATATCACACACATCATGTTGTGGTGCTAGACCATTCATACATTTCTGGTATTATAGGAATGACTACTTGATGTAGACATATCACACACATCATGTTGTGGTGCTAGACCATTCATACATTTCTGGTATTATAGGAATGACTACTTGATGTAGACATATCACACACATCATGTTGTGGTGCCAGACCATTCATACATTTCTGGTATTATAGGAATGACTACTTGATGTAGACATATCACACACATCATGTTGTGGTGCCAGACCATTCATACATTTCTGGTATTATAGGAATGACTACTTGATGTAGACATATCACACACATCATGTTGTGGTGCCAGACCATTCATACATTTCTGGTATTATAGGAATGACTACTTGATGTAGACATATCACACACATCATGTTGTGGTGCCAGACCATTCATACATTTCTGGTATTATAGGAATGACTACTTGATGTAGACATATCACACACATCATGTTGTGGTGCCAGACCATTCATACATTTCTGGTATTATAGGAATGACTACTTGATGTAGACATATCACACACATCATGTTGTGGTGCCAGACCATTCATACATTTCTGGTATTATAGGAATGACTATTTGATGTAGACATATCACACACATCATGTTGTGGTGCCAGACCATTCATACATTTCTGGTATTATAGGAATGACTATTTGATGTAGACATATCACACACATCATGTTGTGGTGCCAGACCATTCATACATTTCTGGTATTATAGGAATGACTATTTGATGTAGACATATCACACACATCATGTTGTGGTGCCAGACCATTCATACATTTCTGGTATTATAGGAATGACTACTTGATGTAGACATATCACACACATCATGTTGTGGTGCCAGACCATTCATACATTTCTGGTATTATAGGAATGACTACTTGATGTAGACATATCACACACATCATGTTGTGGTGCCAGACCATTCATACATTTCTGGTATTATAGGAATGACTACTTGATGTAGACATATCACACACATCATGTTGTGGTGCCAGACCATTCATACATTTCTGGTATTATAGGAATGACTACTTGATGTAGACATATCACACACATCATGTTGTGGTGCTAGACCATTCATACATTTCTGGTATTATAGGAATGACTATTTGATGTAGACATATCACACACATCATGTTGTGGTGCCAGACCATTCATACATTTCTGGTATTATAGGAATGACTACTTGATGTAGACATATCACACACATCATGTTGTGGTGCCAGACCATTCATACATTTCTGGTATTATAGGAATGACTATTTGATGTAGACATATCACACACATCATGTTGTGGTGCCAGACCATTCATACATTTCTGGTATTATAGGAATGACTATTTGATGTAGACATATCACACACATCATGTTGTGGTGCCAGACCATTCATACATTTCTGGTATTATAGGAATGACTACTTGATGTAGACATATCACACACATCATGTTGTGGTGCCAGACCATTCATACATTTCTGGTATTATAGGAATGACTACTTGATGTAGACATATCACACACATCATGTTGTGGTGCCAGACCATTCATACATTTCTGGTATTATAGGAATGACTACTTGATGTAGACATATCACACACATCATGTTGTGGTGCCAGACCATTCATACATTTCTGGTATTATAGGAATGACTATTTGATGTAGACATATCACACACATCATGTTGTGGTGCCAGACCATTCATACATTTCTGGTATTATAGGAATGACTACTTGATGTAGACATATCACACACATCATGTTGTGGTGCCAGACCATTCATACATTTCTGGTATTATAGGAATGACTACTTGATGTAGACATATCACACACATCATGTTGTGGTGCCAGACCATTCATACATTTATGGTATTATAGGAATGACTACTTGATGTAGACATATCACACACATCATGTTGTGGTGCCAGACCATTCATACATTTATGGTATTATAGGAATGACTATTTGATGTAGACATATCACACACATCATGTTGTGGTGCCAGACCATTCATACATTTATGGTATTATAGGAATGACTACTTGATGTAGACATATCACACACATCATGTTGTGGTGCTAGACCATTCATACATTTCTGGTATTATAGGAATGACTACTTGATGTAGACATATCACACACATCATGTTGTGGTGCCAGACCATTCATACATTTCTGGTATTATAGGAATGACTATTTGATGTAGACATATCACACACATCATGTTGTGGTGCCAGACCATTCATACATTTCTGGTATTATAGGAATGACTATTTGATGTAGACATATCACACACATCATGTTGTGGTGCCAGACCATTCATACATTTCTGGTATTATAGGAATGACTATTTGATGTAGACATATCACACACATCATGTTGTGGTGCCAGACCATTCATACATTTCTGGTATTATAGGAATGACTATTTGATGTAGACATATCACACACATCATGTTGTGGTGTTAGACCATTCATACATTTCTGGTATTATAGGAATGACTATTTGATGTAGACATATCACACACATCATGTTGTGGTGCTAGACCATTCATACATTTCTGGTATTATAGGAATGACTATTTGATGTAGACATATCACACACATCATGTTGTGGTGCCAGACCATTCATACATTTCTGGTATTATAGGAATGACTACTTGATGTAGACATATCACACACATCATGTTGTGGTGCCAGACCATTCATACATTTCTGGTATTATAGGAATGACTACTTGATGTAGACATATCACACACATCATGTTGTGGTGCCAGACCATTCATACATTTCTGGTATTATAGGAATGACTACTTGATGTAGACATATCACACACATCATGTTGTGGTGCCAGACCATTCATACATTTCTGGTATTATAGGAATGACTACTTGATGTAGACATATCACACACATCATGTTGTGGTGCTAGACCATTCATACATTTCTGGTATTATAGGAATGACTACTTGATGTAGACATATCACACACATCATGTTGTGGTGCCAGACCATTCATACATTTCTGGTATTATAGGAATGACTACTTGATGTAGACATATCACACACATCATGTTGTGGTGCCAGACCATTCATACATTTCTGGTATTATAGGAATGACTACTTGATGTAGACATATCACACACATCATGTTGTGGTGCCAGACCATTCATACATTTCTGGTATTATAGGAATGACTACTTGATGTAGACATATCACACACATCATGTTGTGGTGCCAGACCATTCATACATTTCTGGTATTATAGGAATGACTACTTGATGTAGACATATCACACACATCATGTTGTGGTGCCAGACCATTCATACATTTCTGGTATTATAGGAATGACTACTTGATGTAGACATATCACACACATCATGTTGTGGTGCTAGACCATTCATACATTTCTGGTATTATAGGAATGACTACTTGATGTAGACATATCACACACATCATGTTGTGGTGCCAGACCATTCATACATTTCTGGTATTATAGGAATGACTACTTGATGTAGACATATCACACACATCATGTTGTGGTGCTAGACCATTCATACATTTCTGGTATTATAGGAATGACTACTTGATGTAGACATATCACACACATCATGTTGTGGTGCTAGACCATTCATACATTTCTGGTATTATAGGAATGACTAGTTGATGTAGACATATCACACACATCATGTTGTGGTGCCAGACCATTCATACATTTCTGGTATTATAGGAATGACTACTTGATGTAGACATATCACACACATCATGTTGTGGTGCCAGACCATTCATACATTTCTGGTATTATAGGAATGACTACTTGATGTAGACATATCACACACATCATGTTGTGGTGCTAGACCATTCATACATTTCTGGTATTATAGGAATGACTATTTGATGTAGACATATCACACACATCATGTTGTGGTGCCAGACCATTCATACATTTCTGGTATTATAGGAATGACTATTTGATGTAGACATATCACACACATCATGTTGTGGTGCCAGACCATTCATACATTTCTGGTATTATAGGAATGACTACTTGATGTAGACATATCACACACATCATGTTGTGGTGCCAGACCATTCATACATTTCTGGTATTATAGGAATGACTATTTGATGTAGACATATCACACACATCATGTTGTGGTGCCAGACCATTCATACATTTCTGGTATTATAGGAATGACTATTTGATGTAGACATATCACACACATCATGTTGTGGTGCCAGACCATTCATACATTTCTGGTATTATAGGAATGACTATTTGATGTAGACATATCACACACATCATGTTGTGGTGCTAGACCATTCATACATTTCTGGTATTATAGGAATGACTATTTGATGTAGACATATCACACACATCATGTTGTGGTGCTAGACCATTCATACATTTCTGGTATTATAGGAATGACTATTTGATGTAGACATATCACACACATCATGTTGTGGTGCTAGACCATTCATACATTCCTGGTATTATAGGAATGACTACTTGATGTAGACATATCACACACATCATGTTGTGGTGCCAGACCATTCATACATTTCTGGTATTATAGGAATGACTATTTGATGTAGACATATCACACACATCATGTTGTGGTGCTAGACCATTCATACATTTCTGGTATTATAGGAATGACTATTTGATGTAGACATATCACACACATCATGTTGTGGTGCTAGACCATTCATACATTTCTGGTATTATAGGAATGACTATTTGATGTAGACATATCACACACATCATGTTGTGGTGCTAGACCATTCATACATTTCTGGTATTATAGGAATGACTATTTGATGTAGACATATCACACACATCATGTTGTGGTGCTAGACCATTCATACATTCCTGGTATTATAGGAATGACTACTTGATGTAGACATATCACACACATCATGTTGTGGTGCCAGACCATTCATACATTTCTGGTATTATAGGAATGACTATTTGATGTAGACATATCACACACATCATGTTGTGGTGCTAGACCATTCATACATTTCTGGTATTATAGGAATGACTACTTGATGTAGACATATCACACACATCATGTTGTGGTGCTAGACCATTCATACATTTCTGGTATTATAGGAATGACTACTTGATGTAGACATATCACACACATCATGTTGTGGTGCCAGACCATTCATACATTTCTGGTATTATAGGAATGACTATTTGATGTAGACATATCACACACATCATGTTGTGGTGCTAGACCATTCATACATTTCTGGTATTATAGGAATGACTACTTGATGTAGACATATCACACACATCATGTTGTGGTGCCAGACCATTCATACATCGGTACATAATAACACATTTGTGAAAATCCACGTTTCTGTTTTGTCAAGGACTAGACCCAGATATGAGTCTAGCAACTGTCTTGTGACCAAATGTCGTAGATTCAACCAACCCAGCTATCTGCCAAAGCATGTTGTTTCAATGTCTGAGTGAGCTGATAAGACATGTCTGGGAAGACATGAGAACGTGGGGGTTCACAAGCCAGATGGCTTCATCAGCTAGGCATCAAATAGTTAGTTTTACTATGGACAGTGCTAGCAGAAGAGTATTACAAATATCTTTGTTAATTTTGCTATGGACAGTGCTAGCATTACCCCTGACCAAATTCCCTGAAAGGCTACAACTACTACTACTACTACTACTGGATTGACCGTTTAGCTACTCAGATACAATCACGTCTGCGTATATCTGTCCTGTTCTATAATGTAGCTCCTCCCATACCCCAGTGGAACATGTCGATAAAAAGACAGGTTGTGCCTCATCATTCATTTAGTTCTGTATTTAACTTACATTATTTAATGTTGTGAGCTCTCATTAATGATTATGTAATTTTCCAAGCATCCCACTGAGCACCATGTTCAAGGGTGGCAGACCGATTGACCAGCTAAGGCTGCGTGGGAACAGGCAGAGTGGTGGCAAAACAGTTATCAGATGCAAGCTGTGTAATCTACATATTATTACTCATGGCTTTGTTGTTATTTCTAAGCATTGTACTTTTACTTCTACTTTACTTCAAGTTTTGAAAAATAGTTTTACTTTTTACTCAAGTACTTTTTTTACAACGTACTTTTACTTTGACTCAAGTAGTTTTGAGGTGAATTACTTTTACTTAACTACAAAATTAAAGTAATTCAGTCACCACTGTCATCTGTAATATATGGATTCAACTGCTTGCACTACACAACCTCACAAAGAAATCAACACCTATGATTTAAGCAGACCAACGACAAGATCAGTATTTATGCAATTTATCAAATAACAGCGAATGAGTTATCCCGGTCATACAGCCCCAAGACTCATGACACTGTCGAAGGGACTGAGGGGTCTTGAAAGCTCTGTCAAGCTAATATCCAAGACTCTGAAAGGTAGGTACTAGGTAGCAATACTTTCTTCAATCAAGACTCCTGTGTTATTGCTAGTAATAGATTATTTGGACTATATAACTGAGGACTAACAATAGCAGCCTATGAAGCAGCTGTAGCGGTTGTTTTACATCTTTCCATAATTTCCACTGCAGGTAGGGGGCCATCTCACAGACAGATGTTACACTTTTGTCTCACAGGTTCACATTTTATGACACACCAGGCATCAGACATGTGATTTTTTATAAGTGACTGAGGTTTCATAAATTGGTTTGCTACATACCAATGAATGAAATACTGACATCTGGAAGGGACGTGAAGTTGTAGGTGACATTGGGCAGCGCTGAAATGTCTGAGTTGTCTTTGATAGTCACATGACGTGCCTCATTCCCTGCAGGACATAGAGGGAGCTGTAGTTCACTGAGGAATTACAAATGGATAACAAGTTGCCGTAACGCTGTTCTAAAAACATTAGTTTCATGCAGCACATGCCCTACTCTTAAATAGTTTCATGTAGCACATGCCCTACTCTTAAATAGTTTCATGCAGCACATGCCCTACTCTTAAATAGTTTCATGCAGCACATGCCCTACTCTTAAATAGTTTCATGCAGCACATGCCCTACTCTTAAATAGTTTCATGTAGCACATGCCCTACTCTTAAATAGTTTCATGTAGCACATGCCCTACTCTTAAATAGTTTCATGTAGCACATGCCCTACTCTTAAATAGTTTCATGTAGCACATGCCCTACTCTTAAATAGTTTACATGTACCCGGTACATCATAAATATATAAATAATAAATCATCTACTTCAAACAATCATGGACTTGTCAAAACTGTCATGCCTGTCTGATTTTTCATAAAGAAATGATGGTTGGTTGGAAAGCTGTCTCATTCAGCTTAAGAAACTGTATATTTTTATGGCCTATGTGTCAGTGTTCTGCTGCGGCAATCTCATATATATATATATATATATATATATATATATATATATATATATAATTATGCATAATATACATAAGAGTATTGAAACCTTGAAAAGGCTGAGGTTGCTGGGGCAAATTTTCGTTTCAACCATGAAAGGGTTAATAGGATGTGGTGACCGGGTTAGAAAGCTGGACAATAATGACGCCATGCAGTAACAATACACAGCAATTCTCAATAACACAATTTGTACTGACATCCAATGTTTTCTGCAAGCTAATTTTATATAACATTGAATGGATAGATGATCCGGTTTCTTGGTTATTAATATTAAGCATAATTACCTCTCAAGAAACTTAGTGTTTGTTCTGTATATTTCAACTGCATCTCGCAGTCTTCTTCAGCAGATTGAAGTTACGGATGTTACAAAAGTAAACTAGTCAACACCATGAAAGAGTGGAAAAGAACCAAGACGATCTCAGATGCCCTATACTACAGGATCTACCCTACATCAGAAGCAGTCCCAAAATTCTACGGATTGCCTAAGGTCCACAAGAACAATTTACCATTAAGACCTATAGTATCAAGTATATGTAGCATTACATACAAGACGGCAAAGATCCTAGCCAGCATTTTGAGCCCACAGAACATTTTGTGAAAAACAGTACACAGTTTGTAAAGAAGATCAAAGAGTTGGAAGTCCCACCAGGGAGGAAAATGGTGTCCTTTGATGTGACAGCCCTGTTCATGAGTATCCCGGTGACAGAGACGGTATCAGTGATAAAGGACCGACTAAACCAGGATACAAAACTGAAAGACAGATGTGAACTATCAGTAAACCAGATCATCACTTGCACACTGTTAGAAATCTGTCTGAACACCACATATTTAATTTATGATGGAGTGTTCTACAAACAGATGAAGGGAGCAACCATGGGTTCACCGGTCTCTCTGATAGTGGCAAATCTATACATGGAACTTTTTGAAGAAAGAGCCATCAGAGAAGCACCTCATCCTCCAGACATCTGGTTGAGGTATGTAGATGACACATTCACAGTGTTACAAGAGAGCGAAGTAGAACATTTCACACATCTGAATTCAATGGATGAGAACATTAAGTTCACGGTAGAACCAGAACAGGACAATACGTTAGCCTTTCTAGACACATGTGTATGCCTGAATGATGATGGATCAACCAAGGTCAAGATATATCGGAAAGCAACCCACACGGACCAATATTTGAACTGGGATTCTAATCACCACCTAGAACACAAATGATCAGTGGTCAGGACACTCCTCCAAAGGGCAGAAAACCTGATAACAGAAGAAGAAGACAAGAACACAGAGGTGGACCACATCAAGAAAGTGCTGAAAGCAAACGGTTACAAAACTTGGATGTTTAACACCAATAAGAAGGAAGGAGAACACCACCACAGAAACCAGCAGAAGACAACATGCCATAGGTCTGCCCTACATTAATAAACTATCAGAACAAGTAGCAAGGATTTTCAAGTCCTATAACATCCCGGTTTACCACAAACCTATCAACACCCTGAGGTCACTGTTGGTACACCCAAAAGACAGAACAGCAAAGGCAGCAAAGTGTGGGGTAGTATATGACATACAATGCCCAGAATGTGACCGACACTATATAGGAGAAACAGCCAGAACACTGGGCACAAGAATCAAAGAACATCTATCTTGTCGTCAACCCCTATCAGCTATAAGTGAACACAAACTGAACACAGGCCATCAGTGCTCTATGAAGGACATTAATATTCTAGACCACGAGGAGAACTGGCACAGGAGAAAAATAAAGGAGGCGATTAGCATCCACAGAGAGAAACCTACTCTGAACTGAGACGCTGGCCAGGAGCTCCCACCAGTCCTACTCCAGCTTGTGTCACATGACATTGGTCATGCGACACATCCGTAACTTCAGTCTGCTGAAGAAGACTGCAAGATGCAGTTGAAATATACAGAATGAACACTAAGTTTCTTGAGAGGTAAAACAAGTACAGACCAACCTTTCATGATGGTGACTGCATAATTTGGACCAGTAGAAAAGACATCAGTCAGTGGTATCTCAACCACAAGACCATCAACGTGAAGGTCCTCGGACACATTCACAAAATGGTCCATTGGAGGGTCCTGTGTGACAGGGTCCTGGTAGAAGACGATGTTCTTGGTCTCAATGAACAGCTGAGAGCGGCAGAGTTTACGTTCCACATGGAACAAACTGAAGTGATATGTATCACCAACCTAAAAGACAAAAGAATTTTTTAAAGTTATATTTAGGAAAAGACATTACATTTTATCAGCTTATTATGTTTGTAACTGGATAAGCATGCAAGCTAAATATTTATTAGTGAAAAGTATCCATATGCATTGTGTGTTTTATAAAGAAACAGGCAAAGTCATAACGAAATAGTTATAATGACTGTGTTGTATACATAGAACTGAAAATAAAATTCTGAGAACATTTAGCAGGTAGTAATTTAGTCATGGTTTTGTAAGACCACATGAAATTGGTACAGTACGAGATACAGTATGAGATACAGTATGAGATACAGTATGAGATACATGAGTACAGCATGAGACATATCACAACAAGTGTGACGTACAAATTGTATACAGCTTTTACAAGAACTCATACGTGGCAACTTTGTTTTAATGAAATGACCTACCGTCAAATTGAGAAGGACTTTCTCTCCATCCAGTGGTGTTGTCACAATGCATTTCCCATTGGTCACAGTGCCAGATTGAGGAATGATATAGGCTCCACCTACAGGAATTCACAAACACTAATTTTCAGTTTGTGTACCTTGAAAGAAACTAGCTTTCTTTCAGCTTTGGCTGGGACATAAAACTGATACTATCACAGTAAACACACCTGACTAAGGGACTGTCACAGGTAAGCACACCAGATTTAGGGATTGTCACATGTAAACACACCTGACTTAGGGACTGTTACATGTAAATATACCTGACTTACGGATTGTCACATGTAAACACACCTGACTTAGGGACTGCCACATGTAAACACACCTGACTTAGGGACTGTCACATGTAAACACACCTGGCTTAGGGACTGTCACATGTAAACACACCTGACTTAGCGACTTTCACAAGTAAACACACCTAGCTGGGAGACGGTGTCAGACACTCGCAGGTAAATTTACCTGGCCTGAACTCACAGGTAAACATACCTGGCGTTGAAGCAGCATTGATATCGATGGTCTTGCAGGGGATGGTGGCAGAAGAGGGATCAGTGAGTACTTCCAGAAGGAGCATTTTATTCACATACAGCCACATCTCATCTCCTCCTCCAATTGTGATTCTCCCAGCTCCCTCAAACTTGAACCCGGCTCGCACTGCACTGGTGAAACTACAAACATACCAGCAGACACTTCATCATTCTGAATCATCATTTATCAGTTTCTGTTCTTCCTTGTTGCTCCCTATAAACGGGTGAGGCTAGTTAATGTAGTGCTGCACTGTTCCAGCTGTTATTCCTTCCCACTTCTCCCTATCAGCAGCCTTCTCCCTCCACCTGTCATCCTCCTCTGCCTTTCTTTCATCCCTCTTTACACAGTCCTCCCATCTTTCTTACATCTCTCTTTATACAGTTCTCCCATCTTTCTTACATCCCTCTTTACACAGTCCTCCCATCTTTCTTACATCCCTCTTTATACAGTTCTCCCATCTTTCTTACATCCCTCTTTACACAGTTCTCCCATCTTTCTTACGTCCCTCTTTACACAGTCCTCCCATCTTTCTTACATCCCTCTTTATACAGTTCTCCTATCTTTCTTACGTCCCTCTTTACACAGTCCTCCCATCTTTCTTACATCCCTCTTTATACAGTTCTCCCATTTTTCTTACATCCCTCTTTACACAGTCCTCCCATCTTTCTTACATCCCTCTTTATACAGTTCTCCCATCTTTCTTACATCCCTCTTTACACAGTCCTCCCATCTTTCTTACATCCCTCTTTATACAGCTCTCCCATCTTTCTTACATCCCTCTTTACACAGTTCTCCCATCTTTCTTACATCCCTCTTTACACAGTTCTCCCATCTTTCTTACATCCCTCTTTACACAGTCCTCCCATCTTTCTTACATCCCTCTTTATACAGTTCTCCTATTTTAGTTGCTGTCTTCATAATCAGTCTGTATGGTTAGAAATTATTTTTCATTCTCCAAAGTGGACAAAACCAATGTCTACATTCGTATGAAGTTTCGGCGACAACAAAGTAATTTAAAGCAAAATTATCATTACCCAAAGTTGTGCAGCTTTCCATCACAGTCTCTTTCTTCATAGCCGAACATGTCAACAGGGAAAAAGGAAGCATTCCAGAGTCTGAAGACACATCAACAAGACCTCAGCCTTTGTCATTTGTTAAGACAGTTGAACTGCCTTGCAAACAACGAGGTTCATTTACCAGCAGTACACCAACACTACACCAATGAGGCACTACACCAACGACGCACTACACCAACGAGGCAGTACACCAACGAGGCACTACACCAACGAGGCACTACACCAACGAGGCACTACACCAACGAGGCACTACACCAACACAACACATGCTTGTCATTGTGATCTTCTACATAAGTCAGGTTTCACTATTTATTCATCAAATGAATTACTTTTAGCATTAAAAAATCTAAAAGTGAAAGCACAGTCTGCTCTGAAACATAACCTTCTATGAAATGATTCGAAGGCATTGGTTTTCATGCAATTAGTTCTTATTTTGTGGTATTAAATATTGTTTTTTATCATTATCTTTCTTTCTTCATATATATATATATATATATATATATATATATATATATATATATATATATATATATATCATACCACTTTAGGCATTATCGCATTATGTTAGAGATGGCTACACATTTATCCTGTGTGATCTGTTACTTCCCCGGGCAGACACCAGGTAGAAGGGACCAACAACTTTTAGTGTCTCTTCCAAAAGATGCGGGCAAAGTGGGGGTCAATGAAATTGTCCAAGTTTCGAAATGATAGTAGGTGGACTCGAACCCATCGATCATTCTACTGCCAAATTAAACCACTGTGTTTACTTACTGATGTTACATATGCTCAGTTCAAAACATCTGAATAAATAGTATTGGAATTTTTGGCAAACTGCACAATGCCTTCACAATATTCTTCTGGCCAATAATTTTACAACCTTGGCATATCTAAGAGAAATGCAACCTTTCATCAACAAATGCAAAGTTCTTTGAACACTAGAATTTGTATTAGAATTTGCAAATTCAACAAACTTTGGGTGCAGCAGCACAGCGTGTCGAACTGTCAATCAAGAATAAAGCTGTAGGTCCCTTCTTCCTGGTGTCTATGCCAGGGGAAGTAAAAGATCCAACACAGCAGGTAAATGTACAAACTTTTGTGGATCGACTCACAAACTATAACATGCACAGCACCAATTGTATGTGAGATGGGCATTGAATTAGCTGCTGTCAAGAAAAACTAGCTCTGATAATGAGACAAAATGCCTTGAGTGCCTCATCTAGATGGATACCGGCGCTATATAAGACGTCCTGATTTTATTATTATTATTATTACCTGTTGACTTGCTCTGCTGCGTTGTACTCCAACACCAGTTTGCTCTCGACCACGTGATTAAAGACTGGCACACTTCTGAACCAATCAGAGAAGGAGTCACAGGTCGGGGAATCAGAGATCGCCAGCCACTCCCCAAACGGACTAGACACATACATTGGATTACTGTAGCTGGTAGCGTCGTCGTATGCGAAATCGTTGTGTGTCTTGTCAAAGTCGTAGTAGCTGACATCGAGATGATAGTCACCCGTTTCAACAGGGATGTCTATGTTTACTGCAAAATTCAACGTGCAACAAACACTTCATCTTTCATAGTTTCCAGTTTTATGCAGGCACCGTTTTTGACATGTTTAGGCAACGATTACATTTGTGGCATAACACCACACGTCTTACATAATGTGGCTGGGACATACAGTGCGGCTCTCTCACACATTGTAGAAGAGTCTAGGAGCTATATAAGAGACATCAAGCCCAAGACAGAGGGGTAGTAAGAAGCAAAGAAGATGAAGGTGTGACCTGTATTAAACTTATTCAACTGCCATTGGTTGTTTCTACACCTCATTAGGTATTCGGGTAGTGAGCATAACATTCTCCATATGCAAATTAGTAGTCGGAAGTGTTCGGTTCTGAATTCTTTTACATTCATTTGGTATCGGCATCCCATAATACATAACCAATAATTAAGTACGTAAATCAATACCTTGTTGTCGAGTTTGTTGCTTTGGATGTAAATCTTGTTAAACAGTGACTTTTAACTAACACAACTGTAAGCTGTATGCCTCCATGGGTATGTGGTTTGCCTGGCCATGTGACTTGTGACATTTAACTTCAAATAGCCTACTCTACGGCTATCATAGGGGAGGTTTATTTTCAGTTTTCTTTCACTAGAGTTTAATATAAAGTGACTACACGACCAGTTTTTTCTATTTCCCTGCGTGGGATCTCTTACTTCTCCATGCATGGGATCTCTTACTTCCCCATGTGTGGGATCTCTTACTTCCTCATGTGTGGGATCTCTTACTTCCCTATGCATAGACACAGGTAGAAGGGACCAAAACGTGTTAGCATCTCTTCTGAAAGACACAGGCAATTTGGAATGAAGGAAATCGCCCAAGCTTTGAAATGGCGACAGGTGGAATTGAACCACCGTCCTCTCGATCGACAGTCAAGTGCTCTAACCATTAGACCTACCATAATGGTCCTGTATACAGACCTACCATAATGGTCCTGTATACAGACCTACCATTTAGAGTGAGAGTTGTCACAAACGCTGATGGACTGCTGCCACTTGTCATATTGAGATTGTTGACACTCAAGGTGACGTCACACCTGTACTCCATCGCGGCCTCCACACCATCTGTCTCTGTGAATGTGTGTGTCATTGACGTCTCATTGACTCCGCCTGACTCATCTGTCACCATCGTCATCAGTGTCGATGCTATGTCATTACGACAGGTCACTGTGTAGGTCCTGACAGAAGCGTATTCTTAATTTATATAAAAATACCCCAAAAAAGTACTACTGCTATTACTGACACTTATAAAACTGGATTGCAACGGTTTATATGCATGTGATTCTGTGCTATCAGTGCTATTTAAATGTCACGGCAAGTAAACATGTGTAACTACAAGATATCAAAGACTGAACTAAAATCTAGAACCACATGGAGATTAGCAGAGGGAGATCAGCTGAAAACTGATGAGAGGCATATCGTGAAAGCTAACCACATGGTTGTCATGAGATTGAAAAAGACAATCCACAGATTTTCATGTGCTGTTTTATTCCCAAATGTCATCGGCACTTTGTTGTGTGTTTGAGACATCTATATATGTGCACAGAGATACCTTTAAGGGAACAGTTAATGAGAAGTCGTATAAATCCACCACTGCTTGCAAAACTTACCAGGGTCCAGACATACCAGGGTCTCGACTGATGGGCCCGGATGACTGAGCACTGCCATTCGATGGGTAGAGAAATGTGGGTGCCTCCCAGTCCACCTTCAGTTGATAGTTACCAGGAGCACTCGCAGTAACACCGGCTGCAGCTACGAGAAACAACAGAATTAACTCTAATTAAGAGGCTCAAAAAACATTCCAATAAAAAAAGTTTTTGGATAGTATTGGCCCAACCCACCCACACATACCCTATCCAAAAACAAATTGAAAAATTACAGGCACTGTACACGGATTGCCAATGCAGTGAATTGACAAATTTAAAAAAAATAAAATAATAAAAGATCTTTCCAATGTTGTTGTGATAATCCAAGCATATGGTTCTGTTCAGGAAACAAAAGCCACTGTTTGGATGGGGTGGTATCGAAAATGAATTGAATAACTACCGGGTAGTTTGAAAATATCAAGTATAGCAATAACAAATATTGTATAGTATGTAATGTTTATGATACGGGTGCATTTGGACAACTTCGAGATGCAACTTTTACATGTGAACAATGTGGCAGTAATCAGGTAAAGTTGAATCTTGTGTGGCGGGTTTAAAAAATATGTAAATATAAGAAAACTGGGGACAACAATTAAAAACATAAAAGGGTAAATGTACAAAACATAGAAGGGTAAATATACAAAACATAGAAGGGTAAATGTACAAAACATTGTTATTATGTTAATAGTATTATGTTCCCATAAAAATTACACCGAAAAGCCTTTGTCTTAAAATGTTTTTTTTTAATATTTTTTTCAAACTTTGTGAACAACATATACAGTAAAACTTCATTAACTCAAAGTTTGAGGTTATTAAGTAATTTGTTTATACATGGCATTGCATCCTGGCGGGACTGGTCTCAGCGTTCGATTTATACTGTAATATACATTTATCTTGTGCACATAATTTACACCAACAATATGCCACCCACATTTCTTAGTGCAGCAGTAAGAACTTCATAAACAAAATCTGCCCGATTATAAGCACTTACAGCAAAAAAACTTGTCCCTGTTAACATTGAGATAGTAAGTAGGCAGGTCGTCTGGATTCCCGAATGAAACATTAGTAGCTGCAGCCGGTGTCGCGCACAGTGCAGTCTGGGTGTCAACAGCACTCAGGGTATCGTACATGTAGCAGTCACACTCCAGCGGATTCCCTCCCAAAAACCTGTTTATTGAGGGAGAAGGCAAGAACTGTAGTCCTTGAATAACATCAATACAAATTATTTTCACTATTATTCTGATGTCACTGTTTTCATGGTTCTACATGGTTTTCGATTTATTTATGGTTCGGGTCTGCCATGGTTCCAATTACCACTACTCCACCTGTTGAATTATTTGGAACTAGAGTGGTGCTAGTAAGACTTTATTTGTAGCGATATCTGTCACATGTAGTGGCTGGTGACATCCCCGAGAGATAATCTGTAACTATTTCAATTATCTTACTTGATTTTTTCTGGTTTTGCATGTATGAAATCTACACAAACTTTCCTAATAATTTCCCTTATTGGTTGACACAGTATGGGTAATGTTAATAACAAAAATATGTGGCCACTTACACTTCACACAAAAACATATGGACACTTACACTTCACACGAGGGTGAGCCACTGAACGCATCATAGCCCAGCGAACGGATCTCATTGTTGCTGAGGTCAATGGTTGTGACAGCAGGAACGTTTGACAGGGTTGGGAAGTACTTGAGGTTATTGCCCTGGAGGTAGACTTCCTCCAGACTTAGCAGATTGTCGAGTGCTCCTTGTTCCACAGACGTCAGCAGGTTGTTGTTCCAACGACTGTGAGAAAAGGATGTCTGTACATTAGGTGAAGTTTGTAAATGGAATTCATTTTAATAATAAATTTATAGTACCATATTTGCTGAATGCTCTTATTTAACATAGGCATACAAACACTGGGGACGAGAAGTTACCGAAACATCTTGCACATCTCGTAACACAGACCGTGTTACCAATGAAGAAGTCAGAAAGATAATCAGTCGAAACATCACACAACATGAAGATGGTATGGACATGTCACAAGATTGTGCCGTTTGTTTCAACTTCTGCTCAGTTTCACTGGATGGGGGTCTTTAGATATGGTATTGGCAATGGCTCTACTGTCATGTTAGTGATCAGTGTACAGACTCAGTGTCTTGAGATGGTCTGAGTCACTCAACCTTGATTTATACTTCTGCGGAGTATCAGTGGATGGGGGGTTTTGGTTAGGGCGTTGGCAATGGACATTGGCACTATTGTCATGGGAGTGGTCAGTATAGAGACCCAGTGTCTTGAGACGGTCAGTGTCAGTGGACACAGACTTACATGTCTGCTGAGTGTCAATGGACAAGAGGTCTTTGGTTAGGTTACATGCAATGGGCACAGACATAACTGTCATGAGAGTGGTCAGTATCAGTTGATGTAAACTCACAGTATCTTGAGACTGGTCAATGGCTGGAGTAGTCCAGCAGGCAGTGTGGTCAAGCGATTGTAGGTGAGGTCAAGTTTTGTGAGACCCTGGGCTGACGTGAATGTGCCGACAGGAAGGTGCATAATCTGGTTGTGGGTCAATGAGCTGAACACAGAAACACACAATGACAGTCACCAGAATAACAGGAAGCAATAACAGGAATAACAGAATAACCGGATGCAATGACAGGAAGCAATAACAGAAATAACAGGAAGCAATCGTACAATACAACAAAAAACTTCTATTGTTAAAAAATCCTCGGAAAACCAAACAGCGCACCAAAACAAAAGGGTTAGACAATTTCTTGTCGGTTTAACAATTCCAGTCGTAAACAGTTGGATCGATGTGCTGAGGCGCTATGAAGGATAAGTTTAAACAGGCGGGTTTTTAGTTGACGGTAAAATGTCACTAAATTTCCTGCCAACTTAAAGATGCAACCTCAATTTGATTTTTTGTTAGTCCCATGTCGCATTAATTTTGTGAAAAAACAAACCCACCTAGTATCCACAGCATCATGCTAGCTCATTTGTGCAACTTTTGTATGAAGTTTTTATGAAATCATCATACAAACTATTGAATTACTTAATGCTTGCTCATTAAGCATGAAGAAGATACTCTAAAAATGGACTTTGCTGATTACGAAACAGATAACACTCACATACTAATGAAGTTCGGGACACTAAACTTAGGGTAGGCATCCAGTAAGTTGTAATCCAACATCACTTGATCAATGGACACGCCGTCAAGCATGTCAGATGGCAGACATGTCAGTTGGTTATTGTTAAGGTACAGAGCCTCAGAGACAGACGATGAACCACCAAACATCTTCCCTTTAACCATCTCAACATGGTTATTTTGCAGGTCGCTGAAACACAAGACATATCTTCTTGCAAATCATCTAATGGTATTATGGATTGATACACTGAAAAATAAACATACAATGATACGTGTTGGTGAATCAATTACAGTCACACAAACAACAGTTAACAAAATGATAGAAAAATTACGAAACATAAAACACAATCAGCTACATCTACACCAGGTCATTGTGAACATAGGGACTTTATCCATTTTCTCCTAATCTTGGATCTTAACCCAGTGCCCAGTACCAGAACTATCAACTTTTTTATTCATTTAATAGTGTCATAAATAAAAGATATGTGACAACATTTACTCTGGCATTGTCATAAAACTGATACTGCAGATAACTGCAATCGACATATTTTTATCATGTACTTACAGGTTCTTGGCTTTCACCGAGAAGAAGGCTTCTACCTCGATGGACTTAATGGCATTATTGTTGAGGCTGAAAGTCTCAGTCACAGTGACATCACTGAAGGCCTGGCTGGGAAGATCAGTCAGCTGCATTCCGCTCATCATAAGATACTCACTAAACAGAAACAGATAATATTTGGTTACGCATGCAAAACATTTGCCAAAATATATTGATCTTTTTCTCATTTTTCACAGTAAATTTTACCTTTTTTCTTTGTAACACTTTGACAGCTTTCAAGGTCAGATACCATCTGTTCCATGTTGGTTCTGGTCGCTTTGGCAGTGTTACTATTGCAGCAGCAAAATTCGTGGTCGCTTCGGCGAATTAGTTGGTCACTTTTGCAGCAAATTTTGGTCGCTTCGTTGGAACAACATTGGTCGCTTGGGCAGCGTTACTGTTTTCGCAGCGAAATTCTTGGATGCTTTGGCGGTGCAATATATGTGTAATGTGGCATGGTCTGTGCATTCCACCATACATGTGTGACCTTTTATATATATCTAGCTTTTATTATAAAATATGGCGCTATATTTCACCATCATTATAATCGAATATCATTATAGATTGCATGCATGCTTGGGTTGAAATGCGAGTCAGTGCATTTAAATTCAATGCAAATGTTTGAATTAATACAAAATGCATTTTTTTCATACATATTAATAACGTAAAGTAGCGAAAAAACATATACTTTATTACTAAATAAAAAATTTACAAACCATATGCATGGACATTTTTTATATTATTCCCTCTTGAAATAGGCCTAAAGCATTTGAAAAATCAAATGTTTTATAATCACTTTCAAAATAGTATTTGTGTTCGACCATATTAGAATAAGCGTATTCACATTCAAATATTACGAAAGAATTGAATTTTTCAAATACTCTGATATTTGCGTCGGCAGCAATGCAATTGGACAGCAACACTGGACATGCTGCTGACTTGTCCAGTTAGTCTATGACAACCTCCTGGGGAGCCAACCAGCCCAAGGACACAGCGGGGGGAGCACCTGCGTAGAATGATGTTTTACAATCACCAGTCTGATGAATCTCTTTACAATTATTGGCTAAAGTAGCACTATATTGGGCTAGGAAAGAGAAACAATACGTAGCTTAAAACAAAATATGGCTTTACAAGATTCATAGCGAATTACACAATTCTTCAGCAGCACTTTATAACATGGTAAATAATTATGGCAATCTGTTAGCAAAGAAATTAAGCTTTGCATCTTTACCTGCCACTGGCCAATGACAGCCCAATAAGGAGAAGTGCCTCTTTAAATTATTTTTAAGTGGAACATTACATGTGAACCATGAGGGGGGCACAGCCAAAAGGTGGACATTTGGGGGACTTCAGCTGAGAAAGGTGTAAGGGAATTTTTATCATGTTGGCTATTATACCTTTTGGCCATACAGTAGAAATCACTTGATGTTAGCAGATGGACACAGTGCCTGTTACTGGAAAAAGGTGGACAACATAAAATTTATTAAATTTGACTTCAAAAAAGGACATATGTAGATGAGATTCAGCATTAATAAAAAATGGCACTGCATAAGTATGTTTTTTACAAAACAAAACAATGACAAAACACTAAAACAAAAAGTTATACAGTTCATACAGATCAATGGCTGCTTGCTTTTATTTCAAATGTCATGCAGCGAGTACACATAACCTAGCTTTTATTTCAAATGTCATGTAGCGAGTACACATAACCTAGCTTTCATTTCAAATGTCATGCGAGTACACATAACCTAGCTTTTATTTCAAATGTCATGCAGCGAGTACACATAACCACATAACCTAGCTTTCATTTCAAATGTCATGTAGCGAGTACACATAACCTAGCTTTCATTTCAAATGTCATGCAGCGAGTACACATAACCTAGCTTTTATTTAAAATGTCATGCAGCGAGTACACATAACCTAGCTTTCATTTCAAATGTCATGTAGCGAGTACACATAGCCTAGCTTTCATTTCAAATGTCATGTAGTGAGTACACATAGCCTAGCTTTCATTCCAAATGTCATGTAGCGAGTACACATAACCTAGCTTTCATTTCAAATGTCATGTAGCGAGTACACATAACCTAGCTTTCATTTCAAATGTCATGTAGCGAGTACACATAACCTAGCTTTTATTTCAAATGTCATGTAGCGAGTACACATAACCTAGCTTTTATTTCAAATGTCATGTAGCGAGTACACATAACCTAGCTTTTATTTAAAATGTCATGTAGCGAGTACACATAACCTAGCTTTCATTTCAAATGTCATGTAGCGAGTACACATAACCTAGCTTTCATTTCAAATGTCATGCAGCGAGTACACATAACCTAGGTTTCATTTAAAATGTCATGTAGCGAGTACACATAACTTAGCTTTTATTTCAAATGTCATGTAGCGAGTACACATAACCTAGCTTTTATTTCAAATGTCATGTAGCGAGTACACATAACCTAGCTTTTATTTCAAATGTCATGTAGCGAGTATACATAACCTAGCTTTTATTTCAAATGTCATGTAGCGAGTACACATAACCTAGCTTTTATTTCAAATGTCATGTAGCGAGTACACATAACCTAGCTTTTATTTCAAATGTCATGTAGCGAGTACACATAACCTAGCTTTTATTTCAAATGTCATGTAGCGAGTACACATAACCTAGCTTTCATTTCAAATGTCATGCGAGTACACATAACCTAGCTTTTATTTCAAATGTCATGCAGCGAGTACACATAACCTAGCTTTCATTTCAAATGTCATGTAGCGAGTACACATAACCTAGCTTTCATTTCAAATGTCATGTAGCGAGTACACATAACCTAGCTTTTATTTAAAATGTCATGTAGCGAGTACACATAACCTAGCTTTCATTTCAAATGTCATGCAGCGAGTACACATAACCTAGGTTTCATTTCAAATGTCATGTAGCGAGTACACATAACCTAGCTTTTATTTCAAATGTCATGTAGCGAGTACACATAACCTAGCTTTTATTTCAAATGTCATGTAGCGAGTACACATAACCTAGCTTTTATTTCAAATGTCATGTAGCGAGTACACATAACCTAGCTTTTATTTCAAATGTCATGTAGCGAGTACACATAACCTAGCTTTCATTTCAAATGTCATGCGAGTACACATAACCTAGCTTTTATTTCAAATGTCATGCAGCGAGTACACATAACCTAGCTTTCATTTCAAATGTCATGTAGCGAGTACACATAACCTAGCTTTCATTTCAAATGTCATGCAGCGAGTACACATAGCCTAGCTTTCATTTCAAGTGTCATGCGAGTACACATAACCTACCTTTTATTTAAAATGTCATGTAGCGAGTACACATAACCTAGCTTTTATTTCAAATGTCATGTAGCGAGTACACATAACCTAGCTTTTATTTCAAATGTCATGTAGCGAGTACACATAACCTAGCTTTTATTTCAAATGTCATGTAGCGAGTACACATAACCTAGCTTTCATTTCAAATGTCATGCAGCGAGTACACATAACCTAGGTTTCATTTCAAATGTCATGTAGCGAGTACACATAACCTAGCTTTTATTTCAAATGTCATGTAGCGAGTACACATAACCTAGCTTTTATTTCAAATGTCATGTAGCGAGTACACATAACCTAGCTTTTATTTCAAATGTCATGTAGCGAGTACACATAACCTAGCTTTTATTTCAAATGTCATGCAGCGAGTACACATAACCTAGCTTTCATTTCAAATGTCATGTAGCGAGTACACATAACCTAGCTTTCATTTCAAATGTCATGCAGCGAGTACACATAGCCTAGCTTTCATTTCAAGTGTCATGCGAGTACACATAACCTACCTTTTATTTAAAATGTCATGTAGCGAGTACACATAACCTAGCTTTCATTTCAAATGTCATGCAGCGAGTACACATAGCCTAGCTTTCATTTCAAGTATCATGCGAGTACACATAACCTAGCTTTTATTTCAAATGTCATGTAGCGAGTACATATAATCTAGCTTTCATTTCAAATGTCATGCAGCGAGTACACATAGCCTAGCTTTCATTTCAAGTATCATGCGAGTACACATAACCTAGCTTTCATTTCAAATGTCATGTAGTGAGTACACATAGCCTAGCTTTCATTCCAAATGTCATGTAGCGAGTACACATAACCTAGCTTTCATTTCAAATGTCATGTAGCGAGTACACATAACCTAGCTTTCATTTCAAATGTCATGTAGCGAGTACACATAACCGAGCTTTTATTTCAAATGTCATGTAGCGAGTACACATAACCTAGCTTTTATTTCAAATGTCATGTAGCGAGTACACATAACCTAGCTTTTATTTAAAATGTCATGTAGCGAGTACACATAACCTAGCTTTTATTTCAAATGTCATGTAGCGAGTACACATAACCTAGCTTTCATTTCAAATGTCATGCGAGTACACATAACCTAGCTTTTATTTCAAATGTCATGCAGCGAGTACACATAACCTAGCTTTCATTTCAAATGTCATGTAGCGAGTACACATAACCTAGCTTTCATTTCAAATGTCATGCAGCGAGTACACATAGCCTAGCTTTCATTTCAAGTGTCATGCGAGTACACATAACCTAGCTTTTATTTCAAATGTCATGTAGCGAGTACACATAACCTAGCTTTCATTTCAAATGTCATGTAGTGAGTACACATAACCTAGCTTTCATTCCAAATGTCATGTAGCGAGTACACATAACCTAGCTTTCATTTCAAATGTCATGTAGCGAGTACACGTAACCTAGCTTTCATTTCAAATGTCATGTAGCGAGTACACATAACCTAGCTTTCATTTCAAATGTCATGTAGCGAGTACACATAGCCTAGCTTTTATTTCAAATGTCATGTAGCGAGTACACATAACCTAGCTTTCATTTCAAATGTCATGTAGCGAGTACACATAACCTAGCTTTTATTTCAAATGTCATGTAGCGAGTACACATAACCTAGCTTTTATTTCAAATGTCATGTAGCGAGTACACATAACCTAGCTTTCATTTCAAATGTCATGTAGCGAGTACACATAACCTAGCTTTCATTTCAAATGTCATGTAGCGAGTACACATAACCTAGCTTTCATTTCAAATGTCATGTAGCGAGTACACATAACCTACCTTTTATTTCAAATGTCATGTAGCGAGTACACATAACCTAGCTTTCATTTCAAATGTCATGTAGTGAGTACACATAACCTAGCTTTTATTTCAAATGTCATGTAGCGAGTACACATAACCTAGCTTTCATTTCAAATGTCATGTAGCGAGTACACATAACCTAGCTTTCATTTCAAATGTCATGTAGCGAGTACACATAACCTAGCTTTCATTTCAAATGTCATGTAGCGAGTACACATAACCTAGCTTTCATTTCAAATGTCATGTAGCGAGTACACATAACCTAGCTTTCATTTCAAATGTCATGTAGCGAGTACACATAACCTACCTTTTATTTAAAATGTCATGTAGCGAGTACACATAACCTAGCTTTCATTTCAAATGTCATGCGAGTACACATAGCCTAGCTTTCATTTCAAATGTCATGTAGTGAGTACGCGTAACCTAGCTTTTATTTAAAATGTCATGTAGTGAGTACACATAACCTACCTTTTCCAATTCAACCAATGAGTTGATATACGGTATTTTACTGTGCAAGGATCACTCACCAGGACACTTGCTGGAAAGAGCGGGCGTAGAGTTTTTGCAGTTGATTTGACCTGAGGTCAAAGTTGTTGGTCACGCGGACATCTTGGAAAGCTTCCGACTCGATGACCTCAATCTCGTTACTGCCGAGAAAACTACAGAAACAGAGATGCCACTCTGTGCCTCATTCCGACATCCACTAAATCATAAACAATGTGTACATGTTGGCCACAACTCACCATATTTGACATACATATGCTTTATTACATTTGTAAAGATTTCTCCTCAATCTGATGTTTTTGCTCATCTCACTTCAGACCTATTTCACCAACAATTGACCCAATCTAGTATTCATTATGACATGCTAGCTGTTTGTATGAATTTGTTATTTCTAGTTGTGGTGACATGATTGGACAATCTATTTAATTATTTAAAACCGGATCCTTTCAAAATTCTGAAAAATATCTATCTATGTATAATGACGTTCATACTGTCCTTACTAGTTACCTGATATAACAATCAAAGTATATTTTAACAAAACTATGAACTCTTCTATTAAACCAACAGTGACTATTAACTCTATGAACTATGAACAAAACTATGAACTCTTCTATTAAACCAACAGTGACTATGAACTCTATGAACTATGAACAAAACTATGAACTCTTCTATTAAACCAACAGTGACTATGAACTCTATGAACTATGAACAAAACTATGAACTCTTCTATTAAACCAACAGTGCATATTACTGAAATTATTCACACACTAAAAATTTGAACACCATCAAAATATCAAATTTTTCTCAGTAATGTAGATTAATCCTCTAAGACGATAATATTGACATATTTTAGTAATCGGAGAAACTGACTGGTCAAAATGTGGTTAAAACTGACCATTTGGAAATCCAGCACTGAAAAAATTTCAAAATCTACTCAATGAGATTGTAAAAACACAAAAAAAGACAACTGTTGTCTTGCAGTATTAATCTATATACATGGATTCAAGTACAACAATGTTTTTAGCATAAATACAGTAATGATAATAGAACAGGGTTTATTAATCACGTTTATCACACAGACCTGCCAAGTTCAGTGATCTGCAACTTTATAACAAAGTCAAATCAACAACAGCATATCAAATGTTTTTGTGAAAAACAAAGCTTTCTGCAGTATTACCACTTCTCAGACCAAGTCACATCAGCAGATTAGCAATAATTCAACATACGTGTGCTTAATAATTGAAATCTAAATATCAACTGCATATCTACTCTGTATTCATTCTGATTATTTCAGCCAACTCTCTTGGCCTTCATTGTCAGATCAGTGAGTTGGCAAAACAATACAAAAAGTTCTTTAGAGGTAATTACCATGTCAAAGGTCATATTCCAGGGAACTAGAAAGTAAATCCATTCAAGGACACTTATTAAAGTTCCTGTATGCCTGTACTCACAGATTACGGGCTGTCACCCCAGTGAAGGCGTGCTGTTCAATGCATGTGATAGCGTTGCCATTGAGCAGAATGTCTTCAGACACATGTACATCAGTAAAGGCAAGGCTTGGGATGGTAGTCAAGTGCATCGAATTCATCACTAGATTATCACTAAACAGGAGGAGACATTGCATTAGCACATTTCCCAAAAATACTCTGGAACTGTAGGCAAAAGTAGGAATAAAGGAGAAATAAAATGGAATGTCAAAAATATAATGATCCCTTTCATGAAGTTATGTATTTTTAGTTGGTTCATGCCTTGGTGTAGTGCCACAGATATAGCTACAACTTTCACTTGTTTCATTCTGTCTGAGCTCATAGTGATGCTCCTCAAAACTATTCTACATGCCAGACCTATTGATTCTAGCAGCTATCATACTTCACATGCAAGTACATACGCACGTACATACACAAAAGGCATACCCACACGTGCACACTCGTACCACAATACACAACATCAGCCGTACGAGCTTTCACATGTGTATGCGTGCACGGACGAACACACATGGACGCATACACACATACACTAACCCAAACAGTAACTTTATTTTGTGTTATCAAACATATACTCACTCAGAGATGCTCACCCCGTGGAAGGAGTGGGCATGCAACGTTCTCAGCTGATTAGATCCAAGGTTGAGGCTTTTTGTTACAGTAACATGATGGAATGCATCTGACTCAATGATCGCAATCTTGTTGCTGCTTAAGTCCCTACATAAGTACAAATGTCATATTACCTTTCGTCATGACATGAACACTAATTCACAATCTTGTTGCTGCTCAAGTCCCTACATAAGTACAAATGTCACATTACCCTTCGTCATGACACGAACACTAATTCACAATCTTGTTGCTGCTCAAGTCCCTACGTAAATACAGACGTCACATTACCCTTCGTCATGACATCAACACTAATTCACAATCTTGTTCTACAACAAGTACTAATTTTAAAGTTATCGCAATTTATGTTTTGGGTGCTACCGACAAGTATGTGCTTAGGCCTGTTTAAATGAGTAATTTTTTTTCCGATTATGTCATAAGACATGGCGATGCACAAACTATGTTTACATCAGTAACGTGTCTAGACTAGTGCTCTGCGCGGGCCGGGCTTTGGGTCCAAGCCCACGCCTCTACATAATTTCGCGGGCCGGGCCTGCATACTGCGGGCCCGGGCCGGGCCTGGGCTGAAAACAATTTAAACACATCGGGCTTGGGCCGGGCCTGGTGTGAGCGGGCCAGGCCGGGCCTGGGCTGAGCATAATAAAAATATTCATACAAAACACAGATTTTTACTTTATTTTTTAATAAAAACTTATTATAAATTGTAATTCCGGTTAATGAATGCTTAAAATTATTTCTTTAGTATTATATAGTTGCAAATTGAGACCTTGCATGGAATCTAATGGCCCCATAAGTTCACTTGGCTGGAAGTAGCCAGCCCCAAATTTTTACTTTAGAAATATTTGCAGAGGCAATCAAGCCATGATTAACCATCAACTTATCACCCTTTGACCCTACCAGTGGACACTCTATTGTCTAGAGCAGTGTGGTATTGCAGCTTCAAAGGGTAATCAAATTCTTGGATTGAGTAGAAGAAACAACATACAAGGGAAAAAAGTTAATTATACCTCTTTATAAAGCAATAGTTAGACCTAATTTAGAATACTGTATACAAGCATGGAGACCATATCGTAAGAAGGATATAGATATACGCTTGAACGCATACAAAGGAGAGCAACTAAAATGATTCCAGAACTGAGAGACCTTAGTTATGAAGAATGCCTGAAAGAATGTGGTTTAACAACTCTAGAGACAAGGAGGTTAAGAGGAGATCAGATTGAAGTTTTTAAGATATTGAATGGGTATGAAAATATTGATAGAAATATGTTTTTCTCACTCAAGAAGGATAGCAGAACTAGAGGACATGAGGTAAAATTAGTAAAGGATCAATGTAGATTGGACATCAGGAAGCACTCGTTCTCACAGAGGACAATAAATGAATGGAACAAATTGTCTACAGATTGTGTAACTGCTAGCAGCGTGAATATGTTTTAAAACAAGGTTGACACATATCTCAGGAGGGCGGGTTATAAGTAGATGAACACTGTTGGACTCTCGATAAGCCAATGGTTTCCTTGTCCACTTGCCATCTGAGCCTTTGGCTTGGATGGCAAATCTTGTTAAATCTTGTCTAGGTCTTCCCTCCAAACATTGCCCATCTGAATGACCTGCCCACTGCCAAGTGCCCACTAGGCCAGTTGCCCACTACCCAGTACCCAACCCAGTTGGTAATTGGTATTTCTCCCCAGTCCTAATTCATTCACACTTATACTAATTCACACGTCTGAATCTGTCTGTCTCAGGCTAGTGACTGCAGGCCTGCTGGAAATGCCAGTAGGTGACATTTAATTGAAATATCATATTAAATTATGTTAACTTAGTTGAGCTAATTCAATTAACAATATAAATTGGGGTTATGGCTTACATATGGGTTAAGTCAGGGTTAGATAAACAAATGTCCTACCCTAACTATAAGCCAATACATTAAAGCCAAATATAACGAATGTTATCATATTTAATAGTAACGACACTAAGAAGTTTTTCTTTATTTTTCTTCAGGATATTCGTAAGTTTGAAGAAGTTGGTGGTGCTGGATTTTTAGAACTCATCCAGCACACTATGGACCTTCAGCATAAGAGTAGTACTCCACTAAGAGCTAAGGATATTATGCCCCATCCCATATATATATATATATATATATATATATGGGATGGGGCATAATATCCTTAGCTCTTAGCCCAAAAAATCTTGGTCGAAAAAACTTTAATTAAATAATAATATCCTTAGCTCTTATATATATCTATATATATATGGGATGGGGCATAATATCCTTAGCTCTTAGCCCAAAAAATCTTGGTCGAGAAAACCTTAATTAAATAATAATATCCTTAGCTCTTATATATATATATATATATATATATATATATATATATATATATATATATATGGGATGGGGCATATCCTTAGCTCTTGTCTTTGTTATAAGATTATAGGTTTATCTTCTCTAAACTTAGCGGGCCACGGGCTTGCGGGCCTACCCATCTTTGGCCCGCGGGTATGGGCCGGGCCTGAAACTTGCGGGCTGGGCTGGGCCTGGGCCAAACATTCAGTCTGGGTCAGGCTTGGGCCTAAATTCTAGTTTGCAGGCCTGGGCCGGGCCGGGCTTAAAAAAATCATTGCGGGCCTGGGCCGGGACTCTAACTGCTAATTGCGGGCCGGGCTTGGGATCAAATTCTAGCCCCGCGCAGGGCACTAGTCTAGACACTGTGAGTGTGAACTATTGAGCTTTGATAAAAGGTCACGATGGGTACACCTGCACTCGGTCAGGGCAGTCACTGGTTGACTACTGCTTCAAAAATTTTGCCCGACTCATAAAATTGCAGTTTACAATTTTCATAACGGCGAAGTTGACTCATATTGTCTGCTCATCTCTGACCATAGAATCTGAACATATCTACACTGATGCCAGGAACAAAAATCATGGCCCAAAACATAATATTCTTGTGATCTGCTGAAGAATTTCAACCCTGAAAGCACAAAATCCTATTGGGCCCCCCGAGATACTATACAGCCAGAGATGCCATAGCCCTAATGCAAACAAATCACTGAGTGCCAATTTTATAAAAAAAACTTTACAGCATGTGTGTAAGTTTAAGGGGAGACTTCGCAGTTAGGTAGGATGCTTTTATTTGCATAGTTAGCACAATTTGCTATATTGAAACTGTCGAGTGGGTCTCCCCGAGTAAAAAATATATGAAAATTGTTCTGCCAGACCCCAGGTTCCATGGCAACAAATTAAATGGTCGCTGTATCAATTAATTATAGCCATCGTAAAAATTACACTTTAAAAAAAAAAGAATTTTTTTCACAATAACAGCTTTCACAATCATCACTGGCTCTAGAACTTCTCTAAAAATATTTTCTATATTATGAAAATATTTTTTTCTTAATTTTCTGTTACAATATTTTATATACTACCCACAAGATATTGCAAAAAAATAGATAACCTTTGGAGAATATGCAGGTGAATACAGCACTCGAAACCAGATGACCATATAATGTTTACTTCCAGTGTTGCAATTTCTTGTTGCCAAAATGGATGTATGTAAACAGCGGGGACATACTGTCGTTTATGTGGAATGACAACGTAACTTAATTCATGTAATATGCTTTACCATCATAGCTATTAGGACAATACTAGTTTAGGCTACGAGAGTATGCACGGCGGCTCGCGCATGCGCACCCGATAACGCTATAAAAGCGAGTGCGGCCATGATGCTATCCTCTCTTTTCTTCGGAATTGCGTGGAGTGTTCACGAGAAATCTTTGCTTGGCTTGTATTGTTTGGATTGTTGTAATTTTTGATTTGCGTATTATTGTGTAGTGATAGTTGATGTTAGTTTAGTCTTGTGCGTATATTCATTTAGTTGGGTTTAATCTGAGTTCTTAAAAGTGTTTTAGGTGCAGTTATTTGGAAGAACATTCATCGAACCACGAGGGAGCCGCCATTTTGGATCGCTGCTTTCGATCGTCTGGTGATCGTTGCAGGTGTGTGGCGGTGCTTTTACACACGTTGGAGTTGCTAAGTTAAGTATAGCTTCAGCGCAGATGGCTACTGGTGGAGACGTCGCGTGGATTCTTGGGGATTCCCACGTTTTCTGGTTGGAAAAATTTGTCAGGGCTACTGAGGTACGTTTTTCTGGCTCTTTGTTAGAATGTATGGATTGCGCGATCGCTTTCCACGGGTATCGTGGAGGTACTGTTGCTTCCCTTGAGGGTAATGGCAGTCTTAGGAGGAAGTTGGCTAGCGCGATGCCGGCGTAGTGGTGTTATCGGTCGGGGTAACGATTTGGACCACGCCGAACCCCGCAAACTTTGAAAATAGGCATGCGTTTGTATGACTATGCCCAGGCGTTGGTCACTTTGGGCGTTAAGCGGGTGGTAGTTTGCCAGATTGTGCGTCGGCAGAGTTGGCGGCATATTTCCTACGAGGAAGGTACGGCTAGGGTAACGGAAGTTAACGAGTTTCTGAGGGCAGTGTGTGACGATCCGCATGTGTCGTTCTGGAGACATCAGGGGTTTTGGAATGTCCAACGCCAGATATTCCGCCCCGATGGGGTCCACTTTAACGATTTGGGGAACCATAAGCTTTTCCGCAGCATCAAAGGGGCAGTGTTTAGTGCTGGGAAATTGGTGCATCATCATAAGTAAATTGTAGCTGGAGTGCGTTTGAACGTTGTTTTCACTGGGCGATAACTAGATGGTGTGATGCGATACAGGTTGCTAACAATGCGTTATACGAGTTCTCTCTGATAAGATGCTTCCAGATTAATTAGTAGCCTAGGCTCTGACAGGGGTGGAGTCTAATGCTACTGTCTTACTTTAGATAATTTTAGTGATGTCATTGATAGGTCACTATTTAGTGTAAACATTCAGAGTGCTCGATACGGGGATATGTTAGCAGGGCTTGGAAGTGAATCATTATTTTATACGTTGTGATTTACCAAGATTAAACAATGGATTAGTCAGTTAAAACCGCCATGCAAACCTGCGGAGGCATGGAATAGTCAGATTAAACCGCCATGCAAACCTGCGGAGGCATGGAATAGTCAGATTAAACCGACATGCAAACCCGTGGAGGCATGGAAGAGTCAGATTAAACCGACATGCAAAATTGCGGAGGCATGGAATAGTCAGATTAAACCGACATGCAAACCTGCGGAGGCATGGAATAGTCAGATTAAACCGACATGCAAAGTTGCGGAGGCATGGAATAGTCAGATTAAACCGACATGCAAAATTGCGGAGGCATGGAATAGTCAGATTAAACCGACATGCAAAATTGCGGAGGCTTCGTTTTGGGTACTTTACACACATTATTGCGAACATGGGAGTTGTTCCACTGGCATGCAAAACTTCGGAGACATGCATTAGTTCGATTACCGCTTGGTTTAGAACGTCAGTTGGACGTTATATGATTGACTGAGTAACTGGTGTGGTAATTGTCAGTAATTTTTCAGAATGCCCCGATCAGACGATCACAACGGCAGAGGGCCAGAGCGGCAGCAGCCCAGGGCCTCCCCATACCGACCGACGTTGTCCCACCGGCTGCCGAGCCGGACCCAGTGCAGCCCGCGGTTCGTCTCGCGACAGCAGCAGCACCCTTGACAAATCGGCAACGATGGGAGGCTGACGTCGAAAGTCGCCTTGCGTCCACGGAAATGCTGCAATGCGAGATGCGCGAAATCAGAACTTTATTGCAATCTGTTTTGCCTAATGTTGCAGTGGCCTCTGCTGGTCCAGTAGCTTCGAGCAGTGGGGCCTCTGGTGTTGCGGCGACTAGCCGCCAGAGGGAGCCACCGGCTGCATCGGCTACGGTTGCATCAACAAGCCGTCAGGGGGCATCACCTCATGGGTTAGCGCCCATGCCGACGGTAGTCGCCCCCCCATGGCAAACGGGGGAGGGCCTGATGGATGCAGTCGGCAATCCCATGGCAGGTATTGTGGACGACATCCATATATTGCAAGGGGACACGCAGACTAGGGTTGCTAGCCTTGTGCTGCCGACGTTAACAGTGCATGCTCATGTTCCCGAAAAAATTAAAGCAAAAATTTGGTTGGGGGAGTTTGTGGACCTGTATACTTTGCTGCCTGAAGTTAGCCTGGGCCAACAGGACTTCAGTCTGACGATTCGCCCGGTGATGATGACAGTAACCCAGCAGTCTGCGTGATCCTCGAGCAAAATCTGAAATTCGCTTCTTTCCCGCAGTGGTCTAAAGCCTTTCAGATTTTCATGTCCGTGTTCTTGATGAAGCCAGACAATGCTCTGGCGGCACCAAAGATGCTCAAATACATGCATGTGGTAAGAAACCTTTCCGAGCGTGGGGAACTGGCGGGGTACGATGAATCATTCAGGACCCTTATGCGTAGTGAGGGGTGGGCCTGGGATTGCATAAACTATGAATTATGTTTGAACGCTGCACAGACGCCACTCCCTAGGGTGGCACCGCAGGTGGGATCTTCCTTTCTCAACAGGGTTACAGGTACCCGTTCAAACGCGGTCTGCTTTGCGCTCAACCAAGCGCGCGCTGTATGCGAAATCCCTGTCGCTTCAGACACCTCTGCAGATGGTGTGGCGGTAGCCACCCTGGCTTCCAATGCCCAAAGTCACACATCCGTAAGTCAACCACTTTCCAGCGCCCGGGCCCAAACCGTAAACTGTCCATGCCCTCGCCTGTGTCCCCTACAGCTCTGGAAAATGTGTTAAAGGGATACAATGCGTCAAGAATCCAATATCTAGTTAACGGGTTTACTTGGGTTTTGAAATTGGTTGTTTGGATATCCCAGTACAGAAGGGAGAGGGTGTCAAAAACATGAAATCTGCCTTTGATTTCCCCAGGTGATAGACTCAAAATTGAAGAAGGAGATAGCACTCGGCAGGATTTTGGGCCCCTTCCATGAGCCACCAGTTAATCCTGCTTTCAGAATCTCGCCGTTAGGGGTCGTCCCTAAGAAAGTGCCAGGGAATTTCGGGTGATTCATAATTTGTCCCACCCAGATGGAAATTCGGTTAATGATTACATTCCCAGGAGTTTTCCTCTGTGCACTATGCAACGATACAGGATGCAATTTCTTTCATTAAAGTATCTGACTCCATTGTTTTTATGGGTAAGGTAGACATAGAGGCAGCATTTAGGATTATGCCTATTGCTCCGAAAGACTCGCCTCTGCTAGGCTTTAAATGGAGGGGCCTGTATTATATGGATGCAGTGTTACCTATGGGTTGTTCCAGTGCTTGCGCTATCTTTGAAACTTTCAGCACAGCATTGGAATGGGTGGCAATGCACAAACTGGGGGTGACTAAGACAATTCATGTGATTGACGATTTCCTGTTTCTAGCTACTTCCCGAGCGAAATGTCAGGCTGACATGCAGGCATTTATTAAGATGTGTGGGGATCTGGGTGTCCCATTGGCAACCGGAAAACAGTGGGGCCATCTACTGCACTGCAGTTTTTAGGAATAACTCTAGATGCAGTGAGCATGGAGGCACGCTTGCCTGAAGATAAACTAACGCAATGCCGATTGCTGCTGGGTTTGTTTTTAAGTAGGCACAAAGCAACGCTTAGAGAATTGCAATCATTGATAGGGGTGTTAAACTTCTGCTGTTCAGTAATTGGCCCAGGAAGAGCTTTTTTACGGAGGTTAATCGATCTAACTTTGGGTATCAGTAGACCGCACTATCACATTAGGTTGACCAGACAAGTGAAGATTGATTTATTAACATGGCAGGATTTCCTGACAGGTTTTAACGGGACAGCCTTCTTTGTAGATGATAAATTTCTGACCGGGATTATTTGCAGTTATTTACTGATGCATCGGGAGGCATAGGCTATGGGGCGATATGTGGACCAGAGTGGTTTTTGGTAGATGGCCCAGTACATGGCATACCTTTAACATCACAGTACTTGAATTATATCCGATCATGGCGGCTGTGGAGACGTGGGGTGTTTCTTGGGCTAACAGTAGTGTGTGTTTTTTTACGGATAATGAGGCCCTAGTCACAATAATTAATAAGCGGACGTCCAGAGAACCAAGTGTGATGGTGTTAATCAGAAAGTTAGTATTGTCGTGCTTGCGTTACAATATTCAGTTCACAGCTCGTCATGTCCCAGGTCGTTACAATACCTTGGCTGATAAATTATCCCGTTGTCAGGTAGACGAGTTTCGGACACTGGCTCCGTGGGTCAACCTCGAACCAGCGATTGTGCCCTACCACGTCTCCCCAGCCGCCTTAGAGACACAGTACATGTGCTGATGCAGGCTTCATTGGCTTCATCAACAAAAGCCCAGTATGAGCGGGCATGGGCTAAATTGGTAGCATTTTTTCAGTTGTTAGGCACTGTTCCTATGTTGCCCGTATCAGTCGCCATGATGATGGGTTTTATTGCTTATATGCATAATAAAGGTTATGCGCCGTCTTCGATGATCTCAATGGTCTCGCCATCTCTTATTTTCATAAACTTAATGGGTTTCGGACCCGGCCAAGAATTTTATTATTGCCAAACTTTTAACGGGGCTCAGAACTTGGGAACGGTGTCTGATGTCAGGTTGCCAGTGACAATGCCAATTCTTGTCCAGCTTATTAGCGCTCTGCCGCATGTGGTTACTTTACATTATAAATGTGTTATGCTACGGGCTATGATGGTTCTCGCCTTCAGGGCTTACTTAAGAGTGGGGAGATGGTCCCCAGATCCAGCAGGTTCGGGCAAGGTTGCCTGCATTTCAGAGACATAGCAATTAATGGGGATTTGATCACTATTTCCTTTAGACATTTTAAGCACAGTGGTAAACAGGGGCCCCAGTCATTGCAAGTAGACGGTCAATGTGTACTGGGCACTTTAATTCACCCAGCTAAGTTTCTCAGGGAATTTCTTCATGTCAGGGTACGATAATGGGCCCGTTATTTGCTTATGCTGATGGCTCTCCGATGCTACGTCGCGAGTTTGATAGACTACTTAGCGTTTACTCGAGTTCTGCGGGTTGAGTACAACGGTATTCAAAGGTCACAGCTTTAGAATCGGGGCAGCAACATCAGCCGCACTACGGGGAGAATCGGATGCTCAAATTAGAGCTGCAGGTAGATGGGCATCCGATGCTTTCAGGAAATACATCCGCATATCGTAACATACATTTCATTTAGGTTAGTTTAGTTATGGCTCCGGGGGTATATGGCAGGGACTCTGACAGTGGCGGAGTTTTTAGCTATGTCTCCCGGGACATAATACAGGTTAGGTGCACATCGGGAGTATGACTGAGACTCTGACAGTGGCGGGGTCAACAGTTATACCTCCGTTGGGTACATCCGAGTTAAGGATTAGCCTAGGCTCTGACAGGGGCGGAGTCGAAGGCTACTATCTTGGCTCGGATAAATGGTTTTGTGTGTTTGGTGGCGGTCGGTCACAGTGTAATTTTGGGTGACCTGGTGGCGGAGTGACCCCCACCCACATGGTAAAATAAACATATTAGCTTGTAGTGATGTATTTAGTAGTCATGATATTGTTACCATTGGTTGACACACTTATTACGTTGTCGAGTTATATCTATTATGTTAAATTAGCAGTCTGGGGCCGGCATGCTTGCCGTGGTTATTTGTCACTTGATTATTGATGTTTACACGATTATTATTAATAAAACTACATGTCATTAAGTTGGCCTACTTCAATCTATACCTGACTTGCGTTGTTGTTCTGCACAAATGGATGTATGTAAACAGCGGGGACATACTGTCGTTTATGTGGAATGACAACGTAACTTAATTCATGTAATATGCTTTAGCATCATAGCTATTAGGACAATACTAGTTTAGGCTACGAGAGTATGCACGGCGGCTCGCGCATGCGCACCCGATAACGCTATAAAAGCGAGTGCGGCCATGATGCTATCCTCTCTTTTCTTCGGAATTGCGTGGAGTGTTCACGAGAAATCTTTGCTTGGCTTGTATTGTTTGGATTGTTGTAATTTTTGATTTGCGTATTATTGTGTAGTGATAGTTGATGTTAGTTTAGTCTTGTGCGTATATTCATTTAGTTGGGTTTAATCTGAGTTCTTAAACAATTTGCCCACCCTCCCTCCCTTTGATGGATGGAATCTTCAGGATTGTCTAGTTTTAAACTACGTGGTGGGCGGAGTGACCCCCACCCACATGGTAAAATAAACATATTAGCTTGTAGTGATGTATTTAGTAGTCATGATATTGTTACCATTGGTTGACACACTTATTACGTTGTCGAGTTATATCTATTATGTTAAATTAGCAGTCTGGGGCCGGCATGCTTGCCGTGGTTATTTGTCACTTGATTATTGATGTTTACACGATTATTATTAATAAAACTACATGTCATTAAGTTGGCCTACTTCAATCTATACCTGACTTGCGTTGTTGTTCTGCACAAACGTTATTTCCTGTAAATGGCCATCAAAGATTGAATGACGGCATTGATTACATGATAGATGCAAGCTTTATCCATGAATAAAACTAATTCAGATGTATGTAACTGTTCTAAAAGAAAACTTTATTGATAGTAAACATATAAGACTATTGGAATATGGAGGAAACACATTTTTCAGCAAATTTTTTCAAAACACATCACCCCAGCTGCCACGTCTGCCCTTAATGGTGCTACTTACAAATATTCACACTGAGTGTTAGTGAAGATGCCAGTCTTAATGGTGTTACTTACAAATATTCACACTGAGTGTTAGTGAAGATGCCAGTCTGCAAGAAAGTCAGTCTGTTCGAATTCAGACTCAGGTCCTTAGACACGTGAAGGTCTTGGAAGTCTCCTCCATTTGGCAGTTCAGTCAGTCGATTGGAGCTCAAATCCCTGCAAAACATACACACAATTAGGGATAATCTCAACACAACAATGTATGATCAGATTTGCGGTCAATTACATTCTATTAATTCAAATTACAAACCAATTACACAGACCAATTCCACCTCCAAAATAGCCAGTCCAAATCCATTTCAAAATAACAATATGCGAACGGAGCAACCAGACATACTCAACACAAAAAAAATGACATATTAATTTAATTTATGCATATCATGGCACATAATGACAAAGAAATATGTTATATGCAAAACATTATATTTATTATATACCTGTGGTCAACGTGGCAACCGACACAGCATCATAGAGAGCAAGTAGGCAACAACAAAAGCATGTGTCCGTACTGCTTTCATCTTCTTTGTATTGTTTTTGTTTTATAATATACAATTATTATGTTTGTGCTAGCATATTAGTGTTTTTGATACAACACTTAGGGACTGTATGCCAGTGGGAATGGGTAGGTGCTGGTCAGTAAGTCCAACTCGGCCCAAGTGAACTACATCATGTCTTCAGGAAATTACGCGTACATCACTTAGTAGCCACTTACAAATATGTGATGCTGGTAATGTGGTCTAATGTTCCATCTTCAATGTAGGCTATCTCGTTACTCTGCAGATATAGGCTTCCCGAAAGTTGACAGTCTTGGAAATGGACCTTCAGTAAACGTCTGATATGATTCGTTTCCAAATACCTGCAAAACATGTGTCTTCCAAAAGAAACACATTTTCACACAACATTCTGTTTACTATTACCACAGGCATCAGATTAATTCAAAATGCGCTCCTTCAACACACTGATGTGAGCAGTGATGCACACACACATGCACGCACGCACCCACACACACTTAACATGTATATCTAACCCATGTCTGGAAGAATATCTTACTTTACTGGTGTTTAAAAACTGAATAGGCAGTACACTCACAGAGTAGTCAGGCTGGTGAGATTGTGAAACGCCGTGTCGGGGATGACAGTTATTTGGTTGCTGCCCAAGTACAAGGTCGACAGGTGAGGCAGGTTGGCGAATGGATGCTCATGTTGGAAACGGAACTGGTTTGACTGTAGGTCCCTGAAAGAGACACACATTAGTTTAATCAAAAACATCATCCAAATTGGCAAGCCCCACAAAGTAATGTAACACAAAAGGATGAGTAATATGTATAAAATTGTAAAAAATGTATTCATACATCTGTTGACATTAACAGAGTATACAATTTTTGAGGTTGGTTAACCATTCCGTTTTGATGCACCACTGAGTCTGAGTTTCCAAGGTTTTAGGCACGATGGAAGTTTTCTTGTCATTATTATACATATTAAATTTAATTAAGGTTTTTTCGACCAAGATTTTTTTCAATCCACTGACATAGCCAGTCATTATGTCTATGCATTAATACAAAATTAATACGAAAATTAATACAACAGTTAATTAAGAAAATTAATAAGAAATTATTAAGAAAATTAACAAGACAACTAACTTACAGGGTCTGCAGACTGGTGGGAAATGTATCATCCTCAATTGAAACAATTGCATTTGAAGAAAGGATGCTGAAAGAAACACATTTTAATACATATCACTGTCATTTAGCAAGATTTAACAAGATTGCCATCCCAAACAACAAGTTTCAGATGGCAAGTGGACAAGGAAGCCATTGGCTTATCGAGAGTCCAACAATTTTCTCATCTATGTGTAGCCCGCCCTTATCAAATATCTGTCAATTCTATTTTTAAACATATTCACACTACTAGCATTAACACAACCATTTGGCAGTTTGTTCCATTCATTTATCACCCTCTGTGAGAAAGAGTACTTTCTCATGTCCAACCTACACTGCTCCTTAACTAATGCTGCTTTGTGTCCTCTGGTTCTACTGCCTTCTTTAAGTTTGAAGAACATATTCCTATCAACATCCACATAACCATTCACTATTTTAAACACTTCTATTTGGTCTCCTCTTAGTCTCCTGGTCTCTAGTGTTGTCAAACCACATTTTAATAAGCGGCTTTCATAACTAAGGTCTCTCAATTCTGGAATCATTTAGTTGCTCTTCGTTGTATTCTTTCTAGCTTGTCTATGTCCTTCTTACCATATGGCCTCCATGCTTGTATACAATATTCCAAATGTGGTCTAACTACTGTTTTGTACAGGGGTACAATTAGCATTTTTTCTTTACACATGATAGTTCTCCTAATTAGCCCTAGAATTTGATTTCCTTTCGAAGCAGCAATCCCACATTGCTCTGGAACTTTCATGTCAGCACTAAATGTTACACCTAAGTCCCTTTCTTGTGTGGTTCTACCTAGTACAGCATCCCTACTGGGTGGACTTTGTCAAGTCTGGATGCGAGAAGTCCTGGGCTGAGGTCCAGGCAGATAGTTTTAGTTTTGAGTGTAGGGGATGCACGAAGATGAAGGAACTAGAGGTGGAGTTGGACGAGCTGAGGCTGCTCGTTGTGGCAATGGTGGGAAGGGAACAGGGGGGTTGTGCCAGTAGTTCCGGTGGGGGAACATTAGACGATAAAGTGGGGAAAGACACAAGAGATGCTAGGGAGAGCTCACCTCAGCCTGGGAGGAAGCTGAGAGGAGGGAAGGTGACAGGTCGTAAGGAGACAGGACGTAAGGAGACGGGAAGGAAAGGAACGGGAGGGAAGACAACCGGAGTGAAGGAGAGAGGAGTAGGGGAGACAGGAGGGAAGGAGAAGGGAGTGGGGGAGACGGGAGGGAAGACAACCGGAGTGAAGGAGAGGGGAGTAGCGGAGACAGAAGGGAAGGAGAAGGGAGTGGGGGAGACGGGAGGGAAAACAACTGGAGTGAAGGAGAGGGGAGTAGCGGAGACAGAAGGGAAGAAGGGAGTGGGGGAGACGGGAGGGAAAACAACCGGAGTGAAGGAGAGGGGAGTAGGGGAGACAGGAGGGAAGGAGAAGGGACTGGGGGAGATGGGAGGGAAAACAACCGGAGTGAAGGAGAGGGGAGTGGGAGAGACAAGAGCAAAGGAGTGGGAAGTGGGAGAGACAGGAGGGAAGGGGTCAGGACAGAATGTGATGGAGGGGATCGAAAGGAAGAGTTATTCTGCAGCAGTGATAGAGGGGGTGAGGAAGAGAGCGAGGGTGTTTGTGGGGGATTCGATAGTTAGGAAGACCGACAGAGTCTTAAACAAGGGAGATGATGTGGTGGTCTGCTTGCCTGGAGCCAAAATAGAGGCAATAACTGAGAGGGTAAAAAACATCGTAGGCTCGGGTAAGGGTGGATCTGTTTTAGTACACGTAGGGACAAATAATGTAGAGAGGGAGGGTACAACTGCCATAGTTAGGAAATATAGGCAGTTGGTCAGAACACTAAAACAGACGCGGGTTGAGCAGGTAATACTGTCAGGGATTTTACCTGTAATGGGCAGGAGGGGTCACAAATATCGAAATTGTCGGGGGATGGCAATTAACATGTTAGTCCAGAAGCTATGTAGGGAAGAGGAAGTTGGATTTGTGGATTTATGGGGAAGTTTTGTTGGGAGGGCTGATATGTACATGAAGGATGGGCTTCATTTAAGTGGAAAGGGGGCGGCAGTATTCGCGGACAAACTTTCAGCAGCAGTAGATAGTGACTTGGGTACAATGACAAATATTTTTGGAAGTAAACATTCTTTAAACTAGAAGTGCAGAGGGGTTACCTAGAGGTGTCTCAAGCAGAACAAGAGGCCACTAGCACAGATAAACCAATATCAATCATGCAAAATTGTTTCAGGAAATTCAAAATTAACTATTGGATTAGTTTACCGAAGTCCAAACATAAACGAAGAGGACAACACAAAATAAAAACGCTATAAAGGAAGTTAGTAAAGGGGAATGTATCATAATGGGATATTTTAACCATGGACACATACAATGGAATTCTCTAGAGAGCACAGGGATTGAGGATCAACAATTTCTATGTTTAATCCAGGATAGCTTTCTTACTCAGCATGTACTAGAACCAACCAGGGGAGAAAATGTATTAGATATAGTTTTGTCATCACAAAAAGAATTAGTGGACAATGTAAAAATATTTGAACCATTGGGTAATAGTGACCATAATCAAATACATTTTGACATCAATGTAAAATCAGAAAGTAAAAATAAGAAAACGTACAAGAGAAACTTCCACAAAGGTAACTACAAAGACATGAGAAAATACTTAGCAAAGCTAGATTGGAATAACATGCTGATGAATAAGACCGCAATTGAATGTTGGAATATTCTAAAATATGAAATTGAGAGTATCATCGATAAATTTGTTCCCATCCAAAAACAAGGAAAACGGTGTAGAAAGAAACACTTGTCAAAAGAGGCTATTAGAAAAATAATGCTAAAACAAACTATGTGGAGGGTTTATAGGCGTACCAGAAAGGACGAAGACTATGCAAAATACAAAGAGGCACTTATTGCAGCTACAACTGAAATCAGACAATCTAAAAGAAGCTATGAGCAAAAACTGGCATGTAACATAAAAACTGACAGCAAGAGTTTTTAAGCATATATCAGGAGTAAACAAAATGTACAAGACAAGGTTGGACCTCTAGAAGACAGTGCTGGAAATATAATATCACAGGGGTTTTTAATGGCGGAAGACCTAAATGGTTACTTCAGTTCAGTGTTTACCAAAGAAGATATTAGTTCATTACTAGTTGCTGATGCTAAATTTCAGGGGGCTAAAGCTGACTATTTAGGTCCGTTAGTTGTAACTCCAGAATTGGTAGCTAAGAAAATAAAGGCAATGAAGGACAACAAATCACCGGGAGTGGATGGGATTCCTCCAAAATTACTAATGGAAACAGTAGAACAAATCAGTATACCACTTGCAAGAGTATTCAACTTGTCATTAAAAGAGGGAGTTGTTCCGTTTGAATGGAAAGAAGCAAACATCATACCATTATTTAAAAAGGGTTAGAGAAATAAGTCAGAGAATTACAGACCAGTGAGTTTAACGTTAGTGATTTGTAAATTATTAGAAAGTTTAATTAAATACCATATGGTGGACTTCCTCGTTAAGCATAAATTATTAAATTCATCTCAACATGGATTCCTTAAAGCGAGGTCATGCTTAACAAATATGTTATGTTTTTTGGAAGAAATCACTAAGTGGATAGACGTGGGATCGCCAGTAGATATTATCTACTTAGATTTTCAGAAAGCTTTTGACAAAGTGCCACATCAAAGATTACTACTTAAATTAAAAGCCCATAGTATCGGGGATAGCATAACTGACTGGATAGAACAATGGCTGACTGACAGAAGACAAGGAGTTGTAGTAGATGGAGAAGTTTCAAATTGGAAATCGGTTTTGAGTGCGGTACCTCAAGGATCAGTATTAGGACCTATATTATTCTTAATTTATATCAATGACTTGCATGACAGTATAACAAGTAACGTACTGAAATTTGCAGATGACACAAAACTGTTTAGAAAGGTTAATACTGATGGTGATAAACAACATTTACAAAATGATCTAGACAGATTAGTGAAATGGTCTGAGAAATGGCAGATGCTGTTCAATTTTGGGAAATGTAAATGCCTCCATACAGGACATGGGAACTTGAATGTAAACTATAAAATGGGAGAAACTGTTCTGGGTACTACTGTAAAAGAAAAGGACTTAGGAGTTACAATAAGCGCTGATATGAAAGTTTCAGAGCAGTGTGGTATTGCAGCTTCAAAGGGTAATCAAATTCTTGGATTGATTAGTAGAAACATAACATACAAGGGAAAAAAGTTAATTATACCTCTTTATAAAGCAATAGTTAGACCTCATTTAGAATACTGTATACAAGCATGGAGACCATATCGTAAGAAGGATATAGATATGCTTGAACGCATACAAAGGAGAGCAACTAAAATGATTCCAGAACTGAGAGACCTTAGTTATGAAGAACGCCTGAAAGAATGTGATTTAACAACTCTAGAGACAAGGAGGTTAAGAGGAGATCAGATTGAAGTTTTTAAGATATTGAATGGGTATGAAAATATTGATAGAAATATGTTTTTCTCACTCAAGAAGGATAGCAGAACTAGAGGACATGAGGTAAAATTAGTAAAGGATCAATGTAGATTGGACATCAGGAAGCACTCGTTCTCACAGAGGACAATAAATGAATGGAACAAATTGTCTACAGATTGTGTAACTGCTAGCAGCATGAATATGTTTAAAAACAAGGTTGACACATATCTCAGGAGGGCGGGTTATAAGAAGATGAACATTGTTGGACTCTCGATAAGCCAATGGCTTCCTTGTCCACTTGCCATCTGGGCCTTTGGCTTGGATGGCAAATCTTGTTAAATCCCCCATTTTATATTCTTCGTCCATGTGTCCATGTCTTATGTGTATGTATTTACACTTCCCAAAATTGAATAACATTTGCAATTGTTTTTACCATTTAACTAATTTATCTAGATCATCCTGTAAACTTTCTTTGTCTGTAACATTAGTAATCTTTCTGAATACTTTTGTGTCATCTGCAAATTTGAGTACTTTGCTAGATGTCATCTTCCAAATCATTTATATATATATATTAAAAACAGTATAGGGCCTAATACTGATCCCTGTGGTACCCCACTCAAAACCGATTTCAAGTTTGAAATCTCACCATCTACCATTACTGTGTCTTCTGTGTGTAAGCCATTTTCTCTCCAAGTGATTACATCATTACCTATACCATGGGCTTTTAGTTTAAGTAACAATCTTGTCAGCAAAAGTAGAACACATCACAGGGAGCAGGTCTCTAGAATATAAACAACACTTCATAAGTAGAACACATCACAGGGAGCAGGTCTCTAGAATATAAACAACACTCCATAAGTAGAACACATCACAGGGAGCAGGTCTCCAGAATATAAACAACACTTCATAAGTAGAACACATCACAGGGAACAGGTCTCCAGAATATAAACAACACTTCATAAGTAGAACACAACACAGGGAGCAGGTCTGTAGAATATGAACAACACTTCATAAGTAGAACACACCACAGGGAGCAGGTCTGTAGAATATAAACAACACTTCATAAGTAGAACACAACACAGGGAGCAGGTCTCTAGAATATAAACAACACTTCATAAGTAGAACACATCACAGGGAGCAGGTCTCTAGAATATAAACAACACTTCATAAGTAGAACACAACACAGGGAGCAGGTCTCTAGAATATAAACAACACTTCATAAGTAGAACACATCACAGGGAGCAGGTCTCTAGAATATAAACAACACTTCATAAGTAGAACACAACACAGGGAGCAGGTATGTAGAATATAAACAACACTTCATAAGTAGAACACAACACAGGGAGCAGGTCTGTAGAATATAAACAACACTTCATAAGTAGAACACACCACAGGGAGCAGGTCTCTAGAATATAAACAACACTTCATAAGTAGAACACATCACAGGGAGCAGGTCTGTAGAATATAAACAACACTTCATAAGTAGAACACACTACAGGGAGCAGGTCTCTGGAATATAAACAACACTTCATAAGTAGAACACACCACAGGGAGCAGGTCTCTAGAATATAAACAACACTTCATAAGTAGAACACAACACAGCGAGCAGGTATGTAGAATATAAACAACACTTCATAAGTAGAACACAACACAGGGAGCAGGTCTCTAGAATATAAACAACACTTCATAAGTAGAACACACCACAGGGAGCAGGTGTGTAGAATATAAACAACACTTCATAAGTAGAACACACCACAGGGAGCAGGTCTCTAGAATATAAACAACACTTCATAAGTAGAACACACCACAGGGAGCAGGTCTCTAGAATATAAACAACACTTCATAAGTAGAACACACCACAGGGAACAGGTCTCTAGAATATAAACAACACTTCATAAGTAGAACACACCACAGGGAGCAGGTCTGTAGAATATAAACAACACTTCATAAGTAGAACACACCACAGGGAGCAGGTCTGTAGAATATAAAAACACTTCATAAGTAGAAAACAACACAGGGAGCAGGTCTGTAGAATATAAATGAATTTATGTGACAGCGGCGTATAAAGGATTTTATGCGAGATGACAAAGCAATGAAGGCGATTTGAGGTTAGACCTTTTATGGTAGAGAGAGTATTGGCCTAATTACTCGCTCACGCGTATGGATACACCAACCACGTGACCTAGAGCCAGCCTCACTCGATTTCCAAGTTAGCTTGTGTAGTTGTGACACCTTTGCGCTGCAAATATTTCCGAATTTCTATTGTTACTGATTATTCGTTATCGCTGAATTTGTTGATTTTATTGCAAGATCAGTTTTGTTGTTCAGTTTATTCCGATCCGTTTGAAAAATCCCACCCTCCCTCCCTAATATTGTGTTAACAGTTGTTACCCAGTGTTATCTAATAAATCAAGTGGTGCATTATGTAGGGATACACTGTGAAACACTGAAGACAGAGGTAGTTCACAAAGTTTTTGATTTTTTTGACGCTTTTCCCTGTTATAGTTTGGTACACGAGGTTTTGCATTAACGCTTTTCCCTCCACTAAGTTTTCAGTAGTGTACACAGGGTTTTTAGTGCGGGTACTTTTTACGAGTACATTTCTGTGGTTGTTTGGCCCTACTCTCGGTCTGATGTGTTAGCAGTTATTGGTTGACTAATGTCTAGATATGTAACACCTTTATACATTGTGTGTTGTGTTTCCATAATGTTCATTATGAATTGTTCAAGAATGTTGGGTGGTTAGCCCACTTTTTTCATTTACCATGTTTGGCTGGGGGATCGAGTACCCCAGCCTTTCTGTTTGTATATTTATGCAAAATAACAACACAAGTCCAGCGTAGATTGAAATAGGCCAAAGAATGACATTTAGATTTATTTATTAAGGAGCATGAAATTAGGCAAATATGTGTATGGTTAATTCACGGCGGAGTGACCCCCACCGATACCATGTGAATTGTATATAAGTCAGTAGTGGTACAGATAGTACTGGTAGTGGGTAGCTGATAGGCATGATTTACTAATTATGTGTAAACACCTTTTGGGGGCCGGCATGCTTGCTGAGATTATTGGATGTATCTTATTTTGATGGTGTATGCTTGCCTAATTTCATGCTCCTTAATTAATAAATCTAAATGTCATTCTTTGGCCTATTTCAATCTACGCAGGACTTGTGTTGTTATTTTGCATAAACAACACTTCATAAGTAGAACACAACACAGGGAGCAGGTCTCTAGAATATAAACAACACTTCATCATTGCTGCCAAGGTATTACATTTTAAGAGAACACCTAACTGCCAGACTACACAATGTAACTACAATACCTTTACTTTAGATCCTAAGAAATTATATATTACAGAATGGCCTGGTGTGGTTGGAGTGTGTTGCTGTTGTGTACTATTATAATTATCTAGGATTAGTCACAATGATGTTCATATTATATCTGCATAATTAATCTGGGTTATAATAAAGCTGGTAGAAAAACTTACATTTACCTTTTGTCTTCCGTAAGGTTTAGAAGCTTTCATGTTTACCAACATTTATGAAAGACAACTCTTAACTGCATGCTGGCACAAGCAATCACATATTACAATGATGACAACATTGATATAACATAGCACGAAATACATTTTTGTGCTTTCAAACATAGGAACCAGAAAGCCATCAAGAAACTCACAGCTCGGTGAGGGTGGAGATATTGTTGAACGTGCCCTGGAGAAGAGATGTCAAATGGTTTCCACCCAGTGACAGTGTGTTTAGACTTGGCACTCTCTCTGCTGTGGTGACTGCCTCTGGAACGTACTGGCACTGATTGTTGTCCAAGAAGCTGCAAACAACATCTAGGTTGTAATAAAACATTGATTGTATAGAAGTAACAACTAAACATTATCGTTATCAATGTTTGATAGATTGGCATAATGCGTCGGTGAATTGTAAGTATTACGTGAAAATGCCATTTCGGGGCCGTCATGCTTGCTGCGATGTGTTGTATTGATGGTGATTATCATTACGACGTTTATTCACTAGATACGTATACGTACAGAATTTGAAGTTCCCCGAGACAGCGCAAACTCTCCGGGTGGATTGTCCTCTCGTTGAGCTGGTTGCTCTCCAGGTAGAGCTCACGCAGGTGAGACATCTCACAGAAGTCTTCCTCCTGCACTTGCTTGATTTGGTTGGTGCCAAGGAACCTGAAGCAGCAGCAGCAGACCTGAAACCTTCATAACGATGTTGTCATATATCTGTCTAGACAAGGCGCTCGTGGCGTTTGGTTCCATTATCACAGCTAGTTTTGGTAGAAGCACCCATCTTACACACAATTAGTGCATGTTAGAGTTTGTGTGTCCATGACAGGTTACAACTTTACCCCAAGTATGGGATCTTTTATTTCCACTGTCATAGACACCACAGCAGCAGGTAGACTCAAACACAAATCCTCTCGCTCAACAGTCCTGTGCTCTAACCGCAGAGCCTCACTATTGTCCACAACAATTTCTGGAGCTAGATATCATGCTGAATATCAAAACTTTCTACAGTGAGGCTATCATATTTCCTTGGGTTACAACATCAGTTTACATAGCATGGATATCATATTTTTGGAGTGTGCATATCACTAGAACAATTATGTCATCCTTTCTCATGCTTACAGGAGTAAAGATAACATGCTGTCTGAGGCAAGGATGATATGCTGCTGGAGTGATATCAGACTTCCCTGAACATAACAATTTCACAAATGTTTGACAGTGACAATTGCAATAACAAACTTTCCATTAGTTAAATGCTACACTGAAGACTGATATTAAATACTTTTTCAGATTAAAGAACTATAAGTTACCTTGACACACCTCAAAAATTAGATTTATCAATTAGATAGACCCACTGACCAAAACTGGCATAAAACAGGAAATTAAAAAAATTATGATTTAAAAAAAGAAAACTCGTTTTTAATTATTTCAAATAAAACTTCTAAAGTCAAGTTTCTTTATTTAACTCTTAATGTATCTGCAAGGAAGTATATAACTCAAACACATACAGAGCTTGCATGTTCTTCATCGTGGCAAACGGAATGAATCCCTCTTTTTGGCGCATGTACGACTCCTTGCCTAGGTCTGTTGGGTCGACTATGTTATTGTTATCAGCATAACTGTGAACATACAAATCTCAATACAGCTCTTGGTTTGACAGTTAATTGTGCAAGAGATATCACATTCTGTAATGCATATGACTAACACGTGCACTGGGCCACAACTATTCCAAAACTAAATAACACATTTGTAAAAACGAGCTAGGGTGTCATAGTGGATAAAAGATTGGCTTTTGTGATATAATTCTGTAATGAGATGAGCAAAAAATTCGAACTGAGGAGGGAGGTTTAATCAAATTGGCAAGATCTAAGAATGAACAACAGTAAAGCATTGCCACCTGGATTTGAACCCCACAATAACCATTTGTACCTCATTGCTATTTATGAAACACCAGTATTACTTTCCACCGACAGTGAAAACACCTGCAAAAAGTACAAGAAAAAAGATAAAAATTTACTGTAAAATATGAGAAATTAATTAATATAGAGAAGGCACCGGACATGCACTGAAAGAAATATGACTAGAGCTAGAGACATGGTTTACTTACATAACTGTCAGTGAAGGGTAGCTTCCTTCAGCCAGCACCTGATGTGGAAACACTGGCAAACTGTTGTCACTCACCCAGCTATAACGCATCGCAGATCATTATCAGAAACATCCACAAATACAAACCTATGAAAACATCTACTCATGTGACATGAAATGTAAAGCATTGTTCGGCAGTTCAAAGTGACTCTCAAGAGGCATCTGGCTTAAAACTATTTCAAGATGATACAAATGTTAGCCTATTTTAATCATTGTGATCTTAATTAATTATATATACAAAAATTATATAATTTATTTGTATTGCTTTATTCATGTGTTCATTAACTTTAACTATTTACATAGACAAGGCATTTTATTGTATTTTACTCGTAATAATTGAAGATTTTAGCACATTAGTAGTTTTAAATGTATTATTATTAAGCACTTTTGAGCATTTCAAAAAGTCAGTGTCCTTAAACACACTAGTATATTCATCCATATACAGGTATATGCTTACATGATAACAGAACTTTACCTTTACCTCTGCCTCAGGAACTTTACAGAAACCTTCCAGGTACTTGCAACACCTGGAAGGCTGCACACTTACAGGTTTTCCAGCTTTGAGCCAATGTCACGGAAGGCGTCGTATTGTATGACCTCCAGGCCGGGGTCCTGTGAGTGAAGTATCAGTGTGACCAACTCAGGCAGGTTGGTGAAAGACGCTGTGCCCAGAGTCTTCAGTTGGTTTTTGTTCAGTTCACTGCATATTTCATCAGAAATATCACTACTCAAAGTTTCAAAGGTTGACATTTAATTGTCAATTAGTAAGAGTCCAATTTTCATATTACTATTTTTATACAAATGTAAATACGCAAAAAGTTCTAAGCAAACTATTTTATGTCTTTTGTTATGTATCCCAGAAACCTTTTGGGGTAGTGCAGATCGCAAATGTTCCGTTACCTAACCGATCTTAGCAAATTGACAGCAACAATAAACTAGAAGTCATTAAAAAAAATTCAATTTCAAACATTTGTCTGCCATTTTGGCGATGACCTGATGCAAAAGTTTAATGTGAAATTATCATTAATTCTAAAATGAGTACATTCCAATTATATATCACCTCACCACGTAAGCCTAAATAAATAACAATGCTTCCCATAAATTAAATGTTATAGGACTAGCAATATGATGATTCTGGCAGTATCCCAATACTGGGATACCAATGACAGCTGTCAATCAACCTACAGGTGAAGCAGCTTTGCAATGCCGTCAAAGGTGTAGGCAGGGATATTCACCAACTTGTTCCGGTGCAACTCTCTGGTGTAAAACACAAGCAGTGTTAATTTCACCTCTTGGCTAGATACTATATTTTTGGGATATAACAGGTAGTCTTCATGCATACTGCATTTTGTTCCATGTGTCTATTAATTTTTGTGAAGTGTGTTGTAATATGTTTCTTTATTCTTATGGCATCTGATCAATTAACAATTCACTTCCACTCCTCACCAGTCTCACATTGATTAGATGCGATCAATGAAATATCACTAAAAAGCAAGAGCATATTATTTTATCTGTTTGCAACAAGTAATACTTACAGTATCTTCAGTTCAGGCACTTTGCTCAAGGTGTGCTGCTCTATGAAGAAAATGTTGTTGTTGCTGATATTTCTGAAGGAAAATGTCATCTTTTATCGTTATTACATCACTTTTATATCTCACGGAGAATACCATTGATCTGTATTGACTGTGCACTTCAATTACCTTATTCAACCTAACAAACACACAGTATGCTTGAAAAAAATGGCCATGGAAAAATGTCAAGGAATTTGTTCTTATAAGTGTGCACCAACATTTTCTTTTAGACAATAAGTTCACTGTTTAAGACTAGTGGTGTCATTTGGTGGCTAGTGTAGAACAACTCAAAAGTGGTGCCAACTGTTCAACACCAGATGGCGACACTTTTCAGTTGTTCCACCCTAGTCAAATTACAATTATTATGAATCCTGCTGATTAGAAAAGGGGCGTACACTAATTAGGGCATGTACTCTTAATAAGACAAATACAGTATATCTGGTAGTGACTACTTGGTAATTACATGGACTACACTTTACCCCTAAAATGTTGTGTAATCTAGTGGTCCTTGTGTAGTCTAGTGGTCCTTGTGTAATCTAGTGGTTGGTACAACGTAGGTACATATAATTTCAACACTATATATAGTTAAATGTTTCTGTAAACAAATGACTGACTTACAGGTGCTGAATTTGGCTAGTAGACAGAGCCTCCATGTTATCCCGTGAAATAGCCTTCATTCGGTTGCCGTCCAGTCCCCTGAAACAGCGACACACTAACATTGCCTAAACTACAACAGACAAACAGCTGTTAGTGTCTCATCTTTATGTCAACATTTATAGTTATACATTTATACAAAACTACTAATAAAATTCACAACTCAACCAAATTTAACAAGCCATCCATAGCAAAAATCAGACATGTTAAGAGGGCATATGGCAGCTGGACAGGATTTTTTTATTTGCATAGTTAGTGCAATTCTTTATGCCCAAACTGTAGTGTTTTTTCTGAATTAAAACATATAATGAAAACAATTATGCCAGACCACCCGTTTCCATAGCAACCAACAAAATGGCCACCATATGAAGGAATTATAGCTCCTCTAAAAAATTACAACACTTAAAAAGTTGGAGACACATTTTTATTCACTACCCAAAGATACGGCACAAAACCAAACATTTTTTTACACAATTTTTGGTATAACCAGGAGACATCAAATCTTCTGTTCTCCTGCATAGTAAAAAATCTCCCAATTTTTGTGTGGCTTTAGTTAACAATACCACATTGCCTGTGTCTTTCGGAAGAGACACTAAAAGCCATTGGTCCCTTCTACCTGGTGTCTATGCCAGGGGAAGCAAAAAATACCAAGCAGGGAAATGGAAAAAACCTGTGTTGCCTAAAGTGTTGAGTAAACTTTCATTCATACAGTTGTATAGCACACTTACAGATAGAGCAGGTTTATTGTATCTCACTATTCTGTAGTATGTCTGTAGAACCATGGTGTACTTACAGATAGAGCAGGTTTATTGTATCTCACTATTCTGTAGTATGTCTGTAGAACCATGGTGTACTTACAGATAGAGCAGGTTTATTGTATCTCACTATTTTGTAGTATGTCTGTAGAACCATGGTGTACTTACAGATAGAGCAGGTTGGGCATGTTCTTGACTGCTTCTGTCGGGAAGAAAACTATCTGGTTGTTGCTCAGGCTCCTGCAAAGTAAATCATGTGACACTAAAGGATGTATCATCAAAGAAATGTTTTGTTTTAGTCAAGATATGTTCCCTGTGGGTTGACCATTTTCTGCCATTAGTCTGACATTCAGGTTCCGCAATGGTGGCACTAGTGATCAATTGTGATCAATCACTGTGTAATATTGCTAGTGAGCCTTATTTCATATTACAAGAACAAATCTAACAAACTTAAGCCAAAATACATCATTTGGGACAAGAATATAAGTTGCATACATTACGATAGGATGCACATCAGTTAAGTAACCAATTCATAGCAATATCGATAGGATCAAGGAACACATTATTGCTCTACAACATAGCACCATGATGTTTTGTAAGTATACTTCCAATATTTGGTTTCTTCTAATCCTATTATTATTTAACTCTTAACTATTAAACTAAACAACAATGCTTCAGATGTCAAGAAAACATCAGAAATTGCATAGACAATGTGGCAGACATAGACAATGTGGCAGACATAGACAATGTGGCAGACATAGTCAATGTGGCAGACATAGACAACGTGGCAGACATAGACAACGTGGCAGACATAGTCAATGTGGCAGACATAGTCAATGTGGCAGACATAGACAATGTGGCAGACATAGACAATGTGGCAGACATAGACAATGTGGCAGACATAGACAATGTGGCTGACATAGACAATGTGGCAGACATAGACAATGTGGCAGACATAGTCAATGTGGCAGACATAGTCAATGTGGCAGACATAGTCAATGTGGCAGACATAGACAATGTGGCAGACATAGTCAATGTGGCAGACATAGTCAGTGTGGCAGACATAGACAATGTGGCATACATAGACAATGTGGCAGACATAGTCAATGTGGCAGACATAGACAATGTGGCAGACATAGACAATGTGGCAGACATAGTCAATGTGGCAGACATAGTCAATGTGGCAGACATAGTCAATGTGGCAGACATAGACAATGTGGCAGACATAGTCAATGTGGCAGACATAGACAATGTGGCAGACATAGACAATGTGGCAGACATAGACAATGTGGCAAACCAAAAATCTGAAGCAAGTAATAACATACAGGATTCTAACGTTGCTGTTGCTGAACATTCCAGGCGGGAGCCAGTAAATGGCATTGTTCATCAGCGCACTGCAAGAAGAACCAGGATACACATAAGAACCATATCTGGTTCAACCGATCACTCTCTCTAAACATTCTCTCCCACTTTTGTACAAAACATCACCCTTTGCACTCCACCTGATCATCCATGTTCAGTTTGTTCCACCCTAGCTTCATCCACTGTGCTAGGTCGTCTCTCTGTCTTCTTCCACTGTGCTAGGTCGTCCCTCTGTCTTCTTCTTCATTGACCTTCCATCACGCCTTTGAAGATGGTTTTGACTGGAAGGCTACTTATTTTCATGTGTCCGAACCACTTCAGTTTACGGTTACGGACTTCATCCATAGCTGGTATTAGACCAGTGATTCAGCATTCTGTGATGGGCATTTTATTGCACTGTCAACTGATCACAAGACATGTCATGGCAAGGTATGTGTGTTGGATGGCAGGAAATTGTACAATTAATATAACACACGTCTGTACATATTCACAAGAATACAGATTGCCTTGCATACTTGGCGTCATCCTGATAAATACCCATGAATTATATCCTGGAATATGCAGGTCATATCCAATTCAACGTGTACACAAAGCATTTGGATGATACATAAACCCATTAGCCGGCCGCATACAGGACCCTCTATTAATAAAAATCCTGGCGATTAACTACTGAACTAAACACTACCAAATTTTTCCACACCCTAGTGGATACATTTTGCAACAACATTAGCTCGTTACGTGCATGTGTTGCCCTTTCGGAAATCTTGATTTTCATAGGTTTTGCTCACGCCATCTCGAAATTTTTTTTTTATATATTTGTCATGATAAAATATGGTGTAACCTGAAAAATAACCGTCAGAATTTGATAATTATTTCAGTGGTGCAAAGCTAACACATATAGCTAAATTTTCTTCGCTGGGTTGCATAGGGTTATAGCATGGGATTATTGTCAAATGTCAGTCGCAAGGTAGAATAACTTTCAAAGTTTTAACAAACTTACTATTTTGTCTTTGCAAATTGTGATCAAATGTCAACATTTTATTAATATATCCTATACAGGCATGTGGAGAAATTATTACTCTTCAAAATAAACACAACTTGAAATTGTCAATACTGAATAGTTTTTTTCTAGATTTCTGAACACAAGGAGGTAAATATGCTCGAAATTTGTCAGAAATCCTGGGAACAGGGGAACATGTTTTTATCAAATGCTGGGGCCTAATGGGTTAATAATAGGTGGCAGCACCTAGCATTAAAGGCACTGCCCAGTTTTTTAAATCAGGAGTATTTTCCATGTACAAATAATCATGTGGCACATAATTATACATATGCATACATCAACTATCAATATTGTCGCAGGCAAGGATGCTAAGATATAGTTAAAAATGGTCAATGCTAAAATATTTTTAACTGTGCATGGTTATCATAACAAAGACCTACACATGCGTGAGGGTAGATGGCAGCACCTGTTCCGTGTACGTCAACGTGTTGAGTTCAATCTTGTTCTGTGCAAGATTCCTGGAAGAGTATCCACATAACAAAACAGTAATTACACATTGCAAAGCTCAGAGGATTCATAAATTCAGCCATGCAAAGAATTTAACTTTTTCAGTTAGAATTTCAAATCAGGACAAACAATGGCAAGGTAAGAAAAATGAAATAAAAGAGGGACCACGAGTCATCATATACAATAATTATGCAATATGAAAAGATCAAGATGTTCATAGCAGCTGATTAAGGTCTAGAAATGTTCGGAATGATATGCATGCCACACATAGGCCTGCACACACGAACACACACATATATACTTATGGCTTTACAGCAAAACGTTTTACTCATGTATCGTTCCACTTACAGAATCTGCATTGCCGTTTTTGAAATATCAGGAAACCTGTCGATTGCTGTGAACTGAATCACTCTGAAATAAAACAAACAAATCCAATACATACAAAGACATACTGGAATTTTTTTTATTAATTATACATAAATATTTGTCTTCTATATTTTGTTCATCTTGCCTGATTCATTACATTCTAAAATCTTACACATTTGTCTTAGCTTTATAATTATAATATATATATATCATTAATGCATCAGTTATCAAACAATTATTTATTTTAGTTTATTTATTTTATTTAAGTTATTTTCTAACATTATTGTATTAGTCAAAAGTATTCATAATATGAAACAATTAAAGATAATAAGTTGTGATTTCACTTTCTTATCTGTGCTTCAAGGTGTGGACATTTACTTGAAAATAAATCCCACTGTAGAAGACATTTAAGTAAATGGACACTAAACGACTTGCTCTTTTCATTAAGCAATGATAAAGACCCATTCCCTAAACTTTTTTTATTTCTTTGGCTGAGATAAATGATCTGCAATTAATTAACTAAATCACAGTTAGGGCACTTGCTGACCACAAATTAGTAATCCTGAATTCTCAAAGGTAGACGCATTACACTTGTTTAAGTATATTTCTTAAGAATATTTCCTAGATGAATTTCCACATATCCACATTTTCGCAGAAGGTGAACGTGCATGCACACTCACAGGTGATTGAGACTGGTCAGTTGGTCAAAGGTACCATTGGCAATCCGTGAGAATGACAAACAATCCAGGATTTCACTGCAACATAACCAAATTAATCACCAGTGTGGCATCATTGAACCAGACAAGCAGACATATTTAAGCCACACTTGCTTCGGATTAACATTAAAAGTCTAAGGATTAAGCCTGCCTCTGAAATTCATTTAACCCATCGCGAATCAGATCTGCTAATGTTAAAATCTGTGGTGTGGCTCAAAGCAACAAAACAAAACAAAAGCCAGGTTTGGGGGTATGCACCTAAGAGATAATAAAAACTAACCATGTGCTATTAAAATCAAGAATAGCTTAAAACGAAACAAGTCATGGTTTTGGGGCTATGCATCTAAGAGATAATAAAAACTAACCATGTGCAACTAAAATCAAGAATATCATGCCAGTGGTTTACTCAGAACGTGTTCTAAAAGCTGGAGATTCCGGTCATCTCAACCAGAGCGACCGATAAGCACATGTAGACTACATGTGACGCATTAAGTGAGGCCGGCATACAAAAAACCAATGCAAAGTATTATAAAAAAAAATTATTTTACAGAAAAAGGACTCATTTAGTAATCAATCACCAAAATATGTTACATTAGTTGAGTTTGGGTGCAAACAGCATGGTCATATCTAGTTGGCGAGTATAAGAATATGTTACATTAGTTGAGTTTGGGTGCAAACAGCATGGTCATATCTAGTTGGCGAGTATAAGAATATGTTACATTAGTTGAGTTTGGGTGCAAACAGCATGGTCATATCTAGTTGGCGAGTATAAGAATATGTTACATTAGTTGAGTTTGGGTGCAAACAGCATGGTCATATCTAGTTGGCGAGTATAAGAATATGTTACATTAGTTGAGTTTGGGTGCAAACAGCATGGTCATATCTAGTTGGCGAGTATAAGAATATGTTACATTAGTTGAGTTTGGGTGCAAACAGCATGGTCATATCTAGTTGGCGAGTATAAGAATATGTTACATTAGTTGAGTTTGGGTGCAAACAGCATGGTCATATCTAGTTGGCGAGTATAAGAATATGTTACATTAGTTGAGTTTGGGTGCAAACAGCATGGTCATATCTAGTTGGCGAGTATAAGAATATGTTACATTAGTTGAGTTTGGGTGCAAACAGCATGGTCATATCTAGTTGGCGAGTATAAGAATATGTTACATTAGTTGAGTTTGGGTGCAAACAGCATGGTCATATCTAGTTGGCGAGTATAAGAATATGTTACATTAGTTGAGTTTGGGTGCAAACAGCATGGTCATATCTAGTTGGCGAGTATAAGAATATGTTACATTAGTTGAGTTTGGGTGCAAACAGCATGGTCATATCTAGTTGGCGAGTATAAGAATATGTTACATTAGTTGAGTTTGGGTGCAAACAGCATGGTCATATCTAGTTGGCGAGTATAAGAATATGTTACATTAGTTGAGTTTGGGTGCAAACAGCATGGTCATATCTAGTTGGCGAGTATAAGAATATGTTACATTAGTTGAGTTTGGGTGCAAACAGCATGGTCATATCTAGTTGGCGAGTATAAGAATATGTTACATTAGTTGAGTTTGGGTGCAAACAGCATGGTCATATCTAGTTGGCGAGTATAAGAATATGTTACATTAGTTGAGTTTGGGTGCAAACAGCATGGTCATATCTAGTTGGCGAGTATAAGAATATGTTACATTAGTTGAGTTTGGGTGCAAACAGCATGGTCATATCTAGTTGGCGAGTATAAGAATATGTTACATTAGTTGAGTTTGGGTGCAAACAGCATGGTCATATCTAGTTGGCAGTATAAGAATATGTTACATTAGTTGAGTTTGGGTGCAAACAGCATGGTCATATCTAGTTAGTATAAGAATATGTTACATTAGTTGAGTTTGGGTGCAAACAGCATGGTCATATCTAGTTGGCGAGTATAAGAATATGTTACATTAGTTGAGTTTGGGTGCAAACAGCATGGTCATATCTAGTTGGCGAGTATAAGAATATGTTACATTAGTTGAGTTTGGGTGCAAACAGCATGGTCATATCTAGTTGGCGAGTATAAGAATATGTTACATTAGTTGAGTTTGGGTGCAAACAGCATGGTCATATCTAGTTGGCGAGTATAACAATATGTGCATACAAATATATTTTCATTTGGTGAGCGAATATTATGACACTCGTGACATTATCACTCGTGAGTTATCTAACAATATGGCGCAGCCCATGAAATTATGATGCTGTGTGTTCAACGTTTTCCTAGTAACCACTGGTGTGATATTCTTAATTGTAGTTACAAATGGTTATGTTTTAGTAACTTTTACTTATAGGTGCATAGAAGGGATATGTAGCAGGACTTCATACTTAAATACTCTTGTACTTAACGTTTTTTTGAGTAATTGTACTGGTACTTAAGTACATTTGCAAACAAATTCTAAAGTACTTGTACTTAAGTAGATTCCCAAGGTACTTCTTATTTTCAAGTACTTTTTAAGTACTTTCGAACTGTGATCACGTAATAACGAGTCAATGAGTCAGTCAAGTCATCCACCTCCCAAATGATAACAATTATAGTAATTATAGAACATTTACATATTGTTTTATATGCAAAGGTGTGAAATAAAACATTTTTGCTTGAAAAAATTACAAAGTTCTACCTACATGCTGGTTATTGAGGTACTTGTAAAAGTATCAGGTGTGATCTCTCTTTGAATCCCATACTCTTCAACAGACTGAAACCAAACAAAAACCAGCCAGGCATACAGGCAAACAACCAGCCAGGCATGCATGCCCCATTATAATAAAAACTATCAATAAAGACATTTGGAATATTTCATGTCACACAATGTGGGTTATTTGACAAAACAGTGGTGAACTCAGTCTGCTGACAAAAGCCATGTGAAGTATTGAAATATTCAGAACAAACATCAAACAAGTTTATTGAGATGTAATAATGTCAAACATCAAGAAACGTCACTCCATTCAAGAAAGATTAATTAATGGTTTTTTATTTTGATGCTACAGTAACCAATTAGTTGCCTTCAGCATACTATGTTAACCTAACTAATTTGGTTAACATGTTCTGGAGCATTGATTGTGTCAACAATTATTTTTCAGCAAAGCAACCAAAAGCATGTTTATGAGGTTTGTCCATATGCTGGGCTTTTCAATAAAATGTCCTGGATGAGTGTTTTTCCTTTACCCACTAGGTGGCGTTAGCATCAGTAGTTTGCAGTAGCAAGAATTTCACTCGCATTCATCTTTCAGTTTGATGAAGCTACCACACCCATCACACATTAACATAACATTATAACCATTTAGCTACATTACTTTGGGTTTTTGCTACTGTGACATCCACTGGCATTACTTCTGGCCGTTTTGAGTTATTTGGTATCTCTCTTTGGGGGCAAGGACTGATATCCTGACCAAATCCTTCCTCCACCCTCTAATGGCTTGAGTACCTTTTTCTCAAAGGTGGTGAGAGTTTGGGCCTGGGAATCAACACTTGCACTTATAGGAAGATGCCAAATAGCTAAAGATGACCAGGATTAATGTCTATGGATGTCACAACGAAATCCAATTTAATGTGGTTAAAGCATTGCAATTGTCATGTGTATTTTGTTGGCAAAAAATACACTTGCTTTTACAGGGTGGGGGAATGTTTTGGCCAAGAAATCAATAACTGCCCACACAGAGAGATGTTGAATGGCTCAAGACGACCAGGAGTAACGTCAGACTCAGTGGGTGTCACAACAGCAAAAACTTAATTTGGTTAACCCTCTTGTGGCCAGAATGCCCGAATCAACCCGACTACGCCTCGTAGCCAGAATGCCTCAAATCACCTGACAACAGGAGCCATTTTTAAACAGTGTCGTTGTAAACTCCAGAATTGGTAGCTAGGAAAATAAAGGCAATGAAGGATAACAAATCACCGGGAGTGGATGGGATTCCTCCAAAATTACTAATGGAAACAGTAGATCAAATCAGTATACCACTTGCAAGAGTATTCAACTTGTCATTAAAAGAGGGAGTTGTTCCGTTTGAATGGAAAGAAGCAAACATCATACCATTATTTAAAAAGGGTTCGAGAAATAAGTCAGAGAATTACAGACCAGTGAGTTTAACGTCAGTGATTTGTAAATTATTAGAAAGGTTAATTAAAGACCATATGGTGGACTTCCTCGTTAAGCATAAATTATTAAATTCATCTCAACATGGATTCCTTAAAGCGAGGTCATGCTTAACAAATGTGTTATGTTTTTTGGAAGAAATCACTAAGTGGATAGACGAGGGATCGCCAGTAGATATTATCTACTTAGATTTTCAGAAAGCTTTTGACAAAGTGCCACATCAAAGATTGCTACTTAAATTAAAAGCCCATGGTATCGGGATAGCATAACTGACTGGATAGAACAATGGCTGACTGACAGAAGACAACGAGTTGTAGTAGATGGCGAAGTTTCAAATTGGAAATCGGTTTTGAGTGGGGTACCTCAAGGATCAGTATTAGGACCTATATTATTCTTAATTTATATCAATGACTTGGACGACAGTATAACAAGTAACGTACTGAAATTTGCGGACGACACAAAACTGTTTAGAAAGGTTAATACTGATGGTGATAAACAACATTTACAAAGCGATCTAGACAGATTAGTGAAATGGTCTGAGAAATGGCAGATGCTGTTCAATTTTGGGAAATGTAAATGCCTACATACAGGACATGGGAACTTGAATGTAAACTATAAAATGGGAGCTACTGTTCTTGGTACTACTGTAAAAGAAAAGGACTTAGGAGTTACAATAAGCGCTGATATGAAAGTTTCAGAGCAGTGTGGTATTGCAGCTTCAAAGGGTAATCAAATTCTTGGATTGATTAGAAGAAACATAACATACAAGGGAAAAAAGTTAATTATACCTCTTTATAAAGCAATAGTTAGACCTCATTTAGAATACTGTATACAAGCATGGAGACCATATCGTAAGAAGGATATAGATACGCTTGAACGCATACAAAGGAGAGCAACTAAAATGATTCCAGAACTTAGAGACCTTAGTTATGAAGAACGCCTGAAAGAATGTGGTTTAACAACTCTAGAGACAAGTAGGTTAAGAGGAGATCAGATTGAAGTTTTTAAGATATTGAATGGGTATGAAAATATTGATAGAAATATGTTTTTCTCACTCAAGAAGGATAGCAGAACTAGAGGACATGAGGTAAAATTAGTAAAGGATCAATGTAGATTGGACATCAGGAAGCACTCGTTCTCACAGAGGACAGTAAATGAATGGAACAAACTGTCTACAGATTGTGTAACTGCTAGCAGCGTGAATATGTTTAAAAACAAGGTTGACACATATATCAGAAGGGCGGGTTATAAGTAGGTGAACATTGTTGGACTCTCGATAAGCCAATGGCTTCCTTGTCCACTTGCCATCTGGGCCTTTGGCTTGGATGGCAAATCTTGTTAAATCTTGTTAAATCTTGTTAAACAGTGTCAGCCAATAAGGGCATTTCCTTCCGGTAGTCGGCAGATAATATAGTGAAGTTTTACTATCAAATTTAAAAAGTTGGAAATATTTACAATTTCCGTGACAAAATAAAAGTTTTATTGGCAAACTTGTTCGACGTCAAATACTGAAAACGTTACAACTTATCTTAATGTGTATTTTACAAAATAGGCACTTGCAAGTTTACAGGGTGTGCGATTAAGCTCCGCTGATTGTTGAACTAACACCCTGCTGATTGTTGAACTAACACCCTGCTGATGATCACCAAAGGTCAGACTATCATAAAAACAAATTGTCAAACCTTTGTCAGCAAATTAAATGAAAAGTGAAAGTATGGTCATTGGCACCAGGCCAATTTTATGTTACAAATAAGATTAGGTTCAACGTGTCCACATTCCCTGCTCTAGGCTAGATGTATCAGTGCATACTGAAGTAATGAGCTTGGAAGTGAATAGTTCTCTTCAAATCCTTTGATTGTATATAAATACGTGCAATAGTACCATCTATTGCGGATGTGCTTAGAGTGGAGGGTAGGTAAAGAGGAAGATTGAGATGGGAGGACTGCGTGAAGAGGGATTTGGCGGGGGTGGGGGGAGAGATGTTTGTGAGTAAACATTAAAAATATCGTATTTAGCGTGTTTGTGTGTTTCAAAATTATTTTCAACATCAAATATTACCCGAACATGTTTTTACAGAACTCGGGAAGGGATTTTGTTGTAGTGCAGTGTGTCAACACATATCTTACATGCTTGATCCGGCACAATCGGTGACATTAGCCCTGTCTTTGGTGCAGGAACAACCAGAGCAGGCGGCACCATAATAAGTAATGCAACCGTTGGTGTCACAACCTTGCCAAGACCCACCGGTGTAGTGGGTGCTGGCAAACAGGTAGTTGCCCCGCAAATTTGGGTCGTCTGACCACATTCCATTGCTGGTGTCAGCTGAAAACACAGCACGCTCATCCATTAGACATCTAGCCTCGGAACAGAGTGGCACAGAATTAATCTTGTTCATGCATTTCATAGTCAATTTTACCTTTATCTTTGCTAGCTTTCGGCAGCTTTCAGCTGTCTTCATCAGACTGACTACCGTGCTGCCATCTAGCGGTTGTCAGCCTGATACAGACAGCTGAAAGCAAACAAAATATAACAAAGAAAAAAGGTGAAATTGACTGTAAAATGCATAAAAACGATTAATATTTTGCAGCTGACAGTGTGATTAGTCTCTCCACAATTATTCAGTGATTTAGGTTTTCATGAGGGCTTTTTGCAATATGGTTTTATCATCACAAGTGACACATGAAGGTGAATTATGCCCATAAAAGGTTCCCTTTTCAGAGTCAAAATGTTGATCAGAGCAGCGCCATTCAGATTCACTATTTCTAAGCAGCTGCCCCCAAGGCCACTCGATGGCGCCACCCATCAATTATGGTTTGGAACTGATTTTCTGGCTATTCACTATTACATGCTACTATCACAATACTATCGCAACACAATACAGTCGCGCCTCGTTATAACGCGGTAGTCGGGGTCCACGACTTCGGACCGCGCTGTAATCGAGGCACGTTAGGTGTTCTCATATCTGCCACCAGGGAGCTACTAAACAACAGCAACCGCCGCCTGCTGCACCAAGTCCATCAACCCTGTCGAAGCCCTGTGTGCTTGCAGCATTGTCTTTTACGGCAATATGCAGTTTATGGAACTTATTAAACGCGTATACTAGCATCAACGTGTATTATTTTTAAATGTCACACCCTCTTGACTCTTAAACTAAATAAAACACGTGTACGTATACCGTTATGGAATAGATCTACTACGATGATGATGTACTGGACCAACAGGCCTACGAATCGAAAATAATAACCTGGACCTGAGCAGCCGAAAACGTATATGATTTGACAAACGTAGTATGCAAGTTGATAAAACACAGAAAAAGACAACAGGTAGAATTAATAATTGTTTCACTTCATCTGTCAACCGATCTCGACCGAAGCATAAATTTATTACACACCACTTAACATCGATTCATCATTTCATATGTGGATGACGAATTTGTATTTTCGCCACCGGTAGAGCCTTGGGTTAGGAATTTGGCATGTTGGTTTCGCGTCGCGAAAACGATTAAATTTACGATGTAATGGAAGCATCTAATTTTACCCAAGTGTTATGTTGGTACTGCATGTTACATGCATTTAAAACAGTTGATATGATTCTTACGCGAGGCATATTTGTGAATCTCGATTGCAATTTACAAACCGTCGAAGCGAAGCCAGCGACAGCGATTGATGTCGGCGGCAGCGCAAAACAAACAACACGTTGATACTCGTTCACTGACATTGTTCACCTAAAGTTTCTTGAGGATTGTCAAAGCAATTCTAAGTAGGTTTAAGTGGGCCCATTTGACATTTTCCCCTGGCGGCAGAAATTCGGGGTCCACGACCGACCGCGTTATATCCGAATCCGCGTAATAACGGGGCGCGTTATAACGAGGCGCGACTGTAGGTATGAAACTATCACAATAGCATTCCAGTAGTAGTCGAGCCTCATCATAACACACTAGTTGGGGTCCACGATTTCAGACTGCATTGTCAGTGAGGCGCGTTATATGTTCATATATCTGCCACCAGGGAGCTACTAAACAATAGCGATCGCCCTCCCGCTGCACCAAGTCCAAGACGAGAGGCAAGAACGCCGTCGAAGCCGCTGGCACTGTGTGCGTACGTCAATACACAGTATGCATGGATCTGAGCAGCCTAAAACGTATATGACTTGACACATGCAGTATGAAAGCTGGTTAAGCATAGAAAACGACAATAGGTAGAATTAATAATTGCTTCACTTCATCTTTCAACCGATCTTGACTGAAGCATTAATTCAAAACGCACCACTTAACATCGATTCACCGTCATCATGGCATTTCACATCGCGAAAATGATTAGATTTGCAATGCAATCGAAGCATGCCATTGTTATATTGGTATTGCATACTAAATTGCATTTAAGACTGTTCATCTGTTTCTTATGCAAGGCATATTTGTGAATCGCGATTGCAATTTACAAACCACCAAAGTGAAGACAGCATCTGCAATTGATGCCGATGGCAGCGCAAAACAAAAAACCCATCACCACTCCTTCGTTGTCAGATGTCTGACATGGCTCACCTAATGTTTATTGAGAATTGGCAAACCAAGTCTAAGTAGGTTTGACAAACTCGAGGAGTACATCACGCAAAACAAGTGCTAGTTATGAATTAGACCAGTACGGTGATCGTAGCGTAGTCACACGAACGCCCCCGAAAGACCGGCCCATTTGGCATTCCCTGGCGGCAGAAAATTGGCGTCCACGACTGACCGCCTTATACCTGAATCCACATTATAATGTGGCGTGCAATAATGAGGCGCAACTGTAATACATTTATCACAATACTATGGCAATAGTAAAATGATCCCAAAACTCACCCCTAGTGATGTATATAATACAGTAACAGCAAAAAGTGATAACAGTTTGTCATAATTATACGATAAACAATTTAATAACTTTTCACATCCGAAAACTATGCATCACTACATGCCAGATGTGACAATTCAGCAAAAGTTTTTGTAATTGTAAGAGAACATTAATAAGAACCGAATACAGTATCAAATAAACATACTACCAGTGGAGCCCCCAGTGGACAACGGGTGTTGTAAACTCATTACAAAGTTCGGAACTCTTGTGATTCTAAGATAGCAATCGCTAATTTGTTGCTAGTCGCTTCATTGAAACAACATTACTCTTTGTGGGTAAAATTTGGCTTTTGGTAACAGTTTTGCTCATTTTGCTGCTGAAGTATCTGTTACTATTTTGCAAGGGATAAATAATAAGCAAACATCTTGGCCAAATCTTAATGAAGTGGTGTTACTCCTTTTTGGTCATATATTAAGTATTGTTGAAATTAAGCTAAAATAGTTTATGCAAAATAACAACACAAGTCCAGCGTAGATTGAAATAGGCCAAATAATGACATTTAGATTTATTAATTAAGGAGCAGGAAATTAGGCAAGCATACACCATCAAAATAAGATACATCCAATAATCTCAGCAAGCATGCCGGCCCCCAAAAGGTGTTTACACATAATTAGTAAATCATGCCTATCACCTACCCACTACCAGTACTATCTGTACCACTACTGACTTATATACAATTCACATGGTATCGGTGGGGGTCACTCCGCCACTAGGTCACCCTTTGTGACCGACCCCTACCATAATTTGCCATGACCCATTAAATTACATAAAATAATTGTACAATTTTTAAATGCATATTTTGCATATTATGCTTTATATAATGTGAACATATCAAATTGCCATATACCTGCAAGTTTTATTTTTAAATAGCAAATCATTATCGTGGTATGACTGAGTATGATGAGCTAAAGTATTTCAATAATCTTGCTGCCGTAGCTTTTACTGTCAGATATTTCTAAAATTTTCATGGGTTGGCCAATTTTTACTGAAGTGGTATTACTCCCTGTGGGTCAAATATTGTAAAAATTTTACTAAAATGTGATTTTACGTTGACTTAAAATACAAAAAATAATTGATTTTCACCATTTTTTTATATGTGAGTTTGATATATTTAAAATGCTTTATATAATATGAACATATCAAATTACGATATCCCCGCAAGTTTTTTATTTCAATAGTAAATAAATCTGGTGTTAAGACAGATTATGATCAGAGTATAGTATTTTGCAGGTCATGTCTGATATTTCCTAAATTTACATGGGACCCCAACTTTTTTTTGCCTTTTTGGGCTTTTGGAAATAAATGAATCCTAAACAACTTTTTTTAAAATTTAAGGTTTCATTACTATTATGACATGTGGTATGGTATGACATATTTTATTACTGTTTTACTAATGCTGCTGTCCTAAACGCTTCCATGAAGAAAGAAGTTTGCTGTCTGTGTGTACTTACTTGATGTGTAAGAGACGTAGTTGAGCTTCCCGCCATATCTGCTATTCCAGTAATCGTCTGCTGACCAGGTTTGCACAGTCCACTTGATGCAGCAGAGTGACCACACCAGCCACACTGCAACAAACTGAAAGTAACAGGGAATTTATTAATAGTGGCTATGACAGCACATCACTTTGATACTGAAAATAACAGGGAATTTATTGACAGTGGCAGTGACAACTCACCACTTTACTACTGAAAATAACAGGGAATTTATTTATAGTGGCAATGACAACTCACCATTTTGATACTGAAAATAACAGGGAATTTATTTATAGTGGCAATGACAACTCACCACTTTGATACTGAAAATAATAGGGAATTTATTTATAGTGGCAGTGACAACTCACCACTTTACTACTGAAAATAACAGGGAATTTATTTATAGTGGCAATGACAACTCACCACTTTGATACTGAAAATAACAGGGAATTTATTGACAGTGGCAGTGACAACTCACCACTTTACTACTGAAAATAACAGGGAATTTATTTATAGTGGCAATGACAACTCACCATTTTGATACTGAAAATAACAGGGAATTTATTTATAGTGGCAATGACAACTCACCACTTTGATACTGAAAATAATAGGGAATTTATTTATAGTGACAGTGACAACTCACCACTTTACTACTGAAAATAACAGGGAATTTATTTATAGTGGCAATGACAACTCACCATTTTGATACTGAAAATAACAGGGAATTTATTTATAGTGGCAATGACAACTCACCATTTTGATACTGAAAATAATAGGGAATTTATTTATAGTGGCAGTGACAACTCACCACTTTACTACTGAAAATAACAGGGAATTTATTTATAGTGGCAGTGACAACTCACCACTTTACTACTGAAAATAACAGGGAATTTATTTATAGTGGCAGTGACAACTCACCACTTTACTACTGAAAATAACAGGGAATTTATTTATAGTGGCAATGACAACTCACCATTTTGATACTGAAAATAATAGGGAATTTATTTATAGTGGCAGTGACAACTCACCACTTTACTACTGAAAATAACAGGGAATTTATTTATAGTGGCAATGACAACTCACCACTCTGATACTGAAAATAACAGGGAATTTACTGATAGCAGATATGACAACTCATCACTTTGATACTGAAAATAACAGGGAATTTAAATAATTTATTAACTTATACGTTTAGAAAGGCATGCATCTTGGCTTTCTGTTAGCATATGATACATGTATAAACCACTTCATTTAGGTAGAACAATATCAATTTACATAACATAGGTGCAGGATTTAGAATATATGCCTTGCTTCCCAGATTGTGTCAGGAACAAGAGTAGCAAATTTGACCGACTGTTCAGAATAAAAAGGGTTAGAAGCCGTTGGTATCTTCTACCTGGTAATGGTATCTATGCCAGGGAAGTAAGACGGCTGTTTGGAGTTAAATGTCATAAGTCAATCCATGACAGGTTACACATTTACCACCTGTGTGGGATCTTTTACTTCCCCTGTCATTGACAGCACAGGTGGTATGGAGAAGGGACCAACGGCTTTGTTTCTCCCGAAAGATACGACGTGGGGTGAACAAAATGACCAAAGCTTTGACACAGCAGCAGGTTGACTGTAACCCCAGTCCCCTAGATAGACTGTCTAACATTCAACCGCCGAGCTACCTTCTGTTAAGGAGATATGCTAGCAAATAATTGAGCTGATGGTGCAAATACTGTAGAAATATGTTAGCAACTCAGCTTTACATTTTTCCATATTTAAACCAGGTTTGCATAGAAATACAAACAGTTTAACAAGGAGATTCTGCAAACGAGAAATACTTCCACAAAAACAAGACTAAGACATATTTATGTCTGGAAGGATGGACGTTGGTTCTTCACATGGACCAGAATGTTTCTTCATTTCTAATTAATATTATTATTAATCATTTATGTCACATTGTGTGGAAAAAGTAATAAGTCCCGGAGCACAGCATTTTGATCATCTTGAACATTATGTTCCACAATTACTACTATAATAATAGAGACGTTGTTACACACTATAAATACAGCCATCAAAATGTCCACTTTTGTCATGCGCATTCTTTATAGAGTTAATGGTTCGATCAAGCCTAACTATTTAAATTCAGTGATATTTTCTAAGTTGACTCTGTTTCATAATATGCATTTGATGCAAACGTCAACTTAGTTTTTTAATTATATCTGCCTATTTTTTGTAGGAAGGGGGTGTGGGAATGAGGTTGTAGGAAGGGGGGTGGGAAGTAGGGTGTAGGAAGAGGGTGTTGGAAGGAGGGTGTAGGAAGGATGTGTTGGAATGAGGGTGTAGGAAGAGGATGTGGGAAGGAGGGTGTAGGAAGGAGGGTGTAGGAAGGGGGTGTGGGAATGAGGTTGTAGGAAGGGGGTGGGAAGTAGGGTGTAGGAAGGAGGGTGTAGGAAGAGGGTATTGGAAGGAGGGTGTAGGAAGAAGATGTGGGAAGGAGGGTGTAGGAAGGGGGTGTGGGAATGAGGTTGTAGGAAGGGGGTGGGAAGTAGGGTGTAGGAAGGAGGGTGTAGGAAGAGGGTGTTGGAAGGAGGGTGTAGGAAGGATGTGTTGGAATGAGGGTGTAGGAAGAGGATGTGGGAAGGAGGGTCTAGGAAGGAGGGTGTAGGAAGGGGGTGTGGGAATGAGGTTGTAGGAAGGGGGGTGGGAAGTAGGGTGTAGGAAGAGGGTGTTGGAAGGAAGGTGTAGGAAGGATGTGTTGGAATGAGGGTGTAGGAAGAGGATGTGGGAAGGAGGGTGTAGGAAGGAGGATGTAGGAAGAGGGTGTTGGAAGGAGGGTGTAGGAAGGATGTGTTGGAATGAGGGTGTAGGGAGAGGATGTGGGAAGGAGGGTGTAGGAAGGAGGATGTAGGAAGAGGGTGCTGGAAGGAGGGTGTAGGAAGGAGGATGTAGGAAGAGGATGTGGGAAGGAGGGTGTAGGAAGGAGGGTGTAGGAAGAGGGTGTTGGAAGGAGGGCGTAGAGAGTTTGGAAGGAGGGTGTAGAGAGAGTGTGTGAAGGAGGGTGTGGGAAGGGATGTGGGAAGTAGGGTATATAAGAATGTAGAATGCTTCTAGGAAATGACTCTGGAACCAAGTCATTGATCACCGATCTATTTCATAATTAGCGCTTGTTTTGCGTGATGTATTTTGTCCAATCTACCTGTACTTCGAATTGTTTTAATGGTGCTAAATAAACTTAACGTAAGCCTACAGCGAGGTGTTGCAATGATTGTTTTGCGCTGCTGGCAATAATCACGTTTTGCCTCTTTCTTTCAGAAGAGACACTAAAAGCCGTTGGTCTCTTCTACCTGGTGTCTAGGCCAGAGGAAGTAAAATGATCCCACACAGGGGGTAAATGTGTAACCTGTCGTGGACTCAAAGAGTGGTGGTCTCTATATATCTAACCCACAGATTCTAGCTCCCACGAGCTGCTTCCCGGTCGGGCTCGTAAGAGTAATTTTTTCGCACATGGTTTCACTTCTGAAAAAGGGGGTGGGCTTCTATTAGGCAGTGTGCTTATATAGAGAACAATACGGTAAAAAAGTAAAGGTAAGTTCTTATATAGCGCGGTATCCAGTCCGCAGCCACGCTGCAATTGCGCGAAGATAGCTGAGTGAACTGTGGCAACGTGGGGTGATCAAACTTGCCAAAGGTTCGAAGAGACAGCAGTGGGATTTGAAACCGGGTTCTCTCGATTGAGAGTCCAGCCTTCTAACCGGTATGCCATCGTGCTCCACTAAGTATTTCAGATTTCTGACACTTTAAACATAACTCTGAATTAAATTTGTGTACATCTGCAAAATAGTTTATTTGATAACAAATTAAAATCCTTTGTATTACCCTCAGCTGTATAAGTGGCCATGCTTTTTGTTTAAGCGAGAAAAAAATACTTCCATCAATTTTCATAACGATTCAGTATCTTAAAAACTTGATCTCGTCTTGTTAACCCTGTCCCCCCGACTTAGTTTTCCACTAATTCCTATTGTACATGAGAATACTGATCTTCTCTCAATGTCAAAGTATGTTGAATTAATGTATTTTCCCTAGTACAGGCTTTAAATTTGAGGTATTTCACAAAACTGCACAATTCATCTGCCAGTGGAACTGATTAACGGGAGACTCGGGTCGGATTTTACGGAGTTTTGACAATAAAATGAATTTCGAGTTGTTGCTATTTCCGTGTATAAATATTATTCAACTTGCCATTCATGTAAGTTGCACTGTCGAAATAAACACGTTTCTGTCATAAAACGTGTCTTTTGTATGATGCCTATCATTGCTAAGTCTTTGTTTATGTCAAATGAACCGAGACTAATTGGACATTAGGTGATTTTCCGCGAGCCATTGCATGCCGGAAAACGCTGTCATTCCAACATGGCGCATATCACGGGAAAGCCCCATTTTCGCTCTGTATGATGGTACAAAAAATGTGCCCGGAGGTATCCGAGTAATTCTGACTATAAATGACCGCCTCTGAACCATCTCGGTGACAAAGGAATGGGGAATGCCACGACGATTCGCCGGACTTCACCACGTGATGTCGGATTCCCTCAAATCAAGCGCTCTAATTGGTTGTAATACTAATTTCCATCCTCTGACGTCAGGTTGAAATACCAGCTACGTTCGATTCGATCGACTTGTTTTATCCCACGAGTTTCGTTCATTTATATCGCTTTGTAAAACGACATTATGCCGTTTGGTCGAAAGTGAGTGGGCGGTTACGGTACTGGGATGCAGCGAAAGTTTGCATCGAAGGTTGAATTCGCCAATGAACCTGCGGCGACAACTTCGTCTTCTTCGACTATCACCGTCCGTGGTGCCAGCGAGAATGGCACGCAGTGTAAGTTTAATTCTGATATTTCATATGTTCACTTGTGTTTTATCCAAACATCGTTAGCCTTTGTGGCATAACTATTACTGTATAAACGATTTGACGCTGATCTAGTTCATGCTGTTGATGTTCGTGGTTGTGTTGACATTCACGCCCAGGGGCCATCCAGGCACATCAGAAGCAGAGTTGTAACTATCTATGGTTTATTATATTACTACAATTTGCCCTGGTAATTATCGTATACCTATAGCCTATATACACATGCGCGCGGGTGTGTGTGTATAATATGGCAATGCCACTAAAATAAATTGCATTCAATGCCATACCCCTGCATACGTAGTAAGGGGGGGGCTTTTGTTGTTGAACATGTCTTGGGTACTTTTTGTTCATGAAATACATTTATATTGTGTATTTTTTCCAGGCATCAAGGCGGTCATCAACAGTACCAGCTGATCTGTCTCGGAGACTGTCTGTCACTGAACGGAAGTTTGGTTATGCAGATCTTCTGGAGGAGATAGGTGTCCCGCGTTTACTGGCTGAGGATGAGACAGATGCTGATGGAGATCTTTCAACAGTACTTGTATGCTGTGCCGTGTTGCCATCACTTGTTGCGAGCCTGCTATGCACGTTGTGTAGGAAGCATACACTCTCCACCCCAGCTGTCGACCGCCTCGAGACTTTCTGCACCAGTTGCGACAAGGTCATCAATGCAACTCTGTCATCAGACTGTATCGATGGGACTCAGGCGACGAATGTCCCATTTGTCGTGGTGAGATCAGCTGTGTCGGCAACGATGGACATGGGTGTCGGGTACTCGGGACTTGTGTGAAATTTATTTTACAATGCCAATGACTCTTAACTTTGCCTTTTGATAGATTATACATTCATTAATATGTATGCAAAGTTTCAATCATCTAGGTTGCTTCTCAGATGTTGAAATGTATGTGCCAATGTACATAAACTTTGAATATGATTTTCTCAAAAACATGTTTTCCCTCACACCTACTGCCTCCCGTGTCACTTATCTCTGCTATTGTTTGACAGAATTACTTGAAACTTTCTACAGTGTTTCTTGATAGTATGCTCTTGAAAACTATGTAGTAACTTTTTAGAAAACGTTATTTCTATTTTATATAATGAACCATCAATGTAAAATTTAATGATGATAAAATACATTCAGATGTAAAAAAATCATGAAAACAAAAGTTTTTTGAAAACTTGGAAAGTCAACTGACTGTTTTCATTGGGATTATGTGGAGTAACTACACACCAAATTTGAGTCCTCTAAATCCAATGGTTACTGATATAAGTCACACGCAACATTCAATCCAAGATGGCGGCATACCGTGGGAAAATATGTATGAAACTTTCTGAAAAAAATTCACAGCATTACTCTTACCTGGACTTGCAATCTATGAAAGTTTCAGCTCTGTAGATTCAGTGATAACGAAATAAGAAAATAAAATGCGTTTAGACCCAAGCGACGCCTTAAATCATAGTCAATTCAATTAATACATCATACATATCTTAATTTATTTATTAGTTTATAGTAAACTAATATTCTGATTAGTTTTAACCCAGCATATTCCACCTACAGGCCTCAACATTAACACTGGCCTGCTGGCCCGGTGCCCTTTTTATGGCCATCGGGCCAGTTCGGGCAACAAATTTTCATATTTTGCTACCACAGTATCGAATTATTTCTGCTACAATGTTCCGTTCGACAAGCAGTCGGACTTCCTCTTTGGCGATGATGTGACATGAGTTCTATGGCACAATTTTTATGCAAACAGCCAATAAACACAGCAGATCACGACACAAGTGACAGTGCAAATGTCAATTTCACCAAATTCAGTTTCGCTTACTTGACATCATGATCACGCTGGCTACGGCACTATCGGCAATGCCACAGGATATCCCTAGCTGTTCCGTGCAGATTTTAACTGTTGTTTAACTCATTTGAGCCATGTAAAATAATGTTTTTAGCAGTTTGCTGACTGGTGAAATGCCTCCAGAAAACGACGACTAGTTCCCAGTGTCTCGCTAAGAATCACTGCTGCTCGCTACCAGGAAGAAACCTGGGTCAGTGAAGTTAATTTACAGCGATGTTTATTTAATCAGTGTTTGAAAAAAACAATGATTTGAATAAATAAACCACTTGGATCCACTCACGGATGCAAACATGCAGCTGACATGCAAATTAATTGGCGAATGGGATCGCATTGGTGCCCACGCAAACGCAACAAAAACATGCTGAAGAGCTAGGCCTATCCAACATCAGCAACTGAGACGCCAACAGCAGAATTCACACTTCATCCAAACTACTATTTTACCTACTTGTGTTACTAAATCTGTAAAAAAACAGTTCAATATTGACAATTACAAGTTGTGTTTATTTTGAACAGTAGTAATTTCTCCACATGCATGTATACATAGAAATAGGATATATTAATAAAATGTTGACATTTGATCACAATTTGCAGAAGTCATTAACAATGACACAATTGCATCACAGTGGTGTTGCAAAGGCTGTATTGTAGCTCCAGAAAAATTACTTAATTTATATATCGGCCCTACATTTACCAAACTGCCGTGACTCGTTGCACACATTTACTGTTTTATATCAAAGGAAAACTTTTGTGGGAGGCCAGTAACTTTTTAAATCTACTGGCCCACTGGGTCACAAAAGCTTAACCCATTAGGCCCCAGGATTTGATTAAAACATGCCACCATGTTCCCAGGATTTCTGTCAAATTTCGCGATTTTACCTACTTGTGTTAAAAATCTGTAGAAAAAAACAGTTCAATATTGACAATTACAAGTGGTGTTTATTTTGAACAGTAGTAATTTCTCCACATGCATGTATACATAGAAATAGCGTGAACAAAACTGATGAAAATCAAGATTTCCGAAAGGGCAACACATGCACGTAACGAGCTGTTGTTGCAAAATGTATCCACTAGGATGTGGTAAAATTTGGTAGCGTTTAGTTTAGTAGTTATTCGCCAGGATTTTTTTGAATAGAGGGTCCTGTATGCGGCCGGCGGCGGCCGTTCCAGGACTGCACAGAGCAGCCGGCCGCAGCCATTGTGGGGTCTAATGTGTTAATGTCAAGGCCAGCACCTATATGCTGCATTGATCTAGCAGAGTCTGGTACAATTTAATAAATGTTTATTTAATTGACTTTTCACTTCTAACTGGATTCTCCATCAAATTTAGTTCACTGATTGATGGACCAATTTAACAAAAATGGTTGTTGCTGGGTAAGCTGCTTTGTAGTATTGCAGTGCAGGTTTCAATTTACTAACAAAAACTGAAGTGGGATTAAGAAATGTGTCAAAAATAGCATATTATACATATTTTCTTTAACAAATATTTTATGCATCTTCATGAAAGGTGGCCTGTAGGTTCCTTACTGTAGCCACTGCATGGAAATCAAACTGAATTAATATTACACGATGAATTGTTTTAATGCAACGAGCGGAAGTGCATTTTGGCAAGTGTACCCTTTACGTGACAATCCCCTATATACTGTAGTGATGCACTAACATTTGGTAAATTAAAATATAATAATAATATGTTTTATTTCAGGCAAAAGCCCATATATATATACATACAAGTAAAAAAACACATATAAATATACACACACACATTGAACGTTAAAGGTGCATGTAGTGAGAATAAAAAAGTCGAGCAGTAAAAAAATATGTAAAATAAAAAAACATTGTTTAATTTAATACTGATTTTTGCGTTCTAACTGGATTCTCTTCATTGCAGCAACAAAACACAGACTCAGTTTACATACGTAATGCCATAATCTTCAAAGATACAATCACTACTGTGTATTTATAATAAAGAACCCATGAAAAAGAGACCAAAAATACAACACTCTCAAAACAAACATAAAATTTTTTTTGAAAAGATAGCTAATGACTGACTATGAATTCACATACAATAAACATGCACACAATTCACAAGTCAAATAAACAATAATGATAGGTTGGCTTAGAGCGACATTGAAGTACCCACCATTGTGTCTTCTTTACAAAAAACAAGCTCTGTCTAATTCTCCAGTATTGTCAGAACTGTGCCATCCTTCTGCATGATGAAATACTGTTAACACTTCCCTTATGTACATAACACGAAGAATAAATTCAATGTGCCAAACACTGTTCAACCACTGAACACACAGCAGCCAGTATCCTTGACAAATATCTTCAGACATCTACTGCAAACAGATTACTCTGTAGTCAGTCTTTGTCACATTGTTCTGCAAGAATTTATTTCACTGTCAGCCAAATAATACACCACTGTTTACATCCTGACTGAATCATGAGTATTGCAATGCATGCTAATTACATGTCATTATTAATCTAATATTCAAAAAACATTCTCGTTAATGAAATCTGTAAAAGCCAATTCAGTGCATGGTACAGATAAGACATTTGAAGCAGCGTGACTCAGCTTGCTTTACATAGTTGCTACCTGGCTGTCAGAGACATTTGTAACTGACGCCGTCAGAATTGCATGTAATGACAGTAATAAATTATACTTTAAACCTACAAAAGTTGTAAGCATTTTGTAATGACACTCGCAGTTGTCTGAAAGTTTGAATTATATTGGAGATAGTTTGTTGAAGTTTATTCCATATAAATCATGTCAATAACATTCACCAGTTTCAATTAAGCCAACACAAGAAGATTGCAATTCCTTTTATCTCCCTATAATTATTTTGCTCCACTCAGTGCGCAAGCCACTACTTCATGAAGATTAAATGCAGTGTCCTGAAGTCTGTCTGACAAAAGGTTTATTTATAGGTACACCTGCATATAATATGAGAAGTACAACAAAGCAGAATAAGCCACTGCAGGCAAGCGAAAAACTGGCATACCAAGTACACATTAACATTGGCTTACTTCCTGGTAGATAAACAGTCACCAGTTTATTAAATGCAGTATCTAATAATTAGTACATAGGTCATTAATGTGTGTAATAAGGACACAACTAAACTGGAAGTGACAATGACACCAACACTAACAATGACACTGACAATGACACCATCACTGACAATGACTACAACACTGACAATGACACCCACACTGATAACGACACCAACACTGACAACGACACCAATACTGACAACGACACCAACACTGACAATGACTACAACACTGACAATGACACCAACACTGACGACTACAACACTGACAACGACACCAACACTGACAATGACTACAACACTGACAATGACTACAACTAAACATATCATAGAACTGAGGCCTTTGCTGTGAGAAACACCTAAAATCATCATCAAATCAAACGAATACAATATTATAGTTTGACAAGTTAGGGTGTGCCATACTTGCCCCCTCAAGTTCTACTTGACATGTATTACATAACATTTTATTTGTCCTGTTATTAATTGGACTGCGTACATATGTAAAGTCATTGCTATTAGCTGCGTTAAAACTACGCGCCCAATTCCTTCTTGGTTAGCACTAAAAGAGCGTTGAGAATAATTTTTTAAGTTTCAGACATGCTTACGTGTGCATGTGCATGCGTGTGTGCGTGCATGTGTGCATGCATGCATGCAAGCAAGCATGTCTTCATTCAGCTCGGTTCACTTACAACATAAATCCTTAAAGAAAATCAATGACAACTATGGTGCTTCAAAACATAACTTAGAAATAACGCAGTGATTCACAACTGATCAATTGCAATAGTTCATTGGTACAGATGTTTTATAAATGCTTACGTGTGTCATAACTGCTCATTTTTACACAGGGTTTTAGTTTTAAAAACTGTCAAAAATATGTGACATCACAATCCATTAAGCAATAAATTTTTACATGCCCTACACTTGTCAACTATGTCACACATGATAATTACTATAACATCGGATTTGCATACGTGTATATATATTTTGTGTGAAACACAAGACGGCAGAGCTGGGATAAAAGTATTTAATGACAGTAGTTTTCACGCAACGTACGTATATACACGACGACAAGTCAGTTGGCAACAGTTGTGGTACAATATAATAATAATGCATGTATACCCAGTGAAACATAAACTGTCCATAAAGTTAGCAACACTAGAATGTTTTCTAATTGTCCCAGCATGCTGTTTGCTAATTGTCCCAACATGTGTTCTATAAAATAAAACATGTATAGATGGCGACACAATTCTAGTTGTTTATACATTATTATGTATCAACATAGTAAACATATAAGGTGACATTGGAGATACCTAAATTTACTAATATGTCCTAGAACAATAGGTGGGATGTCATTGAAAACGCCAAAGCCTTGATGTGCACAGGAGGTACATGCCCTACACTTGTCAACTGCGTCACACATGATCATTACTATAACATCAGATTTGCATACATATATTTTTTTGTTTTTAGAAGTGTTGTATCTGCAAAGGTCTATATAACAGGCCTGGGGTCAATTACATTACAATCATTGAATGTAATCTAATAGTAATACTATTACTTTGTTTCATTTCTATTACTATTATTATTACATAATGAAGAGAAGGAAAAGTAATTTATTACTATTACATACAATTCTAATAATAATCTATTACTATTACATTTTTTCATTGCAACTATTTGCTTTCGATTAAACATTTTGGAGTGCATACAGATGTATATGCACTGAAATACAATAAAATTAAACAGCAGTCTTACAAAGAGCAAGACCAAACCCGGGGTAGAACCATCTACAGTGCTGTAGAATTTCATATGAATATACACCATAACAAGCCAGCCAGTATTATAGGGACACAAGGACTCAGATTTGCTCAAACCAGATAATAACAGTTACTTGTTTGAAGTGTATCATTTCATCATGTGAAGCCAAGATGTGCCCTTTGCTCACACACATTCGTGGGTTTGTTTGGAGTTTATAGTAGAATGCAGTTGTGCTGTGTGAGGCGTCACACCTATTGTCAGAATTTGTCCTTTGAACTGCTTCTGCTGACCAAATTATACAAAGAACCAATCCAGTTATTCTTGTAACCTGTACAAGGCTTCATAGCCTTGGTTGTCTTACCTATTGTCTTTGTAGGTTATTGGAGCTAACACAAAGTAAGCCAGCATTAATCCAAATTGTAATATAAATGTAATAGCTCAATTACTATTATGTTGCCTTATATTACTATTACATTGTGTTCTGTTCCATCTATTACTATTACTTGAAAAATGTAATCATTACTATTACAGTCACAATGTAATTGACCCCAGGCCTGCTATATAATCATTATTTAATCAAAACTGATTTAGAAAAATATATTGATTGAACATAATTGTAACTGAAATTGTTTGTTCAAATTTCTTGCAGCAATGTTCACCATTGGTGTAACTGCGATACAGCTGTAACAATACAGCTGTAACAATACAGCTGTAACAATACAGCTGTAACAATACAGCTGTAATAATACAGCTGTAACAATACAGATGTAACAATACAGATGTAACAAAGTTTTCTTAGTTTTGAACTTTTTTAAATATCCAGTTTGGGAGAGTGCTCCATATATTATTTTTAACTGAAGTTTTGATGATTTATGTTGAGCACTGAACATTGAAAATGTTACTTCCATTGCAGATGACCTCATCAATCATATGACACTTGACAGTTGTAATGAAACTGAAATTATTTGTGCCCTACAGTGCCTAATTAAAAACAAATGTGGGCCTGCACCACTGACCAGAATCAACATGGCAATGGCTTGAGTCGAGTCTTCAATGACTGACAACTCTGAGGTCAGTCACCCTCTGTACAACCAACTGACATTTCCACACCTTATTCCATACACATCAGTTGATCAACTGGAAACAATGCACGATGACACTGTGCCTACAGAAAATGAAACTAACAATTAATGAGCTCTGAACATACACTGCAGGAATAATTCATGAACCTTAAAAACCACACTGCTGGAAATTATTGATGCCGTCTGGGAATTCCAAACATTGCTACACTGTATAATGTACATGCAGGATCATGTGCGTGTGTGTGCGTGCGTGCATGTGCACAACCAGAATATATTATTATTCAGATTAACACTAATTCTGTCACCAGATGGAGCACACAGCTGTGTTGTTGCATCGAAAACGTAAGCTTGCATTCATCTTTCAAAAAGAACTATTTGCTACTGACCTTTCAACATAATAATTATTATTGTATTAAACAACCATATCACATACATCTATTTTATCTTCACACTCTGCACAGTAACAGACAGCAGCAGAAACGAAAAACATAAATTTTTTGTTTCTTAAAATTTACAACTGGATTTAACATTATATGTTATACATGACACATTATTATTCACATTATATTGCATTCATGTTTTACCATAGGTAAAGTTAATGTTTATCTGGTGAATAAATGTGTCAAACAATCCTGTATTTGGCTAAGAAAACATTGGTCAATTATAATTTATATAATAAAATAAACATGTACTGACTAATGTCTGACAATGCATTCATCCAAATGATTTGGCAATGGCCGTTATTGTTTATCGTAATATGCTCTTCATTAATACAGGGCAACGGTGTCCCCATAACTTACAAAAATACAGCACCATAGTAGCCGCACCCGATACAATTTTTATTTGGTTGAATCAAATGTTATTTAATTTAACAGATCTTTCGATATAAAGGACTCGTCTTTCTGACCAAATAGTCTTAAACTTTATTTTCTTTTTCTTAAGTGTTTTGCTGTTAAAAAGATGTCACACAAACCAAACTCCTGGCGTACATGAGAATACGCCTCAACCCAGACATGATCGCAAAACTGCACAATCCATTGCTAGTTGAACCAACTAAATAATAATAAATTCAATTAAAGTATAATTGATGTTTTAGTTAGTTTACTAAACTAATATTTTGATTAATTTAAACTCAGCCTGTTCCACCTACATGCTGCAGTGATCCAGTAAAATCTTAAACAATTATTTATTTTTTATTTAATATTCACTTGAACTATATAACTGGATTCTCTCAACTGCAGCAAAAACAGCAGCAACAAACACAGACTCAGTTTATATGTATATAGCACCAAGGCCTTCAAAGATACAATCACTAATGCGTGTTTGTAATAAATAACCTGTGAAAAGAGGCAAAAACAACACTTGGATACGTTGAAACGATAGTGAGATCACTATGATTATGAATACGTATAACAAACGTGCACACAGTTCACAAGTCAAATTTTTAAATAATAATGGTTATAGAGCAACAATGATATACCAACCACTGCACAACTCTTCTTTACAAAGAATAAGGTGTGTAATTCTCCAGTATTGTCAGAACTTTACCATCTTTCTGCATGAGGAAATACTGTTATTTTCTGTTAACAATGTCCATGTGTACATAACACAAAGATTAAATTTGAAGTACCGAACACTACTGAACTTTGAGCAGGGATCTGATAGGCAAGTGACAACTTGTTGACTGAATTATAAGTAGTGCAATGAATGCAGATCACATGTCTAGAATTGTTCTATAATTGTTGTACATTATACTCAAAGGAAGCTCTAAAAGCCAATTCAGTGCACAATACGGATAACACACTTGAAGCAGCATGATTCAGCTTGTTTTACACAGTTGCTACCTGGCAATCACAGACAGTTGTAAAGTTATGACAAACAGATGCTGTCAGACCTGCATATATAATGACAGTAATAAATTATATGTTGTACCTACACAAATTGTAAGCATTTCGGAATAATAATAATTGTGTCTGAAAGTTTGATGAATTATATCTGAAATAATTTGTTGAAGTTTATTTCAATATAAAGAGTGTCAGTGACATTAACCAGTTTAAAGGAAAACCACACAAGAAGACTGCAATCCTTTTATCTCCCTATAATGACTTTGCTCAGCTCACTAACTGGTTCCACAGCCACTCAAGCATGAAATTGGATTTGCATGCCCAACTGACACAGCTGCAAAGTTTGACTGCCTGTCAGCGCACAGCTGTTAATTGGACATAAGAACTACTACTAGTACAAACCAACTACCACTATTGGTGCAAACCATCTACATAGCAAAAGTGAAATAAAGCAAGACATTGCTGAGATTAAGTCTTCGCTAAACTTCATTTGTAAAACCATGGAGGATGTAAAAACATCTAATGAAAAAAATTAGAAATCTATCACAGAACTATTGAAAGCATTGAAGGAGAAATATGAATGCATATATGCCTTGGAGACGAAGGTAAACGAACTAGAACAATACTCGAGGACACAAAACATTCTTGTAACCGGCCTAGATCTCCACAGCTTCGCACACGCAACATCACCCAAGATTGGTAAACAAAGAACCCGCTCCCGTACATCTACCACCACTACCGCCGACCTGTGACCAAGGACAACGATGACATCCTGCGAAAAAACTTTGTTGACTTTGCCAAAAACAAGCTAAATGTGCCACTAAATGATCTGGAAATCACCGCAATACACGATCTTCCAAAGTGGAAGGATGGCAAACAGCCGGTGATTGTGCAACTGCTATCACCCCACAAGAAGAGTGCACTAATGCGTAAACATGCGATGTTGCGGGGCAGCAAAGTATACCTAAATGATCATCTATCCCAGACAAACAGTGAGCTATTTCGCGAGGCAAGACAGTTGAAGAAAGACAACAAAATCTTCAGTGTGTGGACCTTAAACTGCAAGGTATTCATTAAGAAAAGCGAACATGCGCAGAGGCTCCACGTTGTCATTGTACAGCAGCTACGAGATATGGTGCGCTAGTCTATGCCAAAGAACACTGCGATGTCTATGAACAATGCTATGTCTAAGAACACTACTATGTCGAAGAACAATTATGTGTAAGAACACCAATATGAGTAAGAACACTGCCAAGAACATTGCGAAGTCTAAGAACACTGTGTCTAAAACACTGCTATGTCTGAGAACACTACAGTATCTATAACCACCAAATGACAGAACAATCTGATCAATCACATCTCTTACATCTTGGTGATATTAAAGAAAATAGTTTAAAACACATTCTTGATAAAAAATTGATAATGAAACTGTCAGAACTCAAGAAATACAGCACTCTTCATATTATGACACTGACAATTAAAAAAATTTAGCAGACTAATATAAAGACCGTTGAAGTATTTTCAGCTCGAACATACAATCTATATATGCAAAATTCAATGAATTGGAAATATTTATCAAAGAACTCAATACTATTAATTTTAAATTCAATGTAATATGCTTACAAGAAAGTTGGATAAGGGACAATAGTGACCTATGGCAACTACAACGGTATCATTCAAGGGAAAAGTTGCAGTGAAAAGGGTGGTTTAGTAATTTACATAGATACAAGATTCAAATATGAAGTACTGATTAATCTAAATGAGTATGACTATTGGGAGGGACAGATTATTAAAGTAACCGGCGGAGGGCTACAAAAAGAAATCATCATAGGCAACATCTACCGGCCTCCCAGAATGCTACATGACCAAATTAGGTAGTTTATAAATGAACTCACAGTACTCATGACAAACATAGAAAATAAAAACGAAGTAATATTGGCTGGAGACTATAATTTAAATCTGCTAAAGATAAACGAAAACGAAACGTAGTGATTTTTTTGAAATGCTAACAACACATAGTTTCTATCCGCAAATTACCCGCCAACGAGATTTTGTCATACAACCGGTACACTCATAGACAACTTCTTCCTCAAAAAAAAATCAATCAACAAAGACAAAAGTAGGCATATTATTAAAAACACTATCTGATCATCAACCCTACTTTATACTATTTCACATGACAATTAATAAAGAAGCCACTCCCAAATTTATACAAATAAATGTTCAAACGGAGAAAGCCATGACCCAAGTAAATAATGAAATCATTGCATCGGAAATATACAACAAACTAGATAAAAGCAGGTCAGCTGACACAAATATGAACTATGACTAAATACACGATGCTATTTTAATTGCTAAAGAAAAACATATGCCCTGTAAATTAGTCAAATTTAAAAATATAAATATAAGAAGTCAAAATGGATAACACAGGGATTGCTTAAATCAATAAGATATACAGATAAATTATATTTAAAAAAAAAGACAAGACCCAACACACAAGAATACAATACTCTAAACACAAACTTAAAAACATACAATACCATATTAAAGAGCAGCGTCCAAGCAGCTAAAAACATTTTTACTCACTGTACCGTATGTCATAAAGTGCCATTGTTGGATTAGGTGTGTATTGGTGGGGCCTGCTGCGCATTGCTAAGTTTATGTAGCAAGAGAAAACAAAACAAATATGGTTGGTAAAATGGCAATGCCCTTTAATTACATAAAGTAAAACAGTGATATGCATGACAATGGGCATTGCCGACGACCTAACTAGATATAAAAAGCAATTCCCCTATCCTAGTAACAAAGAGTTGAACATATCGGTTGATGGGGATTGCCAAAAATTTACTAGCTAAGCGTAATAAATGTGGGGCCCAGAAACCAACCGTACAAACCCCACACAAAGCGCAGCAGACTCCAACGATAACAGTGGTTCCTGGGCATGGCAGCAGCTCACTGCCTCCTGTGAGGAGCGCGGGCCAACCTCGCATTAAAAACCTCAAACGTCATATATGGAACAAGAGAGGACAAAAGATGAGGAAGTTGCACGACTAATGGTGTGCGCCGTTGTGCGTAGATTCAAAGATATATCCACACAAAACCGTAAGAAAAGTATAAAATTGGACAGCTGCGGCCCAAGCGAAAATTACAAACCACAAATAAAATTCTAGCTGGTGCGAGCTAGTAGCCAGATATAAGTTGGCGGAAGAATTAGATACAATAGAGAAACACAATTGAGAAACACAATTCGTGAACTCCCTTGAGAAATCGTGAAACCCGTTTGGAAGACCCCGCGCCAGATAATGCGGGTGGAAGAAAAAGACACGGTAGAGAAAAACAATTTGTGAACTCCCTTGAAAAAACCGTGAAACCCGTTTGGAAGACGCCGCACACCAGGTCGGATGCCGTAACCCCATCACTGTCTCACAGGGAAAGCCAAGGAAAGAAGAAACATAAGCAAAAACCATCGTGTAAACATGCAGTAGCGACGACTGGCGAGTCGGCCTACGATAAAGGAAAGTATGACAGCGTGCCGCGAGAGAGATCCCCGCATCCCGCTCCCGGCCCAAAGCAGGACACGTGGACACGCTCTCTCTACCGCCTCAAACAAAATGAAGAAAAGATGGGTACGCTCCCGAGCCACCAGATGCTCACATCGCTAATAGCATAAACAGAAACTATAGACATACCCGCCAGCAACTAGAATCACTGCATATATACACGTATCACATAATACATACATACTTATCTACATATGCAACTTACAAAAGTGGCTAAAAGTATTAGTTAATACAGCGATATTGGGAATACTAGAGTATCTAGAAAAAATTCCTACGAACAGTGGGTGTGCAACGTGGAGATTGTCCGGAATTGTACCCCAACCCCCGGCCAAAAGCTGAAGAGCCGGGCAAACAACAGAGCCCGCAAATAACTTGAAACCCCCCACCGAAATGGAAAGCCGCACGCTTCCCAACGCCAGGCTGAAAATTATATGGCAATGAAAGCTCAGTGTTTTAAAAGAGGTGATACGAATATATTTTTTGAAAGCGGAAGATTTCCAACGGCCCATCCGCTGGATCTGTGCGTCAGAATATCCCTGAGCTGAGGCGTGAGTAGCTGCCCCGATACGGAAGCTGTGTGCCTTTATATTGAGTTGATGGAGAGAGGCCCAAGATAACGAGCCAGACAGCCAGGAATTTAGCTGTGAAGGGGTGATGGGGGATAAATCCGGTTCACAGAACTAAGGGCCTTCGCTGCGGCCCCTCCTGGCAGTGAACAGAGAGAGTGCTGCCACTGGGCAGTAGGCGTTCTGTGAGCTGGGAATGGAAACAGAGATGTGCGAACCAAAGTGGTGTTTGGCTTGTTGGAAAACTATGGTGAGGGTGTCCGAAAGTACCGAGAGTTGTGATAATTTGATGTTATTGCGGGAAGAAGTGACTTCCCCGATGCGAAGGAAAGTATGAAACATGAGTAGGTAGATAGCTCGGACTAAACAGGCATGATAGGATGTCTGAGTCACATGACCCGTGGAGTCGCACAGCGCGTGTAATATGGGTATAGTAATGGGGAGCCTAGAGTCAACGTGGGAAAAATCCTTGTGAGCCCCAAGGAGGATGCGCCGGACGAGAAAGTCACCTGTCGGATCCGGGAGGTGGAATAATTTGTGAAAAAAGGCGATGGCCGACATACGTGAAGTAACAGAGGCCGGCGAGGAGAGCGTTGATCTTCAATTGTGCATCAACTAACTTAACTTGCGGCAGACGCAACTGCATGGCAGTCGTGTCTACCTCAATACCGTGTAATGTAGCTAATGACGTAGGGAGCACGGTTTTGTTGGAGTTGACGGGAATGTGAAGAGATGTAGCTAAAGCCATGAAGGACTGGAGGCCAACCAAGCACTGATTAGACGCAGAGTGTCCAAAAAAAATAAAATCATCCAATATATGTGACATGTGATGAACATGGAATTTAGTTATGAGAATCCACTGCAACGCCTGAGCAAAAGATTCAAAAGTTTGGCACGAAGTGCTACACCCCATGGGAAGACATTTATCAAAGTAATACTTGTGCTGCCAAGTCATGCCGAGCACTCTATGGTCGGCGGGGTGTATAGGAATAATGCGGAAAGCGTCTTTGATATCTGCCTTAGCCATAAGACACCCTTGCCCGATATCACGGATAATCGATACACAGTCGTCTAACAGTTCATAATGGACTTCGGAGTGTAACTTAGCTATGTGGGAATTGACACTGTTATCCTTAGGAAAGCTGAGATCGTGGATTAATCGAAATTGTCCGGGGACTTTCTTGGGAACAACACCGAGAGGAGAAAGCACTACGCCTACTGGTGAAGGATGTGTGAACGGGCCGGCAATACGACCCGCGGCTACTTCTTGGGCAAGTTTGGTCGTAACAAAGTGATGATGATCATTGGCGGAAAGATGGTTGACATGACCGGGAACGTGAGTGTTGCATGTCATTGTTGAAGGGATGCGGAAACCCACTGAAAAACCACGGATCAAATGGTTCCGCTCACGACTTGCGTACCCTCGTAGATACGTTGCCAGCCGATGGGGAAGCACTGGTGTTGGGAGGTTTGGGACTAGTGGTCTTGGCTTTGAGCATCCAGCAGGTGGCACGGGGGTGTCCCCGTTGTCCGCAGGCGCTACATGCGTGCTGGAAGCGGCAATTTCTGAAATGGCATTGTCCGGTGCTATTCCACCAGCGGCATGGTGTGGGGCGACTGTCTGCGGATCCTGACTGTCCACGGTAGTCCCGAAAAGGCTGTCGCGGCTGTCTGTGTGTCGCCGACCGGTTCATGTCCCCATGAACCGCGTCCAAGGCAAGGTCCCAATTGGTGGCATGCCAGGGCAGCGTCGGCATGAGGGCGTGGATGCAGCGGAAACGTTCGTCGTACACCCGCCAAGCCATTCCTCCGTGACGCTTATGCATGTCCATGATGCGGCACAGATAGGTGAACATGGACGGTGCCTCGGCGGGATAGCGTTCCACATACACGCTAGCGTACGTGCTGAATGCACGCAGCCAATGTCCAATGGTGGTGATGGGTGGTGCCCGTGGTTGCGTCATGGACATCTGGGGGTGCTGGCTGGGCGGAAAGACGGACCCGGATCCTGTTGGTTCAGTGGGGGGGACCAACGACCCCAGGTCGATGTACTGGTAGGCCCAGATGGTGGCCTTGATTTTGGGGTCCAGTGTAGCCCCCAAGATCAGGAAGGGAGTCATGGGCGACTCACCTTGCGCGGTCCCGAGCTGCGTCGTTCCCGCCATCTGCTGCAGGGCGCTGGACAGCAACGCTTGGAGATCAGTGCCCTGGAAATCGAGTGCTGACGTCCCTGGCTGTGTCGTAGGGACAGGCGTTACGGGTGATGGCCCAGCGAGTGGCAAGTGCAAGATGGGCATCGCAGTCGCTAGTCCGGCGGGTTGCAGCGGTGATGAAGCCGTGGCCGTCGGCACCGATGTAGACGACTGGGCGACAGGAGGACGCGGTTGAGTGCTGCTGGCTTGTGCTTCATACAACTGCCGTTGCACGTCTTGCAGTTGTTGCCGGAGTGCCTGGTTGACGGTTCCCAAGTCGTCGTTGTCAGAAGACGAGCTGTCTGAAGCCGCGTCGACTAGTCTGCGAGGCACCCGCATAGCCCTCGAAGAACGTCTGCGGTCGGCAGGCGGGCCACCCTTTCGGCCGTTCTTAACTTTCGGCATAGCTGCAAAGAGGAAATAGCAAGGCAGTGTTCTGTGCATGAGGATTAACCTATGCATCGGCCACCGAGCAGCAAGTCATCACCCGCTCACTCATCGGCCCAATGTGATTGTGTTCCGGCCGGGGTAGTCTGCAATCAACGATAGCCTAGACTACTCTAGGTGAACACCGGGCTGTTCTGGAGACCTGTAATTTTGAGTATAGGCATATGATAGTAAGCCTACAAACTGATAGACTGTATTCGGAGTGTTGACACATAGCGAACAGGCAAACCCCAAGCCTACTCACACAGCCTGGTGAAGGCAGCAGTTCAGAAGAAAATATTAGCCAACAGTTAAGTGTCCCCAGCACGTGAAAGTCTTCGCACAGCCATGTAAAGTGTACGATGCAACCTGTAAGCACATGACACCCAGGAGAAGGTACGTAACATAAGCATATCGCCTCATACATAAAAGATAATATATAGTTGATGCCGACGCGCAAAGGCACACTTGTGCATTGCATCGCGTTCAAAGTGCAGTTGCACACATGTGCGGTTCATCGCGTCCAACGCGCGGTCGCACGCCTGTGCGGAAATCGCGTCCAATGCGCGGTCGCACGCCTGTGCGGAACATCGCGTCCAATGCGCGGTCGCACGCCTGTGCGGAACATCGCGTCCAATGCGCGGTCGCACGCCTGTGCGGAACATCGCGTCCAATGCGCGGTCGCACACCTGTGCGGAACATCGCGTCCAATGCGCGGTCGCACACCTGTGCGGAACATCGCGTCCAATGCGCGGTCGCACACCTGTGCGGAACATCGCGTCCAATGCGCGGTCGCACACCTGTGCGGAACATCGCGTCCAATTCGCGGACGCACCCGTGTGCATCGTCGTGTCAAATGCGCGGTCGCACACCTGTACCTGCACCTGTATGGTGCTGCAACGAGACATTGTTAACAAGGCAATCTGCAAAATCGGTGATCGGCGAATGTTATGCAACGTGTACCTGAAAACGACTCTCCGCAAACACCTATAATATTTGGGAAAACTGAGTACATTCAAATACTGGAGCCAGTGTTCCACGACGTCCCGGTGATGGTGTAACTGCATCCGGCGTGAATGGCGAAGGTACATACGGCCGACATCATGAGTCTTACGATCCAGGTGTGCCGTCGATGTAACGCCTTGGTGTAATGGTGATACAGTGTGGCCGTCATCAGAAAGGCCACGGGTCCCATCCTGTCCATAAACGATTGGAACCGGCGTACAAAAAATTGTGCCCCCAAGACAACATGTACAGGCGTGGGGTCACCGTCGATTGAAATGCCGACACTGAACAGACAGTAACGAGAGTGTGTAAGTGGGTGAAAAATACGAAGAGCCCTTTAGCTGAAAAAGAGGAAACGCGTGTTTAAAGGCCATACTCGAAACCCAAACAAATTAAATAACCCACAAAATATCGAACTGGATCGCAAGAAGGTAACAGTAAGTCTCCTACGTTACTAATAGTTTATCTTGTAAAACTGGTTACCATGAACGGTGACAGAAACTACCCGACGTAAGTGATAAACGTGGGCAGAGCCAGACGGCGCTACGAGTCATAGTACTCCCACTCAATCTTCCAGATGGCGATACTGGTGGGAATAACAAATAGATAGTTATCTCATAGACGTTTGGTATAATTATACCACCAAAGCGTGATCGGGCACAGTATTACAGAACCGCACTTACGCGCTAACACTGTACCAAAGTACACACAAACCGCCAGCGAGGTTCTAACGACACTACGGCCCGCAACCCTATATAGCAAGTTACGGGGTGTGGCCTAGCCTAGCTCCTAATACTAGGTCTAGGCTAAACGGTAAACATGATTCGCGGCCAGAACCGCCACTGTGTGTGTGTGGCACTGACACTGACAGAAAAAACGAACATCATCGTCGAGGTTAGACTTCAGTGGACTCACCAGATAGCTCACGGCTTTCAGAGTAGTCGCTCGTGATCGGCAGACGATGCGTGACGAATCAGAGTGGAAAGAAAAAACTTAACAAACGAGCGACGAAGTAGACACTGCTTCCGTGAGCGGCCAGTGATTGAAGTCTGCTGGCTGGGTCGCTCTAGCAGTGATTTAGATTTAACAAGATTTAACAAGATTGCCATCTCGAACAAGTTCCAGATGGCAAGTGGACAAGGAAGCCATTGGCTTATCGAGAGTCCAACAATTTTCACATCTATGTGTAGCCCGCCCTTATCAGATATCTGTCAATTCTATTTTATACATATTCACACTACTAGCATTAACACAATCGTTTGGCAGTTTGTTCCATTCATTTATCACCCTCTGTGAGAATGAGTACTTTCTCATGTCCAACCTACACTGCTCCTTAACTAATGCTGCTTTGTGTCCTCTGGTTCTACTGCCTTCTTTAAGTTTGAAGAACATATTCCTATCAACATCCTCATAACCGTTCACTATTTTAAACACTTCTATTTGGTCTCCTCTTAGTCTCCTGGTCTCTAGTGTTGTCAAACCACATTGTAATAAGCGACTTTCGTAACTAAGGTCTCTTAATTCTGGAATCATCTTAGTTGCTCTTCGTTGTATTCTTTCTAGCTTATCTATGTCTTTTTTACGATATGGCCTCCATGCTTGAATACAATATTCCAAATGTGGTCTAACTATTGCTTTGTACAGGGGTACAATTAGATGTTTCTCCTTATACGTGATAGTTCTCCTAATTAGGCCTAGAATTTGATTTCCTTTCGAAGCAGCAATCCCACATTGCTCTGAAACTTTCATGTCAGCATTAAATATTACTCCTAAATCCTTTTCTTGTGTGGTTCTACCTAGTACAGCATCCCCCATTTTATATTCCTCATCCATATTTCCATGTCCTATGTGTATACATTTACACTTCCCAAAATTGAATAACATTTGCCATTTTTCTGACCATTTAACTAATTTTTCTAGATCATCCTGTAAACTTTGTTTATCTGTATCATTAGTAACCTTCTTAAAGAGCGGCGTAATGTTTGCTTCTTTCCATTCTGAAGGAACTATTCCTTCTTCTAGTGACAAGTTAAATAAGTTTGCAAGTGGTGTACTAATTTGATCAACAATTTCCTTTAGCAGTTTTGGTGGTATCCCATCAACTCCAGGTGATTTATTATCTTTCATCTTCTTAATTTTCTTTGCTATCATTTCAGGAGTTACAAATAACTGCCCTAAATATTCTGATGTATTGCCCTCAAATTTAGTTAATGGAACTGGAAGTGAGCTGATATCTTCTGTGGTAAAAACTGAGCTGAAATACTCATTCAGGACCTCTGCCATTTGGAACCCATCTGAAATTATGTTTTCACTGTTGCTTTCCAGTGGTCCGACCTTATCTCGAACTTTCTGTTTACTCCTTACATAAGCATAGAAACTCTTGCTGTCATTTTTTATATTACCTGCCAATTTTTGTTCAAAGGTTCTTTTAGATTTTCTAATTTCAGTAGTAGCTAGGTTAAGTGCCTCTTTGTAGTTGGTGTAGTCTTCTACATTTCCAGTGTGTTTATAGACCTTCCACAGCATCTGTTTGTGAGCAATTTTTCTAATAGCTTCTTTTGACAGGTGTTTTTCCTGGATCTTTTCCTTGTTTTCTTAATGGAATAAATTTCTCAATAATGCCCTCAATCTCATATTTTAAACAAGTCCAGCATTCTGTTGCTGTCTTGTTCTTCAGCAAATTATTCCAATCTATATTTGCTAGATATGTTCTCATCACTTTATATCTGCCTTTGTTGAAGTTCCTCCTCCATTGTTTTTATATGTATTCCCTGTTTTTACTTTTATATTAAAATGGATTTGGTTATGGTCACTTGAACCCAAAGGTTCGTGTACTTTAACATTGTCAACTAATTCATTTTGAGAAGACAAAATTAAATCTAACACATTCCCACCTCTGGTTGGTTCCAAGACATGTTGAGTAAGGAAACAATCCTGTGTTAGAAGTAGAAACTGATGGTCGTCCCCTCCAGCACTCTCTAATGATTCCCATTGTATATGGCCATGGTTAAAATCACCCATTATAACACATTCTCCCTTGCTCACCTCCCTTATTGCCTTTTGTAATTTTACATCTTCCTCTTCTCCTATGTTAGGACTACGATAAACTACTCCTATTGTTAATATTGAGTTCCTGGTAACTATGTTACACCAAATTGCTTCCACACTATCTGCTTCACTTTTCAGAGTAATTTCATATGCTTGGATAGATTCTTTAATATACAAAATTACTCCACCTCCCCTTCTTTCTCGTCTATCCTTCCTAAACATTACATAGCCTGTCAGTGCTAACTCAGCATCTACTATATCTTCATTTGCCCATGATTCTGTGATGCCTATAACATGAGGATCAATATCTGCTACCATAATGTCTAACTCACTTTTTTATTTACTATGCTCCTGGCATTTAAGCATACACATTTAAGTTCATTGTCTGAAATTATTGGTGAACATTTCTTTGGATGTGTATTTGTAGTAGTACTCCTTTGAGTTTTCTCTGTCAGTTCCCCCTGCGCATCTAGTTTAAATAATCTATGGTACCTGTGCCCTCGTCGACAACTCTAACAAACTCACACGCAAGAACTGCAGCGCCCTTCCCTGTCAGATGAAGTCCATCTCTCATGAAAAAGTCACCTCTTCCCACAAAGTTTAACCACATGTCTACGAAGCCTACTCCCTCCTCCATACATACCTTCTGTACCTGTGTGTTGATCGCCATCCTTCTACAGTTCCTATATTCCTCACCCCTGCCTCCCATTATTGGTAATATCCCGACAATACGATCTGCCCAACTCGTGCCTCTTTGAGTGTCTTGATCAACCTCCTGTACTTACCAATGATGGCTGACGTTCCATCCTTATCTGCATTGTTCGTTCCCACATGCACGAGAACAGCACCTCCCGTGCCACCACCCATGACCTGTCCTGCCTTCTCTGCTATATCCTCTACTTTTGCCCCTGGTAGGCATACTGTTATGTCATCTCCTCTATTTACAATTTTATCCACTTTCCTAATGATGGAATCCCCCATAAATACCCGAGCTTTCCTCGCTTTCCCCTGTGATACTACATCGGCAAAGCTCCTTTCCTGTTGCACACTACTAGTATGCCCCCTTTCTCTCCTATCATCAACCTTTACCGTCTTACCACCTGGCAATCCCTCTCCACTCACCCGCTTACCTCTCTTTTGTTGCATTCTTTGCCTTCTGTCATCTTTCTTCTTCTTACCAGCTTTCTCCCTCACATTGCCACTGCTCTCCTTGTTCTCCTCGGTCTCACCACCTCTGCTCTCCTCGGTCTCACCACCTCTGCTCACCTCGGTCTCACCACCTCTGCTCTCCTCGGTCTCACCACCTCTGCTCTCACCATTCTCACCACCTCTGTTCACTTCTGTCTCACCCTGCCCTGTCATCATCAAAATCATACGCCTTAGCTCAATCACCTGCTCCTGCAGATATCTCAGTGATGTGATGTCGCCTTGCCGCTTAGCGCTGTGACACCAAATAAGGAGATGTGTTCTGTGTACCGTTAGCGTCCCGTTACCTGACACCGATCCGATGCATTCCAGACTAGCGACAAGGGTGGATCGTCTAACCCCTGTACATAGGCAGGAACATTGCGTAAAAGGTATTATAATTCATGCTGTATTAAATACTGATTACTTTGAAACAACATTCACCAAATTTAAACACAATATCAGAGATACATGGAAAACCATCAATGAAATTTTGTCTAGGAATAAATTAAAAGAATTTAATACTTATTTTACTAGTACTGGTTCAAATCTCGCTAAAAGTATACATTATTCAGACGAGAAAAACCAGATACTATCTCAAGAATGCACAAAACACAAATTTAAAGAAATTTATGAAGAAACTATCAAGATAATTATAAACAATCTCCAGAAGAAGAAGCTGTGGTTCCAATGGTATATCTACAAATTTATTAAAACATATTGCGCCATCACTCGTCAAATCCTTAGTGCTAATAACAAATCAAATCATTCACACTAGTGTTTTCCCTGAAAAACTAAAGCTCGCCAAAGTCATTCCCATTTTTAAGAAAGAAGACCCAGCCTTGTTAACTAATTACAGGCCAATCTCTCTTTTGCCAACACTATCAAAAGAAAAAGTAATTAGTAGTCAACTGTATGAACATTTTGAAGATTCTAAATTGTTTGCAGAAAATCAATATGGTTTTCGACCTAGTCATTCAACAGAATATGCCGCCTTAGAGTTGGTAGATAGAATCACTACTCAAATGGACAACAATAAAATACCTATAAACATCTTTCTCGATCTATCTAAGGCTTTTGATTCCATTAATCATAAAATATTACTGGACAAACTAAAATACTATGGGTTGGAGGGCCACACACTGAAACTACTCAACAGCTACCTAACAAATAGAAAACAATATTATATAGAATTGGGCGATATTAAATCTAAAACATTGAATATAAGCATTGGTGTCCCACAGGGGTCTATTCTTGGGTCGCTATTCTTTATAATCTACATAAATGATAATTCAGTCTAGTGAAATGTTTAATTTTATAACTTACGCTGACAACACTACCCTTTCAAGTACGCTAAAATTTTTTTTAAACACAGAGAACATTGATGCTGGTTCCTTAATTAATGACGAACTTGGTAAAATAAACGAATGGCTTGAAATTAACAAACTGTCACTAAACATAAACAAATCTAGATATATGCTTTTCCACATGCCAAATAAACAAGTAAATGCACCTACGCTCCAAATCAGTAACACAAACATTACAAAAGTTAATGAATTCAACTTCCTAGGTCTAACTCTGGACACAAGTTTAAAATGGAGGAAACATTCTGAAATCACTTCAAATAAGTGTTCCAAAACAGTTGGAATGTTAAATAAGCTTAAACATATATTACCCCAACATAAAAAAATTATATATAACACTCTAGTTCTACCACATATGAACTATTGCATCATAGCATGAGGCTCTCAATGTGAAAGAATATACAAAGTACAAAAGAAGGCTGTTAGAATATTAACAACAAATAGATACCACTCGCACACGGATCCGCTTTTCAAAAGATTAAATACACCAGCCCTGGTAATCGAAAAAATCATCACACAGTCTAAATGGGTTTGCGAACTACACCAAACATCAATACATACAAAACTATCAAACCTCGTGCAATATAGCAAATTGTTACACATGTAGGCAGAACCAATAATGACAAAACATGCACTAAACACACGCACGCACTCAACGAATGTACATATTCACAACTTCACAAGGAGAATACACACTTAAAAGGCATGCACGCACACATACGTGCATGACATTTCGTTTTCCTTCAATTGGCAAGATTTGCACTTGTTTCACGAACTCTTTTAATTTTATTTATTTTTATTTTTTCTCTTTATAAAAGATTATAACTTGTTAGGCCAACTAATTTAATTTACTAAATTATAAATGTTCCAATTTATAAGGTGGCTCCTCGATAGCGACTAGTTAGTCTTAGAGCAGTCCCCTCTCCCTACTACCATTACCTTATACATCTTAATACACACCACGTTCATAGTAAAATTACAAACTTATACTAGGTATTATTGTTTTGTTAACATGAATGTATTTGTGTATCTTTTGAAATGTTACATTGGTCAAATAAACACAAATCTTCTTCCTCCGTTGAGATGGTGGTGTCTTGTAGCCTGTGGGTTTGTGTCACAGAAGATTTATTTATAGGTATATCATTTGAGAAGTACAGCAAGGGTAAACAAACCACCAAAGGCAAACAATGTGTGGTATACAAAGTACACATTAACTGTAATCACTTTACTTCTTGGTAGATAAACAGTGACCTGCGTTGGCTAATTCAATACCGCACTGAAGAATAGGTCATTGACATGTCATAAGGACATAAACAAACTGGAAGGCATGTAAAGAACAACTGAACAGATTCCACAACTGTGAGACCTAACAGTTCGTAGGTCCAGTTGTTCTATAAAAGAAAATTACACATTTTTAAATATGGTTTTAGGTGAATTCATGCATTCTTGCTGCCAGGGCTGGGTTCAGTTACAAAGGCCGATTACAATTACAGTGCCTCGTAACACTCAATTACAATAGCAAATAGGATGTAATAAAAAAGTACAATAAATATTACATTGTAATTAATTACAATTGTTACCATTACAAGTGTAACCCTGGTGTGTTGGGTGGGTAGGTTGGTAGGTGGGTGGGTGGGTGGGTGGGTGTATGAGATTGAGAGCACGCATGTTTCTAAAATAGCTCAATCTGGGCTTTGACAAAACATTGCTAGCTGGAAACAGAGTTATGTTCTGCTACTCGTTCTTGTTCCACCTCTGTGGAACAATGGAATTCTTATAAAAATAACAATCTGATCTGCTTTATGCACAGTGGTGAATCTAGGATCTCACAAAGGGGGAGGCCAAAGGGGAGGCCAAAGGGGAGGCCAAAGGGGTGACCAAAGGGGGAGACCAAAGGGGGAGACAAAGGAGGAGACCAAAGGGGGAGACCAAAGGTGGAGACCAAAGGGGGAGACCAAAAGGGGAGGCCAAAGGTGAGGCCAAAGGGGGAGACCAAAGGTGAGAACAAAGGGGCAGACCAAAGGAGGAGACCAAAGGTGAGACCAAAGGGGGAGGCCAAAGGGGGAGACCAAAGGGGAGTCCAAATGGGGAAGCCAAAGGGGGAAACCAAAGGGGAGACCAAAGGGGGAGACCAAAGGAGGAGACCAAAGGTGAGACCAAATGAGGAAGCCAAAGGGGGAAACCAAAGGGGAGACCAAAGGGGGAGACCAAAGGTGAGGCCAAAGGTGAGACCAAAGGGGGAGACCAAAGGTGAGACCAAAGGTGAGACCAAAGGGAGAGACCAAAGAGGAGACCAAATGGGAGACCAAAGGTGAGACCAAAGGTGAGACCAAAGGGGAGACCAAAGGTGAGACCAAAGGTGAGACCAAAGGGGAGGCCAAAGGGGGAGACCAAAGGGGAGACCAAAGGTGAGGCCAAAGGAGGATACCAAAGGGAAGACCAAAGGGGGAGGCCAAAGGGAGAGACCAAAGGTGAGGCCAAAGGGGGAGACCAAAGGTGAGGCCAAAGGGGAGACCAAAGGGGGAGACCAAAGGGGAGACCAAAGGGGATGCCAAAGGGGGAGACCAAAGGGGAGGCCAAAGGGGGAGGCCAAAGGGGAGACCAAAGGGGGCCAAGCTTGGTTACCTATTAGTTTACCATGCTACCACGTAGCGGCACAATGGAAAAATAACTTTAAAATCCAAAAAATTTGGCTAAAGGGGCCATGACAAAATGCCCCCCCCCAAAAGAAATGCCACTGACACTGGTTATGGCTACAAACAACCCCTGCTTTATGTAAACAACACCTGCTTTATACTATATAATTATACACCCGCCAATTGCATAACACACCCCACAACCCCATAGCAATGTGCGTCATGTCCATAAAATAACGATTCAGTAGTATGTCAAATTCCAACTTTGTCTTTGGCGGGCCATAAATATGTACAAGGGGTCCATCAATGTCTGCTGCACGTTTAACAGCAAAACGATTAGAATGACGGCAACTCTAATGTATTGTTTTCCCCAATAACCGACCACGCAGGACGATATATCGCTACATATTAATTAGTTTGCTATTATATTTTGACCATTAATTTTAACAATTATTTGCACCTGCAGGCTGCGAACAACTGAACTTGTCTGCAAAAAGGCCACAAAGTATACTGAGTAGTAGAAATAACTCCAAACGTCTAGATGACCAGCAGGTAGCAGGTGGGTAGCCTAATTATAGGCCTAGGCTATGGCTATGCTTATGTCTGACTATGGGTGTTGGAACCGAAGCCGAAGGGAGGGGGCCACACATATTTTTTTGTGGTTAGATGTTTGCCCCTAATAGTAATGCTTGCAGAAACCAACTTAGACCCCCCTCCCCCAATTAACATCCAGCTTTCTACATTGATGGTAATTGTTACATAATTTAAGTTACACATTAAAATAACATGGCACCACCACCAGGGCAGTGACCAGGACATGTCCAGATTACATTCGGGATTTTATCGTTACATTTGCGTTAATTAAAATAATATTATTTCTAAATGCTGTATAAATAGCAGGGCCAGGGGCAGGGCAGGGGTATAACATTGTTATATATACTCGCTCATTAATAATTATATGCTCAATAATTATATAATATGGCGTATAACACGAGATCAAGTGAGATTTCAATGAGGTGAATTTAGGAATGGGTTGAATTTGACGCCGTCACCAGTCTATGTACAGTAGACACAAACAAAATATTAATTTACATGATATTGAAGGTATGTTTCCCACATAGTGACAGTCATAGATAAAGCCCTAATAATTTAGGCCAGTTAAGTGACGATTACTGATATTTAATAAAATGACATAGTTACCAAAATGTTCCACAAGGCTCGTTTTCAGAGCCCTTTTGGCTTTGCCTTGGCTTTGGCTCTGCTTTGCCTAACTTGGCGTCGTCCCCCGCTTCCCGCCAAAGATCTTTGCTTCCCGCGCTGCGTGAGTATCGACATAAAATACAAAACAGGGGCGCGGACACGGAATAACCATATTCTGATTTTTATCATTTCACATACAGTCTGACATAGCAAAAACGCTACGCTAGGGAGAAATAAATAAAATCTCATCGACTTCTATGCATATCTATATTAAACAACAAAACAATGTTTTATAAAATAATTAGCTCGGTGCAAGACACTCTCTGACAACAATGTGTTCAAGTAAATGATTTAATTTAATTCGACTTTGCGAAGTATCCCTTCGCCATCGAAGGAGGATGTACAGTACCCGGTAAAGAAAGAAGAAGAATGACCGAATTTAAGATTAACCCGCAGATTAAACCGCTGCTGAACTTCTGCATACGTATGCTTTGTTGACATGTGGTTAAACTGTGTGGGAAGAGGTTACTTTTTCATGAGAGATGGGCTTCATCTGACTGAGAAGGGTGCTGCAGTTCTTGGGTGTGAGTTTGTTAGGGGAGAACACATGACATGTACCGTAAACTATTTAAACTAGATGCGCAGGGGGAACTGGTAGAGAAAACTTGAAGGAGTACAAATACACATCCAAAGAAATGTTAACCAATTATTTTTGAAAATGAACTTAAATGTGTATGTTTAAATGCCAGGATCATCCCAGCAGGCAAAATGACGTTGAAAAGACGTTGTTTCAAGTTTCAACGTCAGGTACCCACGTACGTTTGTAGCAATGTCGGAAACTAGTTGGATTTGAAAGTTGTGGTATCTACGTCAGGTTTCAACGAAGTATCGACGTCGAGTTTCCACGTTGTAACAATGTTGAAAACTAGTTGGATTTGAAAGTTTTTGTGACGTCGGGTTTCCACGTTGTATCAACGTCGGGTATCAACGTCGTAGCAATGTTGAAAACTAGTTGGATTTGAAAGTTGTAGCGACGTCGGGTTAATTTCCACGTTGTAGGCCCTATTGACGCCGGGTTTCAACGTCGTAGCAATGTTGAAAACTAGTTGGATTTGAAAGTTTTCAACGTTGCAACAACGTAGCAAACTGACTAGATTTCAACGTTGTGTCAACATCGGAACGCTACTGTTTTTCGATAAATCCATCAACAGTCAATTAACAGGGTCATTAAATACATGTTTTGAACAAAATAAAGACATATTCACTTTGTTCTGATACATGAGATACTTTATTTGACAAGGTGTATATTTATGAACCCATGGAATACAGTCAAGGTAGACTAGTATTCAGTATCAAGCAGATATTAAATAGAGCACCCGAAGAGCATGAATCACCAAGCCAATCAACGGTCATTAAATTACAGAATTAAAACAAACATTAACAAAATAAAGATATTCGCTTTGTTTTGATGCAACAAACATGATTTTATTTGACAATGTGTACATTCCTGAACCTGTGGAAAACAGTCAACGTAGATTAATGCATCATGTTTACCCGAGTTCGAGATGTACAATTCAGTATTCAGCAGACATTATATGTACTTTCGTATTGCGAATTGTAGCAGCAAACAACAGCTGTGATAAATACGGGGTCAATTCTATTTCCACGTCCTTACAACGTTGATAACCAGACGTTGTGAAAACGCTGGGTTTGGTTGTCGAGTTGATGTCAACGTTGTGGCGAGGTCAAATTTCCATGTCCTTGTGACGTTGATGACCAGGCGCTGAATAGACGATGTTTTATATATTAAAGAATCTATCAAACCATATGAAATGACACTGAAAATTGAAGCAGAATATGAGGAATTAAGCAATTTGGTGTAACATGGTTACCATGCAAGGACTCAACACTAACAATAGGAGTAGTTTATCGTAATCCAAACATATAGTACAAGAAGAAGATGTAAAACTACAAAAGGCTATAAGGGATGTGAGAAAAGGGGAATGTGTTATAATGGGCGATTTTAACCATGGTCGTATACAATGGAAATCGCTACAGAGTGGCTGGGGTGACGACCATCAGTTTCTATTGCTAACACAGTATTGTTTCTTTACTCAACAGTCAACATGTCTTGAAACAAACCAGAGGTGGGAATGTATTGGATTTAATTTTGTCTTCTCAAAACGAATTAGTTGACAATATATTAAAGGACACAAACATTTGGGTTCCAGTGATCATAACCAGATACATTTTAATATAAAAGTAAAAACCGGGAATACATACAAAACACAATGGAGGAGGAACTTCAACAAAGGCAAATATAAATAGATGAGAACATATCTAGTGAATACAGATTGGAACAACTTGCTGAAGAACAAGACAGCAACAGAATGCTGGACTTATTTAAAAGATAAGATTGAGGACATTACTGAGAGATTTGTTCTATTAAGAAAACAAGGGAAAAGGTCAAGGAACAAACATCTGTCAAAAGAGGCTATTACATTACATAAAATTGCTCACAAACAGATACTGTGGGTTATAGAAACATACTGGAAATGTAGAAGACTACACAACCTACAAAGAGGCACTTAACCTAGCTACAACTGAAATTAGAAAATTGAAAGAACCTTTGAAAAAAATGGCAGGTAATATAAAAATGGAAGGAAGCTATTTGTGGTGCTAGCGAAGAAGTTCTTGGATTCAGAACACACGCACAACCAGGATGGATGACAGGAAGAAGCCTGGAAAAAGTAAGCGAGCGGAAAGCAATCAAGGACAAAATTAATGCTACCAAGTTGGAAAGACTAAAGACAATACTAATGAACAAGTATATAGCCAAAGACAAAGAAGTTAAAAACAGTGTCCGTTTAGACAAAAGTATGTATATGGACGACCTTGCAAAACAAGCAGAGCATGCTGCAAACAGAGGTGAACAAAGAACGTTGTTTACACTGACCAAGAAAATAACTAATGAAAGCTGCAGAAAAAGTACACCAGTCAAGAACAAAGAAGGAGAAGTAATACAATCAGAAGCAGACCAGATAGACAGATGGAGAGAACACTTCTCTGAGGTTCTGAACTCAGAGGCACCCGATACTGTTGGTGTTCCGAACAATGAATTATTCGACATAGACATTGACACTAATCCGCCTACTATAGAAGAAATAAAAAAGTATAAAAGCGTTGAGAAACGGTAAATCACCAGGAGTTGATAACATACAGGTTGAAATGTTGAAAACACAAAGTAATATGGTAGCACGAAAACTTGAGGAAGTGTTCAAATTAATATGGAAGAATGAAGAAATACCTGAAGAATGGCAGAAAGGAGTCATCACTAAATTACTTTAAAAGGTGACTTGGAGAACTGTAATAACTGGAGAGGTGTTACGCTGCTGTCAGTTCCCAGCAAGGTGCTGCGTAGGGTGATTATAGTACGGATAAGAGATGCGCTCGATAACAAACTGAGGAAAGAACAAGCAGACTTCAGAAGGAGGAAAGGATGTATGCAGCAAATTTTCATATTAAGGAACATTATCGAGAAAAAAACGAATTCAGTGGGGATTAGATACGATGGAGGACCTAGACGTTGCAGACGATTTAGCTCCGTTATCAACATCAAGAAGAAACTTGCAACAGAAGACAAACGAGCTAGAAGTGCACGCAAAGAGAACTGGACTAAACATAAACAAATCCAAAACGAAAGTGATGAAGATCAAGACTGATGATAACCAACCAATTGTAATAGGCATAGACGATGTAAAAATGTTGATAGTTTCACTTATCTAGGCTCAGTTATGGATACAGACAAAGGTTCAACAGCAGATATAAGTGCACGCCTAAAGAAAGCGAGAGCAGCCTATTATAAACTGAGGAAAGTGTGGGCGTCAAGCCAATACAGAAGGAAAACGAAATTCAGAATCTACAAGAGCAATGTGATTTCGGTATTACTATACGGAGCAGAATGCTGGAAGGTAAACCAAAATGATGGACAAAGGCTCCATACATTTCACAATAGATGTTTGCGTCGAATTCTACGTATGTTCTGGCCAAGAACAATTTCAAATGAAAAACAGCATGAAGAGGTAGAAATAAGCAGGATAACAGACATCATCATAGAAGACGGAATAGTTCTTTCGGGATGGAAACAAGCAAACATTACGCCGCTATTTGAGAAGGGATCGAGGAACAAGTCAGAAAATTACAGACCAGTGAGTTTAACATCAGTTGTATGCAAATTACTAGAAACATTAATTAGAGACCACATGGTGGAATTCCTTGTAAAACAGATTAACAAATGCATATCAACATGGGTTCCTAAAAGCAAAGTCATGTCTAACCAATCTATTACATTTTTTGAAGAAATTACAAAGTGCGTAGATGATGGGCACCAGTGGATGTTATCTACTTAAATTTTCAGAAAGTTTTCGATAAAGTGCCACACGAAAGATTGTTACTAAGCTATAATATACCATGTGTTTTTAGCTTAGTAACAATCTTTCGTGTGGCACTTTATCGAAAACTTTCTGAAAATTTAAGTAGATAACATCCACATATTATGTGATGTAATTAACTGGATAGAAAAGTGGCCTACCGGTACACACAGAAGACATGCAGAGAGTATAAATAGTAGATGGTGAGATTTAAAACTGGAAATCTGTTTTGAGTGGGGTACCGCAGGGATCAGTATTAGGACCTATACTATTTTAAAATATATAAGTGATTTGGAAGATGACATATCTTGCAAAGTACTGAAATTTGCAGATGACACAAACTTATTCAGAAAAATTACAAGCGACACAGATAAACAATTCAAGTTTACAGGATGATCTAGATAAATTGGTTAAATGATCAGAAAAATGGCAAATGTGATTAAATTTGGGGAAGTGTAAATGCATACACATACGACATGGAAACGTGGACAAAGTATGTCAAATGGGAGATGCTGTATTAGGTAGAACCACAAAAGAAAAGTATATGTATGAGTTACATTTAGTGCTGACATGAAAGTTTCATAGCAATATGGGATTACTGCTTCAAAAGGTAATCAAATTATAGGGCTAATTATGAGGAGTATCACATATATGGAGAAACAGCTAATTGTACCCGTGTACAAAGCAATTGTTAGACCGCATTTGGAATAATGTATACAAGCATGGAGGCGCGGCATAACGTAAAAAGGACATAGACAAGCTAGAAAGAATACAACGAAGAGCAACTAAAATTATTCCAGAATTGAGAGACCTTAGTTATGAAAGCCTCTTATTAGAGGAGACCAAATAGAAGTGTCTAAAATAGTGAATGGTTATGAGGATGTTGATAGGAATATTTTCTTCAAACTTAACGAAGGCAGTAGAACCAGAGGACACAGAGCAGCGTATTAGTTAAGGAACAATGTAGGTTGGACATGAGAAAGTACTCATTCTCACAGAGGGTGATAAATGAATGGAACTAACTGTCAAATGATTGTGTTAATGCTAGTAGTGTGAATGTGTTTAAACACAGAATTTAAATAAATTATATAATATGATAAGTGCGGGCTATACATAGATGATAAAGTTGTTGGACTCTATAAGCCAACGGCTTACTTGTACACTTGTCATCTGGAACTTGTAATTTGGGATGGCAATCTTGTTAAATCTTGTTAAATAATTATTTGGAACTGCATACTTGAACCTAATGTAATAATTGTGTTGTCGTAAGACATGCGATGCAATGTCACGATAAATTGTGCGCTAGATGGCGGCACATATTTGGTCTGATGTATTGCAAAAATCGCTAGGTGGCTGAACCAGCAGGTGTCATTCACCATGTTCTATAGTGACAGGTATCGATTTTGCCAATAAGTTATTAGCCGAAATATTTTCTTTAAAAATATGTGTCCGGTGTTACAATTAAGACGTTATTTGGGGGATATCATTTACCTATTTATATGTTGTTCAGTATTCGAATGTTTTCACATACTGAGCCCGGGAAGATGGCAAACCGGGGAGATCTACCCTGCAGAACAGGGTAAATTTCCCCGTGCTCAGATACAAATGGAGCAAAATGGCGGATGGGGTAGACACTATAGATTTGTATGCTGGTGTTGAAGACTTTGGCCAGGTAGCATAATGCAGTTAATGCTGAAGTTATATACAACATTAACAATCTATGCACACGGTGTGGGTTGCGTCGTTACAATGATTACTTTCGTAATTAGTTAACGCGGATAATGAATGAAATTCGCCTTGCATTTAGCAACAGACGCCATCTTTGTTTTCAGCCCGTTTTGTCGAATGTGGTAGAGCGTTTACCGGGTTAATAATTTACTTTTCTCGACATAACATGTGCATATGTTATTCTATTTAGATCAGTAGGTTACGTTACTTTTCACAACCTTAGCCGGAATGACCAGTGATGCATACATCATTAAAACTCGCTGAAATGTGCTAGTGCACCGCCGATATAAAAATTCAATTGACAATATTATTGCCATTCAGAACCACAACCTTTCTATTTTTGTGCACTGGCCTCTTTATGAAATCATGTAAATGTTGGTAAAGGTGCATTAACCTGGCCGAAATTATTAACGCTATTAAATGACATTTTTACAAATTTTTTTCGATGCTAATGTGTTCTTTGCAATACTCCCCATCGGATCAGGTACAAAACTCAATATTTGTAAAACATTATTGTGTTTGAGCACACTTTTAATGCCCAAAACAATGCTATACCGGCAACAGCCGATGTTGTTAATATGGCAATCATCCGAAATGTGCTGTAACCATATCACGGTGACACCAGAACTAGAAAGGCGATTTCACTGTCAAATATTTCGTACCGCAGTTTAAGAAAGTACAAAAAAATGGAAGAAAAAGTGCAATTTAATGTTACGAAGCTCTAAAAATCGACAATTTTATGTTAAAAAGCCCACAAAATTCGTCACTGACAAATATCTTGTACGCAGTCTAAGAAGAAAAAATTCAATTTAATTTTTAAAATCCACCGACAAAAAATATAAGATAATGTAAAAAAAGCAAAGCCATCGCACATACATAAAAAATAATTAAAAGTTCACAGATCGTGCAAATATCTTTAAATCTTACTCATAAACAAGTGTCTTGCTTGCCAAAATCACACAATTCAGTAATAAATAATTCTTTAGGGGACATTGAAGTGTTTATTTTTTGACATTACTAATGTTTGGACCATATCATGAGGAAAATTGGACTCGCTACAAAAAGATGTTGTTTTTGGAAACTGCAGCCATGGTGAATTTCGAGGACCAAATTTATCGGAAAAAAACGGAACACTCGTATCTTGCAACAGTTTCATTTAAATATATTAGATGTCAGCAGTTATTTTTACAGTCTTGTTTCCAGCTAATTCTGACATAGGCGCATACATGTGATGTTTCTGCCGTATCGAAGAATGTTCTTTCTTTTCTTTAGGCATGTTTCAGCTCCATACAACAGCTCTGAATTTATCACAGTCATGTATTTTTGACTATATTGTTCACTTACATCTGCGTTACTCTGCTCATCTTTGTCATTTATGATTGATATATGTATGAATACAAATGCACACTCGCACAAAAGACTTGGAACTGGATCTTGTTAGATTGTGGCGAATAATATAGTCTAGCCTTTCTGGATATTTACATATGAAATAAAAATGTCTTTTGTTTGCAGCAAGATTCATCTGATTTTCAAGATACTGATTTATATGACGACGTGATTATATCACAATCAAGTGAAAACCGAAGAACTGATGAGGTAAGGACGTCTAGTAGTCGTCTACTACTAGGTCAGTGGTAGTATAGAATGTTTTTTGAAAACAAGTGTCATTTGTTTTTTATGAAATTTTTTTATTTGTTTTTTTTTTGGAAACAAGCTTGGCACTTGGCAGTAAAGGTGTATGTTGCTTTTGGGTTATTTGAGGGAATGTTGCACTGACAAAATATTTTCACTGAATTTGAGTCATTACGTCATCATACTTAAAAGCCGTAGTACTTAGTTTATAGTATCTTCTAGTTCTGCCATTCCCCCAGTCACATGTATGAGCCATTGTTAAATATCTGATTGTTATTTATTTATTCTTATTAGCATTGCTCTGTTACCTGTGTTGCTGCTCTGATTGTTAACGCACAGCTAATTTTCTGCATCATTTCCATTTCAGCCACCGAAGGCTTCTCCTGCACAAACATCCACAAGCAGTTACTCGGGAAAGCGTGTTGCCATCTACGTTGGCAATCTTACCTGGGTATGTTGTGCATTGCTGGCAGGGTTGGGGTCTGTGTGAGGCTGTGTAATTGTAATTGAACCGAATACAGTCACCGGTAATGCATGAATTCACCCAAAACCTTTCTAATAATTAATTATATATGTAAAGTAAAAATGTCAAGGCTGTGTCCATCCGGTGACGAAAGCATGCAAACAATTGTGCAATTGGTTCACTTGGTTGATCACATTTTGCATTGGCCAATGTGGAATTTAGAGTAAGCCCACAAGGCTAATCCAGCAGGGGAACCACATTTACATCATTGTTGTATGTTGTTTTAGTGGACCACAGACCAGGATCTAACAGACGTGATCACAGGCTTGGGTGTAAACGACCTGCTGGAAATAAAATTCTATGAGAACAGAGTAAACGGACAATCAAAAGGGTAAGTTGGTATTGCTCGGCCGAGACGGAAGCAACAGTTTTACGTGACTTGTATTGGTATTGATGAATGGGCGTTATTTGAGTCAGACACACACTGTGTAACAGGAGCCCCAAGAGACATCTAATGGGCCCATTGTATGCATTGATTCTGATTATTTGTGACACTGTATGCTGGTTGATGACAGTCATAGATAACTAACAAACATGTTTCATACTTATGACTGGTCAGCTGCAACTAGAAAACAGTAGATTTGGTTTCATAAGGTATGACGTAGGTTCGAAAAGTTTATTGTACATGGTTGACAGTGATGCACACTGAAAATAGACGTGATATGACAAAATGTCCTGACATTCTACCATGAAAGGTGCTCATTGATCTTGGTCGCACTTTGAGACTTGAGCAGTAGTAGCAACTAGTTCAGCATACAGCGTGCAATTCAGTATAGTTATAAAGAACAATACTAATAAAAATTTATTACTTAAAAAAAATAAAATATCATGATAGAAAATTGGTTTAAATGAAAGGTAAAGGAACCAAAACCTTTTTATTTTATTAATATATCTTTATTAGATCCAAAAATATTGCCATTTTAATACGGTAAAAAATTAGAAAAAAAATTGTGTTTCGTATACACGCAAAATACTCGTTCTTTTGTGTTTTCTTTCAATAAACGTATGATTAAAATGGCATAACTTTTTTATTTGTACATATATTCGCATGTCACGTGAAGCCCCTGCACAGCTGCCTATAGACATTTTCAAGTTTAATCGGTCTGTCCGAGCCTAATGTGCGTTGTTATAGTTGATGTCCCCATTTGAATCTGGTGGAGAAGCTAAATGCAGTCTACAAATGACATTGAACATCTTTTGACTGTCGGGATGTTAAGTTATGACTGTGCATTATGAGAGAGTAGGCATCAAAATTTTACTGTCTGTCTGCAACATATATTGATGGTAATCACAGTTGATAACATTTTCTGTCAGATTTGCGACGGTGGTGCTCGGGTCGGACTCCAGCTCTCGTAAGGTGATGGACTACATGCCGAAGAAAGAGATCCACGGCCAGATCCCGGTTGTGACACCATGCAGCCGCCAGGCTCTCAACCAGTTTGAGATGAACGCCCGCAAGGGCGATATGACCATGCAGAATGGCAGTCACTCGGGTCAGTGCATGTCGTTATTGCCTGCTGGTAAACTTGTTAACAGTTGGGTTTTCGATAGTGTTTTGTATGTTGTTTTAGGTTCGAAGTAGTGTCCAAGCCAGGACAGTTGTGTATTTTTGCAGGATTTTAATGTGTAGCTTGTATAACTTGTTATTCATGTACTCGTTGGAAATAAGAATTTTTTTGGGAGTTTCTTGCACTTGAAATTATGAGACAAGGCGGTTGTTGTAAGCTGTACACTTTTACATTTTTGCTTATTACATTTCACAGCCAACTGACAGATGCTGTTTGTTGTGTGTACTGGCTACAACTGCGTACAGCACTTATATTTTATGCTGCACAAAATGCTGAATACTGTGTTTTCACGTAAGATGTGCAGTGCATCAAGGCATAGTTGTGTGGGCCCGTTTACTACTAATGTCTCAAGTTTCTCAGCTGCATGATAATCCATTCTTATACATTTCAGGCCATTCCAATGAGTTTGCCACCGATGCAAATTACCGTACGTCTACCTTTCTTTATTATTCTTTTATGATTTCTACTTCGATAGCACGTATTACCTGCAATAATCATCATAAAAAGGTGGAATTGGCTTCTTCCATTGTTTTCATGTCATGGGTGTGGTTGAGCATGCCCTTGATCAATAAGTTGCCCTATTGACAGTAGCGCCATCATCTGGCAAACTCGTTATTCATGTTTTTATTACGGAAGTTAAAAAGTCAAGATAGTTTCTTAGCAGCATAGATGCATGATTGTTGTGTGCTGCATGTTTGATAGGGAAAGCATGGTATTGCTGAAAACTACTGTGGCATCTGAACAGCATAACATGTTTGTGATCACATATACATCACATAAAATATCTTTTGTAGTTTGTCGCATACATTTTGGCTTGGTGTTTGTTGGCTTTAATAGAAATACCACATCTTGGTGTTAGATCGCAAATGATATCTTGTAGATCTATCCTCAGTTGATTTATCCCATCATGAATCAAGTTTTGTACTTTTGTTATCATCAGCGAGAAGTTTACCTTAATCGTTAGATCAGTTAACTTGTGAAAGTGTAAGTAGCCTTGTGTTATAGTAGATAGAGCCGGACCCAGTAAAAAATTTATAGTTTGATGAGTTCACCGAAACTAAATAAGACGTTCATACAAACGATGTAGCAGGTTATAGCCAATACTAGACAGGTTCAATTTGTTTGAAAAATGAGTCTGAAATGATACAAGCCAAAAAAATCGATTTGAGGAGGACCTTCAACAAAACTAAGGATTCTCTATTTACATCATTAGTGAAATCTGGTTGTGAACTTTGGATTACATGTATCACCTAAACGTAGACTTTGTCCACCAGGTAACCAGCGCAGTGGTGGTCATAGTGGCCGTGGCTCTTCACCGATGGGGCGCGACGGGCCTCGCAATCGGGGTGGAGGTGGGTCCCGTGGGCAGAGGATGCCGCCCATGGGTGGCCCCCCACCCCAAGGACCTCCCAATATGGGACAGCAGAGGCCTCCCATGCAAGGTGAATTTTCACACAACCTCGATTAAATTTTCAGGTCCCTGTTGCTGCCATCACCAACCCGTCAACTTGTTCAAAAGTTATGGTTATTTTTGTCATTTGGTCCACATGCACTGTTTTGGTCCACATGCATTGTTTTGGTCCACATGCATTGTATTTGGTGAGAACCACGCATGTTGAACATATATATTGTTTACCATACTAAAGTGTACAGAAACTATCAATTGTGGTCACTGGACCACAGGACAATAAACTGCCTGGTTACAGTTATAAATGTTTGACAGTTAGTTTGACACTGGTAAATAACCAGCATTTGTTTCCATGTTGTAGCAGTGCCTAGCTAGGCAGTTTTCTGAACGATTGGATTTTGCTTCTTGCATATCTGCATACAACCGGTAGGGTAAACCCATTTCTTTAGGTGTATGCTGATTATAAAAATAACCAAGGATATTATAATTGGTGATCCACTGCTTAGATTCTCCATGTGGCAGTTCTTTCTATCTCAGTCCCATTGTAACATTTCCTGGCTCGGATTTTGTTACGTCGCAGAAACGCTATTTGTATGGCATGCCAATATTAACATCACTGTTATTACGGAGCATTGAGCTTGTTAAAAATTATTAACCATGAGTAGGATTTGATATGCAAGGTCACAACAACCAGATGCCCCCTCGAGGGGGCCCGATGCCACCACCCCAGGGAATGCCACCACCAGGCATGCCGCCTCAAGGACCCCCAATGAGACCGGCTGGGCCGCCCATGGGTATGGTAAGTGGCTAAATGCGATATTTTGATTTTGCTTGATAGGTGTATTGCATAAGTTAGCAAAAGTATATAATATGCATTTCCACAGACATACACTCGTTTCTCTTACTTCTGGTTTCACCACCTATTATAACGTTATTTTTTTAGTATATTTATCACCAGGAATAGTATAAAAACAGGAATTTGACAGGCAAGTAAATCATCTGGTAAAAAAAATTTATTAAAACTAAAGTCACTGTGTTTGTCAACTGTTTTCAGATGCCACCCCGCGCTGGCCCTCCACCCCCAGGGGTTCCTGATATTCGCGGTCCAATGCCCCCCGTGTCTGGGATGCCGATGCAGCGTCCAGGGATGGGCTGGGAGAGACCACCCGGTAAGTGTACTGTTGTTACTGTTATTTCCCGCTCTATGGCAGATTTCTGTCTCAAGAGACAGTGTCTTCTAGTTCTTGTTGTCCTTGTTATGGCGTCTTCCATGTTTCAGGTGGGATATTAAATGATTTCTTTAAAACGAAGGTGTGATGCATGTTCTTTTTCTGTCCTGCGGCTCGCCAAGGAAGACTGGATGTTTTTAAGGCCATAAAAAATAATACAGATTCTGGTCACAAACAATTTCAAAAATGATGCTATGGCACTGTTTTTTTTTTCGACATTGCACCGTTTACTATCCCATGCAACCTAGTCTCAGTTTGATTATCTTGTAGAAATCATAGTAAGCTAAACCATTAAGGAGAGTATGTAATGTTAACACTTTTATTTGGCTTCAGCAGGGCTGGGTCCAGTTACGTAATTGTAATTGATTACAGCAAAATTGTGTAATTGTAATTGATTATGGTTTCAAATTTGTGCTGTAATTGTAATTGTTATATTTTGTATAATTGAAAATTTATTTCAATTACAATCATTTACAATCAATTACAGTACGTTTCATATCACAAACTACCTGAACAAACTGTCAATAAAATATAATTTAAGTCTCATACAGGTTCAGGGTTGTTTGATTTAAATAATTTTATTTAAATCATTGATTTAAACCATGATTTAAATCACTCCAAAAAAATCATTGATTTATGATTTTTTTTTACTTCTGATTTTTGTAATCGCTAATTTATATGAATTTTGAACAAATAATTGTTTACAAGCATTGAGATGAACAGAGTTTTGTATGTCTTTTAATACAAAAGCACAAAGTGTGCACACTTGTGTAGCTGTATTGACACCAGATAGCCTAACAGTCAAATATTTTATGACATTGTGTATGTCTGAGCTATTCCATTTTTGAATGCAGTGAAGCTACACAAAGTTGTCTTCCAGAGGAAGTATCTTTTCAAGTCAGAAGCCCTGAGTTAAAGTCCACTTAGAGCTTGTGCTAGTTGTTCTCAATTCAGTATGTTGACTCAAGTGAGACAGTCTGGGCTACCATTGTTTAATACTGTACCAGTTTGCAGTCTGGTTAGAGACCCTTAGAGTACACAGGGCCATGGACAGGTGCTAATCCACCCTTTCAGCAAACAATAATTAGCACTGCTACAGCCACAGACACACAGCATGCTTTCCTTTCCAAGACAGATTATGCAACTACAGGAGGTGAAGCCTTGTGGACATTGTCTAATGTCTTTATATAAGCAAAACTCGTACTCTCTGTTAAGACAAGTACCTAGATTGATTTGAAAGAGTTTATAAATACATCAACATATATATATATATATATATATATATATATATATATATATATATATATATATATATATATATATATATATAATTTATTAATGTCTATATACCAGATTTAAAATATATATTTATATAATAAAAATATGTTTAAACGGCTGTCTTTTTATTTAGTACAATTCAAAATTCAAGCCACAATTCTTCAACAATTTACAATCATTACCGTTATATTTGTTTATCAATTGTGTACAAAATATTGAAATTCAGCAAAAGTGCAAAACTATATAATTAACAAATGCTGAATATATTTGGTTCCGCAAAATGTAATTGAAATTGAAACAGTGTAATTGTAATTGAATTGAAAAATTAAGAGTGTAATTGTAATTGAACTAAAAATTTAAATGTAATTGTAATTGATATAACTATGTGTAATTGAACCCACCCCTGGGCTTCAGCATGAAACAGTTCACCTTTCTCTAGGATTAGGTCACCAGCTTTCGCTTCCTGCAAAGAAGTCTGGGTTTGGTAGCACCACAGTTGGTGCAGATTGGATAGTATCCCTATACCAGAGCTTCTGCTATCAGGTCGTGTTTGGTGGCACTGACAACATACCCGCTCAAACATTCCTGAGGAGTAGTAGGGGATCTCCACTGGCTGTGGGAAGTTGCACAAACACTCGATTGAATTGATGATTTCGGCTGCCTGGTTGTCGCCATTTAATTTAAGTGTGAAATATTTGCCAAAGGCAACAACATCCAAAACTTTGGACATCATTGGTACAATCTGGCCTGGGTCTAACATGCCAGTTGCCACTGTTACTCCCACATCGTGGCAGCAATATTGTTCTTCTAGAACGAAATTGTTGCCGGTATTAAACAGACCTTTGCGTAACGTGAAATACAGACATTGACAGGCCATATTTTCTTACTTTTTTTGTTCTTCAACGAATTTGAGTCGAAATTAACATTTTACCCGAAAAAAGTCGTGCAAAACATGAATCTGTTACATTGGGATTGAACCACATATACCACAAGCATGGTTCAGCTCTAAACCGCCATGTGCGCCACCATCGCTTTCAGTGGTAAAAATTCTGAGGTGATGCACGTGGTGATGAGAATCTAGACTAATTTTTTTGTGGCCTAATGGCTTTAATGTTATGAGCTCTGCTACCAGATTAGGTTTAATTGTTGTAGTCTTACTGTATGTGTGTGCAGTAAGATTTCAGTGTTTTATATCTTGCTGTATGTTCTTTCAGCTTCCTTCCCACCTGTTACTATGGGGATAGCAAGGCCGCCAATGCAAGGTTTGTACAAATCATTTCCCATCATCAACAGAATTTGTAACACCACAAAATAAAGATTATTTTATTAAATAACTGCTATGAAAGCATGTTTGGTATTTAGTATTTACATGCCAGTTTCCCATTAAATAATAGTTATATAGTTCCTTGAATTGATTGATGTTCCGATTTTTAGGAATGTGATGTTTGACATTTGACACCAATCCTCCAGCCTGTGTAACATGACCTTGTCATGACAACGTCTTTCTTCAGGCAAAGTCCGAGTGAATCGGCTGAAATATTCAGAACGAATAATAAGTTTCTTTAGAGGTAATCGCCATATCAAACAGTTATACAGTTGTGTCAATATTTCACACCAAGGAAGGAGGAAGTGTTTTGACATTTGTTTTCATTTCGTGGTTTTTTCCAGCCAACTTCCCACCTGCACCCATGGGACCGCCACAAGTTGGGATGATGCCACAGAGGCCGCCTGTTCAGGGTGAGTTCTGCACGGATGGCTTGTTGTTGCGTTCCTCTATCCATGTAGTCCAGGTTGAGGCTGGCACCGATACCGGTCATCGATTTTTGTTTCCCTTTCTTTTTTGTCACTAGTCCCATTTCACTGCTGTTTCCACCAACTGTCTCTACTCCCCCATCCCTCACTCTCATTCATTAGTGTTCGTTTAATTCTTGCAGACAACAGGTCTCATGCATTTGAGACATTGTACATGTTGAGTGATATTATCACAGATTTATGATATTGTTAACATTTATATCCATATATATATATATTTGTTGGTGTTGGTAAACAGTTGCTAAGGGTACTATTACATTTGTAGCCCGTAGTATTCTACTGTTTATGTGAGAACCGTTCATCAGCCATTAAGCTTGACCATTATTAGCACATACCTGTCATGGTTACCTTTATGTTGATATGCCACAGCAGATTTTGCAAATATGTCTTCTTCCTTCAGTTTGGTGCACACTGCAGTCCACACCCCCACCCCCACCCTCACCCCCCCACCCCCGGTGGCCCCACAAAACCTCAGATCAGCTACAATTTTAACCTGATGTTATTTTATTTCAGGTCCACCTCCCCCTGGCCACCCCGTCGGCCTGCCCCCTCCAGCCAACATTGGGATGCCGCCCAACATGATGCCGCCACAGCCTGGCCCCCCGCCGCCTGGCATGCATCCCCCTGTGAACATTGGCCCGCCTATGGGTCCTCCACTCCAAGCTCCCGCCCCACATGTCAACCCCGCCTTCTTCCCACCCAACTCTCAGCCGATGCCCATGGGAGGACCACCGGTGAGCTGCGTTATTTGTTTCTCTACACCTTGGCTGGAAGATGATATTTTGTGGAATATGTGAATTGTGAAATATATACTGATGTTTTTATAGTTGTGATTAAGCTAACTTAATTATATAGTTGAACTATGAACTCCTCTTTTTATGTTGAACATTATATTTCATAAATTCTATTATGGTCAAAGTTCTTATCTTCAGCCTATGTCGACATCACACATTTATATTGTGTTGCCCCACGGCATATGCATCTTATGTAACCAAAATTAATCAGTTGCCATCTACAAATGAGTAGTGACATTTTTTTTCCTGGAAACATGCCTATGTAATTATAACATAACCGTAGAGATGTTTGATTCAGAGAGGTGTTCCTCTGCAGATCCAACAGGTGCCGCCAGCTGACCCGTATGGCCGGCCTCCAGTCACATACCCCCCAGCTGAATCGTACAGTCGTCCTCTCCCAGACAGGCAAGTCTCTTTATCACATGTTCGTTAACCATCATCAAAATCATTTTACGCTGCAATTACATAGCTGTCATTGCATATGTCAAAGCTTTTACAGACAAACAAAACTGGCCTGTGCTTATACAGTTTGTACATATAGCGTTAAATTTGTGCCACCTTGTTTTGTTTTATACTATTTGCTCTTGCTGATTTCTAAATGTGTATTAATGGTGCATGGCATAGAATCCATAATAATAACAAAATATTACAATTTTGAATGTTGCTGTGAGTGAATGTTGGCTGCATTGTTAAAAGGAAGTCAAATAGTCAACACTGATATGTGGCTGTTGCAATGATAATCGTGTACGTTCCAGCCGACATGATCCCATGATACCACAGATTAGCGAAGTGGAATTTGATGAGATTTTGCAGCGTAACAAAACTGTCTCGAGTAGCGCCATCTCAAGAGCCGTGCAGGACGCCAGCGCCGGTGAGTGGAACAGACAACTAAAGGCAACTCTCTCCTACCAGTGTTGGATTTCAGATTAAGTGCATCATGTTTATTGCATAGATTGAGAATAATGCTCACGAATAATGCGAATAGCACTTTTTTCAAGGTTTTTTTTTTTTTGTGGTGGCATCAACATCAGGTGCTGTGCTGGTGTAGGCAGTCACAGGTGTCTTCAAAATGTTCTTTCCTGTCCATGCTGCTAGAATCATTGAGAATTTTTATTCTTTGTTGACCTGCTTCTTTCCCCTCAATCTCTCCATTATATATTCTTATTTTCTCTTTCTAGTCACATGGCCTATACATTCTGTTTGTGTTTTCCTGATTATGCACATAATCTTCCTTTAAAGTTTGCTGTTCAAAGAATTTCTTTTCTGCCCAAGACTGGTGGTGTACATGATCTGTATCATTTTGTTGTATTTTATCTATCTATTGATATGTTAAATTGCTACTAATTCCACGTTCTTTGGCCTGCGCAATGCAGGAGATTACGCAAACGCCATTGAGACACTGGTGACGGCGATCTCTCTGATCAAGGGCAGTAAGATCGCCAACGACGACCGCTGTAGGATCCTGATCACGTCCCTGCAGGACACTTTGCACGGCATCGAATCTAAGTCATATGGATCAAAGTAAGTCACCCTGGGGTTGTACAGTGGCAATGATAGTTGTGTCGACCATTGTGTTAAGTCTAATTCTTGATTTTTAACTAGTGTCCATTGTTTTATTGTCAGAAATAAATTAACAGAAAGTATGATGTATTTTCGACCCAAATCAATAATTTTTTACTTTGTTATAAAAAATCCCCCTGTTGCTAACTTGCTTAGTGGGGCATGGTGTGTGGTAGAGCATCGGGCTTTTGGTCGAGGGAGCTGGGGTTTGAAACTGTCTGCTGCCATTTCAAAACTGCGATTTCGTTCACCTACTTTGCCTGTGTCTTTCGGGAGAGACACCAAGAGCCATTGGTCCCTTCTATTTGGTGTCTATGCCAGGGGAATAAAAGATCCCACACAGAGAAATGGAAAAAACCTGTATGTCTGTTCTACCACCAGCCATTACATCTAGCTAATAGTTGTGTTGATGAACCACTTTTTTTGTTTGAAAGTTTTGCCCCAAATATCTTGCTTAACAGTTAGGTCGATATTCATGAACAGATAGCAGTCCAGTTATATTTAAAAATTGTTGTTCATTAGAACACAATGGAGTGTTCAAGACTTGCCAGCGTAACCTTTAAATCAACATGATTGTCTGTGTTGGTTTTTGCAGCATGTTGGACTATGGTTTCTGTTTGACTTGCAGGTCTAGCAGTAGTAGCCGTGAACGTCGCTCTCGGTCACGAGACCATGACAGGGATCGTGACCGTGAAAAACGCTCAAGGCACAGGTCACGCAGCCGTGATCGTGAGTACCGTGATCGCAGTCGTGAACGTGACCGACATTACGACTCGGATCGTCATCGTGACCGAGATAGGGACCGTGACCGCGATCGAGAATATCGTAGTCGTCATTAGAATGGCAGATGTCACTACTGTGCAGGTAAAGTTGTCAGAAGTGGTAATCTAGCAGTGTGTTTGTGTAAGTTACAGTGGCCAGGTATGTGTGTACATGACAGTGGCCAGGTGTGTGTGCGTGCATGTGTGTGTGTGTGTGTAAGTTGCTGTAGTCGGTATATATGTTGGGTAATCACATGGAGGAATTGGTATGGGGTTGAAGATATTGACCTACCTTATAAGACTAACATCTACATAGTTCAAAATTTTGTTTTAAAATTATTTTTCTTTATAATAACAACAAATAGTTGGCTGGTGCCAATAATATTTTTGTATAATACTGTCTTTTGCAGCCTCTGGAAATGTTTCTTCAAATGAGGTTGTTCTGGTCAAATGTTGAAGATGTTATAGAATTTTATTCTACATTTTAGAGTACCATCATATGTCAAAATGTTGCTAAATACAACTACGCTTAAACAAAATTACCTAATCAAAAGATTTAAAAGTTTTATTATTTCTGACCTCTTTCACATAAGTCCTCCGGGCATATGGATTGATATAATTAATTGCCCTTTTTAGTTTTGCAATTACTATACATGTACAAGTGTAGAAGTAAAATCACAATGGGTGTAGGGATCGTCGCATTTTAAAAACAACATAGTCCCCTTAGGATAACAATAATTCACTTCCCCCAATGTTTTTAACAGGAACTGGCCTAAGTAATTGTTCCTGTTTTTTTTTAGTATCCAACATATTTCAACTTGTATAGCCTGGCTATTGTTCAAGCAGAAAACTCTCCCAATGGTTGTGAAAGACTTAAACGATGCACTGTTTTTGTTCTCGCAGATAAAATCTGATCTCTGGCCACTGTTGAATTTGATGCCAGCGGGTTGGTGCATTCCTTCGTCAGCAAGTGCTTGAAACCTTGGCGGCATCTCTCTAAACCTCTTCACTTGATGCCTTGTCAATACTTTGTATATACTAAAGTAACCGAAAAAGTTTCCAACAATGTTAATAATATTTGATCTTGTTTTAACAACAGCTATGTGGAAGCAGTTGATAGATTAGTCTTGTTTACATTTTGATACGGAGAGTTCTATTTTGTATAGTTTTTTTGGGTGTTGCATTTACGCATGTCAGTGATTATTTACCACTGGTTTTGCATTTTTTATTGAATGTTCATGATCTCTCAGGAATATGACAACAGTATCGTGTTGTGATTTTGTATATACAGTTACCATTGCGTTGTGAACGTTTTGATATTTCCAACTTTTTATATGGCATCTGAGTTAGCGACATCTCAGGGCATTGTTGCTGGATTTTATGGAAATTGCATTGTCTACGTTATAGGAGGCATGTACACCGATACCTGGAGTTTCTAATTTCAGATAATTTATGTATAAAAAAGTTCAGGAATACATTTAAGGAATATATAACCTAGTCAAAAGGTAACAATTTTAAATCCAGCAAGGTTTTGTGAGATGGAATCTAGTCGTGTTTGTGTAGGAAATTGCCTGTAAGCAAAGTTGGAAGTTGTACACTTGTTATCTGCCTGTATGCTAGGCATTCTGGAAAGACTTCATTAAATAGGGCTTGACATTAAGCGTTTTGGCCATTTGCCAGCAGGGCAAGAAATCAGGCTCTATTTGTCCTAGCCAAAATGTTTACTTTTACTGTGACAAGGCAAATCAGGTTCATCGACTTTCATACCTGTAGTGTGAATAGTTTAAGCACAGTTTGTGTAATACTTGTTAAAATCATCGGAAGAATTTACTTTGGTTGTTTGATCAGGTTCCTTGCAAAAGTGGGAATAACCTTGTTATAATATTTAGAGACCGAGCCAATTTTGCTTATTCTTTTTTCGAAAAAATTTTACTCAGCCCAATAATTTAACAAATTTATTTAATAGTTTGTCAATTGATTTCAGTAAAGCCAAATAATTTGCCATATCATAGAGGATGCTAGATATGTTTGATTTTTGTGTGAAATGGTTCTGGGGCATGCCAAAAATGTAATTTGACGAGCAACTTTAACAAAATTATATTTTGGCGCATTAGCCCAGTCACGTCTACTGCATAGAGCCTTGTTTCTCATCATTGCATTTTAGTTGCCCCTGGTGATTTGGCAACAGTTAATGTCAAGCTCTGTAAGAATCTGTGAGTGCGTGTTTTTCCACCAGGTTGTACGATCAGCTGCTCTAGTCACTCTTTATGCATCTGTCGACAAGTTCGTGCACTTAATCTGACTCAAATTTGCAGTTCTGAAGGAGGGAGACTATACTTATTGTCATCCTTCTGTTGTCCATGTCCAGCACTTGGCATGACAATAAGATTGTTAACTATGATTGCAAGGAAAATTAGTGTAACAGTGTGAACAGATGTTTTGGTTCAGTTCTGAACTTTCCCGAATCCATTGCTACGTTTGTGTCTCAGTAAGCAAGTCGTGGCTTGTGTTATTAATTTCTTCACATAAGTAGTCCCATAATAAATAGACGAAAAAAGCTGCAAGATTTGTTAACGCTGCTTTGTGGAACGTTTTTAAAAAGTTTGCAGTATTCTGATCATAAATTGTTATTTATTATGGCGGAGTTTTGAAACTGTAATTGGCAAAATTGTATGTTTTGCATTTCTCTGTATGTCCACATACTTGTATACATGCATACATACTTACATACAGTGCAATCAAATATGCATGCACGAATCATGTTTGTGGAAACATTATAAGGTTTGTCACTGCCATTCACATAAATGTTGTCTGGTCATGAAAATCTTTGTCAAACTGACATTAATCATATCACTTGTGTCAGTGACCAGAACTTGTGTTTAGTATTAATTAATTGTACATTAAGCATTACACAGTATGAATGTGGTTTGAATAAGCATTGAACAAGAGTTATTGAAAGTGGTGCATGATTTGTATGAGTAAAACAATTGCAGGTTGTTAAGTTACTAGATCAACATGACTTTTGCATGTTTTTCACCATGGCAACTGGAATTGTGGATGCACATAGACAATGGCATGTGCATAATGACTTTGGTTGTATTAGTTTGTTCCTGTCATGAAGAGAATCCAGTGGGTTTTTCAGAAAAAAAACATGACTGCTGTCGCTCTATTTCCAAAACATTTGTTTGTAATGCAACTTTGTTAAGTTCCTTGGGTATTGGGTTTTAACTTGCCAATGTGATCAATGTCTGTAGTACATAGAACAGGGTGAGACGCTATATACTAACATGTTTGTTTTGTTCTATGAAAACAATGCTCTCAGGTATTTACTTTGCCAAAGTTGTACATTGTGTTGCTTGAGAAACAATATCTAAATAAGTTCTAAAAAATAATTGTTCTCAGGTGTACTGAATCAGGTGTTGAACTTGTGAATGTTGACTGATGTACTTGTTTAAAGGTTGTGTGCACGTCGACGTTCAAAGCTGGTAGGTTATGTGGCGTTGTGGAATTCCTGGTAGTTTTGCCCCCAAGCGCAATGGCGTAATTACAGGTTTGACGGTCTGACGTCATTTCACCTTTTATCAAGAATGTGTGTTGTTTGTGTTGCACCTGGCAAGTGTTTTTCTTTCAGTGCTGGTCACAGGCGAGGTAAGACGAATACACAGGTGGAGAACGATGATCGTGTAACGACTATTAGACGCGTAACTAGTATTCGCCATGTTGTTTGTATTGTCATCGTGCTCACGGTCGTGGTCGTTTTCTTCCGTTGTAGGTGTGTTCCAACTGTTCCTCGTATTTCTACTACAGTCTCACCAGCCGAGAACTCGTAGACGGCCGCTGCACGCCTACCGTGTGGCCTGTCTATCGCGGGGCGGATGCAGTCCCGTGCCGTCGAAATTTGCATTTAGATGCGATGGTGTGTGGCGTTCTTACATGGATAGTTGTGTAGCGTTAAGTGGACAGCCGGCGTTTGTATCCCGGCGTATTAATCTTAAAATCGCCCGACGAAACAGATGTGTAGTCGTCTTTAAGTTGTGTTACTGTCGACGAAGTGTCTGCTTGATTGACGAGCCAAGTGGCGGCAAACAGAAAGACAAGAATAAAGACTCCATGCGTCTGCGCTAGGAAAACGTGACACGCAGAGCGTCACAGTCTGCGCTAGTAAGGCGTGACTCACTCGTCATTGTCTACGACCCTGCGCTAAGAGAAACGTGCCCGAACGTCGAGGACAAGCTTGATGCGCGAGATTTCAATGATAGTTCGTCAGATTTCGTTAAAACATATTGTGGTTCATTAAAAATTCTGTAAAGTCGTGGTGTGACTTGTTTATTTATGGTGTGTTTCTGTTTAACGTTGCACGCTGCCGTTATTCGCTGAAAACCGACACACCTCATCTGGTTAAATTTTCGCATGGCAAAGATGCTCTGCTATTGCATGTCACTTGGTGGTTGAGGCGTGGTGTTTGTGGGGTATTCTCGCCAGTAATGTTGCGTTATCTTACCAAGAAGTCGTCCAGTGAGCTTTGGTTGATACGTTGACGTTTGTAAACGGTGCTCTATAAGATGTAGTCGTGAAACGGGCTACATATACTTGCTCAAAACAATATGCACCTAAATATCATCGTAAGAAACACATTTGAACGAAGTTGCAGGCAAGTTCTCCACGTGTGTAAGTGTTTAATCGTTTAGCACAGTTTCATTGATAGTGTGACTATTAAAATACTGTACAGTTATGGTGGACACGTAGTCATTATGTACAAATAATTGTTTTAACGAGAGGTGTTTGTGCTCTTGACTGTACATAGTGATGGTGACAAAGACGTCTAGATGACTGCCACCGTCATATTGACATATCTTCACGTTGTGTTCTCGATATGACTGTCATAAAAGTAATCAGACATCTATATGGGTAACGATAGACCAGCTGAATGTTTTGAACGGTTAAACTACGCATACAGAAGCGTTTGAATAGGCGACTCATTACTCTATTAATAATGAGGTTGTGGTTTTAATTCGTGCCGTTAGACGAGTTTATTCAGCACCAAGATGTAAATATTTGTCAACTTTAAACTTGGATAATTGTGTTTCCTGCGACCAGCACGGCATTGATTTTCTTTTTTTGTAAAAAAAATTATGTGTGGTGTGATATTGATTGTTTTAGATTGATGTGGTAAACATTTGAAGCATGTCGTACGCCTTGTGCCCTTATACTTATGTAACAGCCATTTTGGACCGAATATTGTGCTTATTCCGTTGTGTTGTAGCGAAATCAAACATTGTATTGTTAGACGTGTCGAACTAAATAATGCACAATGTGATGTATCAAATTAGCCAATTTCTTGAAGAATTAGGATAAACACTAAGTGCGGACGTTTGTAATTTGTAAACACAATGTAATATTTTGAAGAATTCGTTGGAATTTAAGCTTTGTCATTAATTACATTCCATTGGAGGAGGGCAGGTAATGAAACTTGAAATGGTATTTGTGGGTAGTACACCTGTATGTTGTGTTTTAGCTATGGTGTCTTTGCAGCTGGAAATGTGTGACATTTATAAGTTGCCTGTTAGCAGTTCCAAACTCTGCTTCTTGTTTAGTCTTGCTTGTAAAATGTAAGTTTGCCGTGCTCTATAATACTGTTATGTTCATGACACGAATAGTAAAATAATTGCCTGCTTAACTTTGTATAGGTTCCCGGCATTTCAATACACGTTGCATGCACAACGTGTATTTTGATAAAATGTCAATAATTTTAATGTTTTGTGTAGAGTTAAACTTAACAACCTGTATACGGGTGAAACTTCAGGAATTTCAATATGTATTGTGTAGAGTAATACTTTGTGCATAAGGATAAAACTTACGAAGGGATTCCGAAACATGTATAATTATAGCTAAATTTCACAACGCCTATACGACTGAGACGTTAGGAATTTCAGTATGCATATTGTATAGAGGTACATTACACAAAAGTATACAGCTAGGATGTAGGTAAAGCAATGCTTAGCGTGAACATGGTGTGTATATTGTGTTGCCAGTTGCCACTCAGGTTATGAAAAGGAAGCACGTGTTCTGTATACGTTAATCTAAACCTGTACACATTGCACGGTGTATCATTCGTATAAAGCTATTTTTATAATTCAGTATTAGTAAATTAAATGACATGGAGTTTTTAACGTTTGTTTGTCCAGGTTAGTCGGTAACCGACGTGGAGTTAGTACTGTGGACTTGGAAGAACTCACTTGGCTATACGTAATACTTGATTTACCTCATCACATATAGCTTTTAAAAGTTGTGTTTTATTAATCTGGTTGTCTTCACATTACACGTCTGTGTATTTGCTGTGTGGTAAACCGTAAACACTCAAGTCAATAATTGATTCATTATCCTATTTACATTGTATTTTTTATTGTAAAACGGCAAGAAGGTGTTGCTGTAAACTGGACTGAAATGATTTTGTCAAGCTTAATAATTTGTTAACTTGTATTGCAGTGTCAGTTAGCACTATCAGCACTGTTGGTAATCATGTTCTGGTCAACGTAATGAAATACACTTGTCGACGATGTTCTCTTGGTGAACATGTCTTGTGGCTTGTGTTAAGTAAGACTATGTGCTTTTAAACGATTCACGATTGTGTACTGGGGGTTTGATAACACTACAAATCGTTTATATGAGCCGCTTTATATGTGCATGGCAAAACCGTTATGATGTGATCAACGAGAGAGTGGTCTCATAAACTTGTGGTTACATAGTTTCTTGTTACGCTACTAGTAAGCTTTGTACATATTGTAATTTTTTGCCAACCTATCGAAGGACCTTATGACTCGTGTGATGCACCTGTGAATGCCTAAGTGGCACGACGGATTTGTTCTAACGTTTGTTTCCGCCAATTGATTAGTATCGATGACTTTACTGTATCGGGCAATGGGAGTCTGACATATACGAGATAGATGGGTGGAGATAGAGGGGTGGAGTACATTTCACAGTGTCTTCTGTAGCGCGCATCTTTACAGTTCTCGTCTCGGTAGTCTGTCTGTATCTGTGTAGACGTGTCTTGGTTAATAATTGTCATTGTATGCATGTCGGTTTACTCGTGACTTCGATGGCAGACAAATAATAAGCTAGTTACTCGGTGCATTTATTTCGATAAGAATGCAACGTTACACCGAAGTTAAACTGCAGTAGTGTCTATAAGAACAACGTCAAGTTATTAATGGATGGTGATAAGACATTCTAGTGTGGACACGGCTGTTAGATTTGTAATAAAATACCTGTTTGTCATAAGGTGGAACTTTAATTCAGCGTAAATATACAGTAAATTCAAGAGACGATCAAAAGAGTAGCTACCACAACGCGGTATTGGTTTAATTGGTCCCTGTACGTGCTTCAGGGTGTGTAGGGTTGTGGAAGTGTGCCTTCCGTTCCATTCTTGTCGTAACCACTTCACGTATTATTCACTTAACTAGTCAATAGCCTACGAGTCTCGCCTGTGTAACCTCACTTTTCTGTACGTTTTAGTTTTGCACGTGTCATGTCGTTATGTTATTGGTTTGTGTGCTGGAATCGTTGCAGTGAAATTCTCGGTAGTCGCTGTAGGTGGAATACAAGATGTCTATCCTGATACTCTTCACTAACCAAAAGAGTTGTGTCCAAATACTGTAACTTTTGTTAGAAGTTCCAGTGGTTTATAGTAATGCACATGATGATTACAATATTAGCAGTGTGTGGTTAATTAGTTTTATTCGTGTCTATGCTTCGACGAAGCTGTATTGACAGTGACAGTAGTGTGGTATATAGGATATAATCGAATATATTTTCGAGTTTACTTTTGCTTTCATACTTGCTTCTTTAATTGGATTTGTCTGAGCAAGAACTCAACATGTATGTCTTAACTGTCTGCATGTTTGCATATAAGACCTTCCCAGTTGTGAATAGTCATACAATGTACAACTTTGTAAATAAGTGTGTAAGTAAAGTGGACTCTTGCTACAAGGAACATGGTCCTTAAAACTGTTCCTTACAGCTCGAGTCTTTAGGCTACTATAATTGGTGGTAAATATAACGGGTAAACACTTACTGTGGGTTGCGTAATCACTGAGATTACCTATTTTCCCAGGGTTATGGAGATTTGTCTAACACGTTAGTCACTGGGTGGATATGTTTTCCCATTAAATCGGGAGACGTGGATACAAAATTGGTGTGCGTATAAATGCAGAGCATGTGTTTTGTATTTATCCATAAACGCGCGTGGAAGCGTCCATGAACAATGCATTTTTGTATTGCGGTAATTTTGGCAGCAAGATTCCGAACTGTTGGTAGGAAACAGTTGCTATGATATTGTGTCGGTTGTTCATTGTAAATGTTCTGTACAGTTTAATTATGCTGAGCGCTGGTGTGCTGGTTTACTGAATGAGCCACAGAAGTTCCGGATAAATGTGAAGCTTATCCTAGATCTGTCGTCCGATAGATAAGCCATTATTTTCAGCGCGCTGCCTTGCTACACGATGCTCGAAGAACCCCCGACGATTACAGGTAACGTCCAATACGTTCAACAGTATTCTAAAAAGCAGCTAATCGTTACCACAAACTGAATGGTGAACTGATAAAAGAATCACGATATCCGTGATGAACTTTGCTCTTTTCGGTGTGTTGAGTAAATGCTGCTACACTAAATTCGGAACTTTTTAGACCATTATTTTCCACTACTTCTTTGAACTGAAATTATTTGCCTGGATTAATTTTGGATGAACAGTGGTGGAGTTTCTCGGTAACATTTTAAGGTTTTTATTTTGCACGTACAATAAAAACTGATTACCAATTGAGTTTTATGTTGTCATTTTGTAAACAGGTTGGACACACTAGAGCACGTTAAGATAGTGTGTTTACCTAGTCTCGCTTGTCCCGAGTTGAGTTCGTGAACTCGCTGAGTCTGGCCCCGACATCGTTGTCTCCCTATCGCCACTCCATTTCGTGTAGGCGTTCAGGAGAAGCACCAGCCATTCGGCGTCATTATCGAGATTCTACACTAAAAATGTTTGCCTGATTAACTTTACAGTGTAGCAGTTGTGTCGATGTAGTTAAGGTTTCGTCAAATTGCATCGTGTAAACTGATAAGTTCACTGTTATTTCATGAGCTAGCCAAATCCTCAGATGATGGTCTAGTAATATAATTATGCATGCTACTGCAACCTGGACGTAAAAAAACGCGTGTCCATGAAAAGTACACTGCATCCAGGCGATGATGTCTGCCACAAATGGTGGTGCTACAGGACGGAGCCCGGGTTATCGAGGCTATGTCTTGCTGTACGCAAGTGCTGATCATACGTTTCATCGATCGACCTGGATATCGTATACGATTAAGTGTGACTTGATTATCTATTTAATTTTTTATTTTCACTTGCAGAATAGTCTGACGTTTCAAGTGTTCTGTTGTATAAATTCGTCGCGGTTGGATGAATGCCATTATTTACATCTGTGTCCGACAGGTGGCAGCACCACACCCCTACCCATTTTGCACAATCTTATCTGCCGCAATGTATTTAAATGCTGTATCCGTGATGTGTTCAATAATCTTGTGAAGTAAAGAGTTGACTTATCACGTCCCACGGTGTTATATTCGCTGCAGAGATTGTGCCGAGATCATGGCTGGGTTGGCGCCAAATTAAACTCTACGTTGGTCGGTCATTGCTTCGTTTTACTAGCGTCGCGGGTAAGACCACGCAATAATACCAACGGGTCACGTACAAGTAGTGCTTGCAAAATATAAGTCTCATTTGTGTGAAGTCAGATTGCGTTGAAATTGATCGCGTGTCTCTTGACGAAGTTCTACCATAGTTTATCAGATTGGCGTGAAAATGTGAGGAAAACGCGCTAAAAACTCTAATAAAAATGTACCGTCCATGGCAAAATACCATGGTGTTTTGAAACAGGTATTAAAACCATGGTATACCATACAATTACCATACACAATATATGAAAAAGCATGGTCTACCACAGTTTACCATGTATTGTCATAGTGTATTTTCATAAGGGAATATTTCTTGTTTGACGAACTGCACCACTAGATCCTTTCGTTGTTTGTCCAACCTTAGATTTATTGGCTAGTTTTGCTGCAGCCTCGAGGAAGAAGTGGAATTGCAGAAAACTCGTAAATCACGACCAAATTTGCAATGCCCTCCCATGCTTTATGCTCTTTGTACGATGCAACAACTCTAGTAGAAAACATAAACAGGAGTTACGACGGTTTTATAACATCATCTGCAAAGTGTGTGATTTCACGCTTAGTTGAGAAGTGCAAAGAATATTACAAAGTGAACTAGTTACTGCTATAGCATAGATCCGTCAACAAAACATCGTAGCTTAGTTACTCTGTGTTTATATTTGGAAACGTGATATTTAGGACAAGGGGCGTACAATCATTGTATTTGTTGGCATATGTGTAACCGTGGAATCGCATGAAGACGGGAAATGGTGATTTCCTTTATTTTGTATAACAGCAACTATATAAAAACCTGTAAAACATACAAAAATATTATTACTACATGCACTACTACAATGGTTACACAGGATCATTAATCAGCAGAGTCAAAAACATCTATTCCCTGCATAACATTGATACATAATTATTACCTATAGATTATTAAAAATGCAGCTACAATTAATAAAAATTTGATGTACTCCATGAATAACACAATATCAGTTATGCTTAACATCCATTATAGCATATAAAGGTACACAATCCTTGGAGACTACGATTACACAAATTAGTACTAATACCCACACACACACATATATATATAAATGCAGTGTCTATAATTTGTTCCTTAAGATAGTTATGGATGACCGTCAAATGAAATGTCTCCTAACCTAATAGTAATACTTCATGACAACCCATAAAACCAAAATAACAATGCTCACCCCAACTGGGCACTGCAGGCCTAATCAAAAATGTAAAACTGTGTCTGAGCACCGACTCAGTGCAACCACATCCTGCATTTTACAGGGGGTCATCTGCACCTGTAAATGATATACAACCAATTATCAGTTGTAAAATTAAAACTAAATTAAATGATCAAACCAACACTAGATCCCTGTTTACAAGTTACTATCTAGTGTGGCCCCAGCTTGCTCTCAAACACTTGTCCCTTGGGAATATTTCACACACCCTACCCAGCCAGTGCCACATGGTGATTAATCACAACAACATCAAAGAGAGGGAGAGTGCTCCAGTCTGATTCTGGCTTAACTGCACAGAATGTTATATAATTATACCGAACCTGCACAGTCCCTGCATAATGTATTTTGTCTATCATAATACATTAACTATGTAACAATACTAAACATGAATAAACTTTCTAACCTGTTCTACCAGTTACTGGCTACAAGCTTTCAAAATGTCACTAAGCCCTAGCTGTTAACAGACAGCTGGTGGGGACATTCCTCCCTAAGGTCCAGACATTCCTCCCTAAGGTCCAGACATTCCTCCCTAAGGTCCAGACAGTCCAGTTGCTTCCCATCTTCTTAGCACATTAGTAATCCAAATTACTATTAAGTAATTACAACTGAACATATAAATATATTTACACAGAAAGATGGAAGATTCTCTAGTAGACATTTTGGTACCATTGTAAATTGAAAGAATTCATTTTCTAAGGTATAACAAAGTATTTAGAAACTTACCAAAACAGGGTTGTTGTTGTTGTCTTGTTGACAGTGGGATCAAGCCTGGCCCACTGGGACACAGCCCCTCCTCCTGACCACATGTGACCACTGTCTCTTGGGTAAATATTGTATTTAAATAACTTAATTATTAGTAACAGGACCAGCAACGGACGCAAAATGCAATTAACCATAAGACAAATAGTTATAATAATAATAACTAATTAACTAGATTATCTATAGATTACCCAGGGTGCTGCCATATGGTGGCAAGTAATGGCACCATCAACCCTGTGCTCCTCAGGTATCCTCGCGTGACCTTTGCTGGGTGACCGGTGGGGTGATTGGTGGGGCAATTATAAATTACTAATTGTCCAATAACCATGCCGGTTACATATTTAGCAGTTCAATACGGTACATTGTTCTAGGTAATGAATACGTCTTAATATAGCTTGTGAATCCATGTACACCGTGTGTTTATATTTTACTTGTTTATTGGTTCAGGATTTTTGTTTACTAGAAGTGACATGCTATATATATATATATATATATATATATATATATATATATATATATATATATATATATATATATATATATATATATATATATATATATATATATGCACATATATGTATATATATTTGCAAACTCATTGATTGTTATGTATGTATGTATGTCTCTATGTCATTGTTTCCACGCGTATTGCGACATGAATACTATTATTCGTTTGTAACGGTAAGTACTGTAGGTAAGCGGGTAATGTGTGGTGTTTGTATTTATAACAAAATATTAATTCTTATGTATGCAGGAGGTCATTTATTTTTAGTAGCCTAAACGTTTTTAAAATTGGGTCAGTGTTTGTGTTGTATTACTCAATCGGAGTACTCTCTTGTGGATTTTAATTAATCGTTCATCTGTAGCCCCACGTTACAATGCATAATCTAGCTATGTGTGAAAGAATCAGTAAATTGTACAATGTAAAATTTATTTGAGTTGGTAAAAAAAATTATATTATTTAAATTTCTAATATTTTTTTTATTTGTTGGCAATTTTATCGGTATGGGTTTTCTAAATAAAATTGTCATTGATGGGTAGACCTATACAATTTAAATTGTTGACTCTTTCAACAAGAGTGTCTTTTTAACAAGATTGCCATCCAAGGCAAAGGCCCAGATGGCAAGTAGACAAGGAAGCCATTGGCTTATCGAGTCCAACATTTTTAATCTATGTGTAACCCGACCTCCTGAGATATGTCTCAACTTTGTTTATAAACAAATTCAAGCTGCTAGCAGTTACACAATCTGCAGATAATTTGTTCCATTCATTCATTGTCCTCTGTGAGAACTATTTACTGATCCTTTACTAATATTACCTGATGTCCTCTATTTCTATTATCTTTCTTGAGTGAAAAAAATATTTATATCAATATTTCCATGCCCATGTAATATCTTAAAAAACTTAAATTTGATCTCCTCTTAACCGCCTTGTCTCTAGGATTGTTAAACCACATTCTTTCAGTCGTTTTCACAACTTAGGTCTCTCAGTTCTGGAATCTTTTTATTTCCTCTGTATTCTTTCAAGCGTATCTAAATCCTTCTTACGATATGGTCTCCAAGCTTGTATACAGTACTCTAAATGAGGCCTAACTATTGCTTTATACAGAGGTGTAATTATAGCTTTTTCTCCTTGTATGTTATATTTCTCCTAATCAACCCAAGAAGTTGATTACCCTTTGAATCTGCAATATCACACTGCTCTGAAACTTTCATATCAGCATTTATTGTTATTCGTAAGTCCTTTTCTTTTACAGTAGTACCCAGAACAGTATCTCCCATTTTATAGTTTACACCCAAGTTCCCATGTAGGCATTTACATTTCCCGAAATTGAATAACATCTGCCATTTATTTTTACGTGTGCCTGATTTACTTTCTTATGTGTCGTATGTACAACATATTCAGTGTTACTTATGTTAAGAGATAATTGATCAATGTTGAGCCTTTTATATTACGTAGTTCGTTGTTTTGTCTGCCACATATTTATCAGATTTGAATGACTGCATATAGCTGCATAAATTATGAAGAACATTTCACTTGCATTTGGTATGTCATTTGGTATGTCATTAATGTATATTATGAAAAGTAGGGGACCGATGATAGTTCATTGAGGCATTCCTGTGGTAATAATAAGTATATCTGATTTAGCTTCATTGATTTCTACGCATTGCCTACGATTTTGTAAGTAACTTAAAATAAATGTAATGCTACGTTCATTGTTCCATAATGACTTATATTACTTAGAAGAATATTGTGATCTAGCGTATCAAAAGCCTTTGATAAGTCTAAAAAAAGATATTGATTGGGATTTCACGATTATCTAAGGTTGTAGTTGTTCTATCAACTAGTTCTAATACTGCCAGGTCTGTCAAGTGTTGTTTTCTAAAACCGTATTGGTGTGCACAAAACATCCCTTGTATAGCATCCCCTAGACCGGGGCTAGTTGTTAAAATGTTCAGTTAAAGTCACTTTTTATGAAGAGTATGTTAGATGCATTAGTTACGTCAACGTATGCATTAAATGTGTTATTCGTGCTAATAAAACTTACCATACCATTGCTATTACATATCTTATACACAGTGTGCATAACATCGTAGGTGTTCACAGCTTCATATATTAAGGTCTACGGCCTATACACATAGAAGCCTAAACCACTACTTAAATCATTGCATTGGCTCACTGTCCGATATCGCAATATTTTTAAGATATGTACAATTACATATCAAGCACTTTCATCCAAGCAACCAGCATATTTACATTCACTGCTCACTCCTGCAAGACAGCCCAGACAGCTTCGATCATATAATTCTAGTCTACTTTTTGTTCCTAGTGTTAAGACAAATGTCGGAACAAGAGCTTTTTCAGTTGCCACACCGACTCTGTGGAACTCAATTCCTATTAGTGTTAAGTCTATAGAAAATCTAACAACATTATTTTCTCCGTAAACTAGAAACCTACCTGTTTAAACCATAGCTACCCAGTTTACCAATTCAACTGTTTACAACTGGAACGGTTATCGTGTATGAACTGCTTAACCCCTTTTGTTTTGGTGCGCTGTCGCGCTTAGGTCTCCCGAGGATTTAAGCGCAACAGAAGTATTATATATTATTATTATTATATATCACTGGATTGCCGAAATACAAAGAGAAGCGTGCGGACCACATTAGTTAAGTTCTATCCGATGTGTGGCGCCACCGTCCAGGCTACGGATTTCCGTTCTTGGAGTCGTTTGAGCGATTTTCCAGAAAGTAACATTTCTCCCAGCCATTTGATCATTGCAGCTGTTCCCGTGGCTTCGTGTGAGCTCATGCACTCTGGTGATCTATGTCTCTAAAACTCAGTAGCATATCTAGGACCTCGCAAAGGGCGCAAGCTTAGTCACCCATTAGTCTACCACGTAGGACACAGTGGCGCAACAGTTTACATACGAACAAATGTAAGCAAAAGGTTGCCATGATCCAATGCCCTCCCCCTTCTCCAAACGCGCCACTGTAAAACTACGGTATTGCGGTGGGTTTAGAAAACAGTTATATTTCTGCTGGTACAATCACGTGACTGCGAAAGACTTACGTCACAAACAACACCGCTAGGTTACGGCAGATGATAAGTTGATCATCACCAGTGTTCTTGCTCAAGTGATTTGCAAAACGTCACACGAGTATTTTGCAGATAAGTAGGTTTTTAGTTTTACATAATTATATATTCAACGTTTGCGTCAACTGAGATTTCATCTGGAAAGTAGGAAGGACCCAGAAGATTTGGAAGTCAATAAACACAAGTGTTGTGTGAGCTCCAGTCCGTCCACGGAACCACAAGCCCCAGGACACGCCTCCGCCCTACCATTCACGGAGTCTAGTTGTGTTTTTGCCGTCGGTGGGGAGTATTGCGGGTCTCTTTCTACGTTATATACGAGTAACCGGAACTTGTCTTGGGTATGGATTGCTCCTAAGAGGGCGACAAAAGTCAGTTGGTGCCGACGACAGACCTGCCTACACAAGCTTTTAACGTAGCATAATTATGAACGTTTATGGTGGGATTAGTGACCACAGACATTTATTATAAAAATGATTCAAGGAGCTTGAGTCTTAGAGGTGCCACATGAGCCTGCCTGGCTTACTAAAAAAGGAAGCTAAAATAAGGCCTGGATTAGTCTAGTCGGCGTAAGTGACGAAGGTTTTCGAAATGCCGAGCTTGTGGGCATGCACAGTTTTTTTCTAAATACCGGACGGGCCGAGAAACCGTCGGCAATGCAGACTAGGCGGGGAACTCCTATCATACAGACACGTTGTCGCGTCACCTATCGTAAGTCGATACATCGCAGGAGACTGCAGAACAAGTCAGAAAGCATAGCAGCTTTCGGGTCACCGATCCTCCGCCCTAGACTATGGCTTGATCACAGACATAAATAGTTCACCCGTTAGTAAAACGTAGAGTCCACGACAGGTTAAGCATTTACCCCCTGTGTGGGATAGTTTACTTCCCCCTAGCATAGACACCGCGCAGAAGAGACCAACGGATTTTAGTGTCTCTTCCGAAGGACACGGTCAAAGTGGGGTGAACGAAATTTTCCAGACTTCGACAGGAGGTGAACTCGAACCCCGTCCTCTCGTTTGACAGTCCGACGCTCTGACCGCAGAGCCACCGCGTCCCCAACAAATGCATCTCATGATTTATTGTGCACGCATATCACCTTGCAGATAATCCGTGGAATAAAATGAAGTTACACAAGAGCACAAAGATGGATGCAAACAATAACATCCTCGCAACAAACAGAGCTGTCAATTTGTGCTAGTATTTCACCTGCCGTGTGCGTCCAATTAATTAATTTCTACTCGACGGATTTAGCTTCTCGCTAAGCCCATATTGCGAGATGTCGTCCCCCGCCGGGTAGGATTAAATGATTGCTCTTCCCTTCCTTTGTTTCTTGTTGGGTTCGCATGCCAAGAGTAAAGGTCAAAAGACGACAGGCATTGGCAAATATTACGCAAATGTCATCCTCGGAAATTCTATAATAATTTGTTTTAATAGTGTGCCTGAACGCCGCCAGGTTCGCGGTGATTCCGAGAGAACTTGGTTGTGAAAATCGCCGGGAGAACAACACTATAGAGACCAGAAAATTAAGAGAAAACCAAATGGAAGCTTTTTTAATATTTAATGGTTTAATATGAGGATATTGAGAGAAATATTTTCCTCAAAGTAAAAGTTAGTAGAATAGAACTACAGAGGGTACAAGAAGCATTAGCAAAAGAACAGTGTTTATTGGATATAAGAAAGTATTCATTTTCCCAGATGGCAATATATTAATGGAACATATTTACTGATTGTGTAATGCCATCAGTGGGAGAATTTTTTATGGGTGAACATATAAGGGCGTACACTGCTGCAACAGTGTCACTTGTCGTTCCTATATCATAACTAGTAATGTGTATGCAATGTATATAGTGTCTAATCATTATTTATGCGTGTATTTATTTTTATTATTATTACTATTATTATTAGTCTGTTTCACTATCTACTTATCTGCCGCTTTTATAGAATGGTTTTATGTATATATTGCAGTCATGTCTGTTCTTACCCGAGACAAATTTCTCAATTCATTGTTGAGACAATACAGAATTATCTTATCTTATCTTATATGTACCCACATATAAATAAAAAAAAGTGTTTGAGTCTCAATAAGCCAATTGCTTCGTTGTCCACCTGTCATCTGGATCTTGTATAGCTTTGGATGGCAATCGTGTCACACAAGAGTGCTGTAAGATCAAGATTCTCCTTCGAAGTCAGTAGGCTCCGTTGCTAACTTGCTATATAGATTGGCAATCCGCAATTCCACCATTTTCTGTTACTATCGCACTTAGTCAATAATTTTACTGACCATGAAAAAGTTTATTCGCATTTTGTGCCAGAGATTCGATAATGCGTAGCCTTTATTTTTTCACGTGCAGGCGTGTGGAGATATAAACAGATCGGTCCATAAACATCTACAGGTAATGTTAAATTTACAATCCGTGAGAAAATCATCGACAGTGCATAATTGAACAAACCCACCCGCTTCGATTCCGATCGGCCGAACCAGAGGCGCCGAGGCCGAACAAAAGACGAGCAGTCGCTTTCTCACGCTCGCCAGAGCGCAATCCGCCTGCACGCGCACGGCACGTGTCGACGCGTGCACCGACGACACGGACCGAGTCCTGGCTGTTGCCAGAATTGGTAATTGCCGCCAGTATATGACATTGGAAGACAATAGCCTACATCTGTGGTCCTGTCGCCGGCTTGTGTGACGGATGGGAATAATTGCCGCGTAATGACGTCGGGAGGCGTGTAATGCGGGATCGCGCTGGGCGAACTGTTATAGCAAGCCACCGGGGAATAATTTAATTGTTCGCATTTTCGATGGGGATACGTGGCTTTTTTGTCGTATAACATAGGTGTTTTCCCAAGTAGAATTTCACAACATTGACATCGCATGTATTGTACACTGGTCTCATTGGGATATGCGAATACAATCATGATAGTTTACACATTTAACTGCGCGAATATACTTTGCTTAGTAGAGCTACAAGAAGAATGGGCACACGGTTGTAGAAAGAATCATTTCGCGAACGATCAAGCCTGTCCGGTGTCCACTACGACGTGTTAGTTCGTCAGTCAACTGTGTCATTTTAGTTTGATGAAATCATCGGACAAACTGTTACATTAGTTTTGACCGGATCTGGTCAAAATTCGCCAAAAAACAAGACAAACGTAGTATATATATATATATATATATATATATATATATATATATATATATATATATATATATATACTATGATCAGAGGCTGTTCACACTTCGCAGTTTACCCGATCTAATTATCAAAGTCAATAATTTCGATGATTATAACAAAAGTGTCTTTTATTAAACTGACAGCGCGTGATATGTAGACTATTCACGCATTATGTAGATTTGAACATCAGCGAACCTGGTGGGTTATGTGAATTGAGGAGGAAGCTTTAATTAATAGCCTTGGTAAACCAGACCGGATGTTTACCAACACCAAACTACCCCGTCCTTACTTCCGCTGTCAGTTTTTTCTGACAATTTAGAATTAGTCAACACCCTAAATGTAGAAGCCAGACTGCAATACACTAATAACCGGAAATTGGTAGAAGCGGGAATCATTTTGGGAAACGTCGAAAAAGGTAATATATCTTTGCCGGTTCCGTACCCTTGTGGTTGTGGCGTAACCTGCTATTGTGTATAACGATCGGCCATTTTGGTACAGAACTGGTGCGGCACGCAGACGACAAAAAGTGTCGTGCGCGGGAAAATGTCTCGAATTAGGTCGTTATTTGTCGGCGAAATGATAATCGTTAAATATAATAGCCGGGGTGACGCATTCATCAAGTCGACGTCCACGATGCACGGTATATAGCCAGGACCACAATCGACGAAAATTGGCGATCATTTAATGTCATTACAGTCACGCTTACGCCCTTGACTCTTTGTCAACTACGTAATCCGATACCCATAATTCGGAATAAATGTTTCCTGTTATTTCACGTGTTTTTCGGGTTTCGGTCGAGGGTGTCATTTCGTATACATTATATGTGTGCATCCAGTCAAACCGCCGCACCCGAAAAGCTAATTGTAGTTGTCATTCGTTTGCATTACAAACAACTTGTTGAATAAAATGCTAATATCTAGTCCTACTTACTTAAAATGATACGTCGGTCTACAGGCGAGGTTGTGTGCAAAGGACATTACTTTGCCAGTGAAAATACAGCTACAAAAGCTCGTGATATCGTATTGTGTTGTTTGTTTCTGCGCCAGGGGCAGTTCTACATAATTAATCAAGGTATAATTTTACTTCTGATGGTTCTTGACCCTGAGCGATGCCATCTTGGTAAGCATTAATCACCAACGTCACGGGTTTGTCTCCCTAGGCGATGACGTCGAACCTCTAATGATAGATAGCTATTTTGCATGTCTTTGGCTTTCGACTGTGTTAAGGGTTTGTACGTAACGGCCGATCTTTAATTATTAATTTATCCCTAGCATTTGCGCTGCAAAAATATATGTTGGATATGCATACCAATGTCGTTCTGGGGCGTCTATGCAAGCGTCTATATGCAAGCAACACCCTTTCTTATTCTTTTCAATTTGACATATTTCGTGCAGTCTATATAGTGGGCGTTTTTATTCAACGCCGGCAGCATAAGTGTGGGAAAATTTATGATTGTCTCGTTTTTACTCATGTCATCTGCAATGAATTTCACTTCTTTAAAAAATATAATCACAGTTATGTGTAATAAATATTGTGTTTCTATAGTGTTTCTCGAATCGTAATTTTTTTCACTTATTTTTGATTTTGTAGTCATGGTTTTCTTATTTTTTAATAGCAGAACCTATAATTCCAAACAGTTCTTCGTCAGGTTCGCGTGATAGACTAACCGTTTAGCTGTTTTAAGACAATACACTGTATCGGGAATACTTAAATACTAAACTTAAGCGCCAAAAACAATATTTTGAAGTTAGCCTACAATTAAAGAGGCAGCACAAAAGTATTTAAGTAGGGTCTATGTAGGCCTTGTGTAATTCGACCGATTGAAAGCGCATATATTCTGACAGAGACAGGAACATTGAGCGACATCCGGACTAATGGCTATAGATAGGTCGTAGTGTTTGTGTTCGCCTCCATGAGCAATTTGTGAAATCATCCAGAATATGTTTACTCTTCACTCTCAATGAACGTCCGGAGTGAATAAAACGCGGATCGGGCGCAGCAACACACGGAACGACTCGGGCTTTTCTTGCTCGACAGATGGCAGCGCAGATGCCGAACACCCACGTAGGCGCGTGCGCGTTCTATAGGCACTTTTTACAACATCAACTGTCATTTAGGGTCGTCCTTTGGGGATTCATGACGACGCGACCCAGGTGTCTGGATGCCACCCCACTGGCAGAAGTTTTAATGATTTTACACCTTTTTTGGTGCCGCTCCATAAATCAACGTGTCTGAACCATGGCGCGGCATCGGTTAGCTGTCGTACCACTGAAGACCGGGTGATCGCTCACCTCGCTTGTCGACATGAATACAGGTGGCAATTACTGGAAGCAGCCCCCCTACAGACCCACCGAAATTGGGAGAAAGGGATATTAACATCCGAAATTAAGACCACACTGATAAGTCTGTCGCGAAGTTGGACTGCATTATAGAAGATAAAATTATGATCAAGCCATTGTGTTACCCATGTTGACCTTATTTATTTAGTACAATCAGTATAGTATATAGTTTCAGACTAAAAGTTGTATTCGTATTACGTAAACGAAACTAATTATTTTTGTGCAGTAATTGTAGCGTGGCTGAATGATTCGCAGAATAATCGAGTTGGCGTTGGAACGAACAGGTGTGCCAAGGGTGGCGTGTAACTGGATATATATCGCCATACCTAACTCCTTGTGGAAACGTGGACTGATGGAAATGGCGATGTGTGTATTCACCAACAGGGGCAGCTTTGTATCTTGGAACACACCCAAATCACGCGCCCATCCCCCCAAACTTCTCCGGTCGGAAACAACATTGAAACCATAATAGGGTGCCTGTACCTTAGGAACTAGGACATACACCAGGAATCATGAATCACGCAGGGAAGATTGCACATCGTATTTGTAGCCCCTGACTCACCTACCTTACATATGTGTTCTCCAATGGCAACTGGCGACTTCTTGGGTCCTAAAAACTTCGAGTCGCTCTTTGGAAGTGTCTTGAACTGACGATCTTTTATTCGCATGGCATTTTGGTAAATGCGGACTGTATTCCGTAAAACAAAAAAACCTTGTTCAAAAAGCACAAAATCGTAAGTGTCTCATACACCCGTATTAACACCGACAACTTTTGAGAAAACCCCTCAGAGTTGGCACATACAAAAACAAACTACCATTTTTGTCCGTATGACGCACCGACAAATTATATTTGAACGGGAAACAGTATTTCCACTAATCTAACTTCTCCGTAAACAAATAGTTTCAAATCAATATAATCAACTTCGGCGTGGGAAATAAGCCGACCGTACGACGCCAGTACAATAGTACACCTGTTCGTTGGGCGTCCGCGGCTGGCGTGGCTAATTTGCTGACAAACTGTTGACACATTCCCATGGTCGGAAGTACCGGAACACCTGTCGCCGCGTCTCGCCGTTGTCTCCTATCGATCCTATCAGCTGGGTTTGTTTGTCCGTTGTTGGCCGGTCATTCGCAGCGTTCTGTCATAATGGTGATTGTCCTTTATCGCCGCTCGCTGCCTCCCGCTGTTGCCGTAAACAATCGAAAGAGCGCCCGGGGTGATTGTAAACGCCCAGTGTACGATAGTTCACGCACGGTTATTCCCAAGGGCTAACACAGCAAATCACGGCATACTCAGTGGCTGGACCCTCAAATGATGATTAAAAACCCAGTGCCACAGACGAAATGTTCTACGTCCTTAACGAAAGTTGTGTCTTTGTCTATATTGATACACAAAAGCATCGTAGTTGTTTTACAACGATTTACTGATTTGCGTGATACCTGTTTGATAATAGGAAATGCATAGCTAAAGGTTCGATTACTAAAAAGCCACTGCCATATTTTAGGTTGCTGTAATCCGCTAAGAATATATTTGGTGACACAAATTGTGACGGCAGTTCCCATGTTAATGACATTTCTATACTAAACAGCCAATTTAGTATTGCTTGAGTACACCAACATGTTATTTGAAGACCCCTTGCAATGACATACAACACAGCATTTTAGAATAAAAATGTTCTCTCACAAACAGAAATAATACCCAACTTGCTGCGGTACTCGGTGGGAAATGGGATGCGCCCAGTCGATTAGATGAGATCGCTCTTCAAACAACACGCCCCTTCAATGGAGTACGCTACAACCAGCGGATGGCATTTGTCGATCGCCGAGACTTCTTGGCACCAGCGACGCCGCGCTATCTTACGGTACATGCTCACTTCTAATTGATAACGGCTACAAGGGCATAGTTGTCGACCAAGGGTAATTACCCTGTCATTGTGTCATTGTAAGTTTCGGAATGGGGGCATTATCAATGTTAAGTGAGTGCCCGAAGAGTAGGAGAGCGACCCACCCCTAGCATCTGCCGTGAGATGGGTGTCCCCGCACCATCAGATAGACATCGCTACTCGACTGGAACGCGCTGGCACAGAAATTTATGTGATGTCAAAATGAAGTTTTATTCAACGCACAATCGTTGCTCGAAATCCACACCGTTGGCAACTTTGTTGGCAATAATGCTTTCTGTTCATCGAGTTGAACACACGATGTATTTAGGAGGAAGAGTCACATAAAGGTACTTCTATCATCATTCTACGTTTTCTAATTGGATGTCTGTGTGTTTTGTTGCTCTGCGTGTCTTCCCAATCAATGTAGCGTTCTGTGCAAATAGACAGTGCGAGGTCCAGTCAGACTTCCAATCAATAAGATTGTTATTACCAATTGTGGCGTTTTGGGGAACACTTAACTTCCAGAACAAATGCATGTACATACTATTAACTCTTGTCGACATGCGGTGCAATGTGTATGCGGTGCAATGTGTATGCGGTGCAATGACGTCACATGTACATTCTGTACAATTCGTGCTGCACGACACAAACTGTATAGTTTCTACAACACGCACGACACCGGCTGCACAGTCTTACAACTAGTGTTGTATTACACCAGATGTACAGTCTGTACAACATGTGACGTACGACACCAGCTATAAAATATGAACAGCTTGTACTGCACCACAACACTACCTGTACATTTCAACATGCTGTACAATATGTATAACCTGTGCTGTACGACACCAGCTGTACGACACATGTTGTACAGTATGTACAGCTTGTGCTTGTACAAAACCAATACCGTGGGAGGGGGGTGCAAATCAGTAAATACATCAAAAACATCGACGCATTGATATCATATAAAATTGCATTTAATTGATGTGATTTTGTATATTTCATTCGACAGTCATTCCTGTACAACTATATACAACGTTTCGTCTGACCAGCAGCCGCACTTCGTCCTGATCCCGTCGGCACCGCGAGAATCTCGCTCGACACGAGATCAGCGCCTACAACGCTCATAACAGTCTTCCCGCTCAGCAGGTTTTCAAACTAGCGTCAATGTCGTCATTTTGATCACACCAGTGTATCGCGACCGTCCTGTCACGTTCACGATCGTGCCTTGGGTACTTTTTCGTCCCTTGTCCAGCCGCAAGACGTCATCGGCTGCTGGAGCGGTTTCTCGTAGGTGTGACTTCTCTGCAGAACGACCGGAAGTCGCCTGTCAGGCAGGGATGCCGCCAGGAAACTCTTCACCAGGTCCGCTAAGTCCAACTGTTTCGTGCTTTCGCTGGAATCTGGAAAGACGAAAACAGGATGTTAACTTAAAATATAAATTTGTAGTAGAAATGCAAATTCTTACTTTGTAGACCATAACGACCACTGTAGTATGATGAACAAACAAATTATAATAGAACATAATTAATTAATTGTTGTGTAGTTGTATATTCGGTTAAATTGGCTCAATTTTATTTCTATACTGACATTACAATTCAAAACTACATATATATATATATATATATATATATATATATATATATATATATATATATATATATATATATATATATATATATATATATATATATATATATATATATATATATATATATATATATATATATATATATATGCATTAATAGTACCATGATTATCATTAATATCTGCAATAGCTATAGTGGATTACACTGCAGGTTGTCTGTGACACTAATATACCATTGTAATCATTTAACAAACCTATTGTCTGCACATCAATTCAGTAGACGGAGACAATATAACGGCGTGGGGATGCACACCTCCGCCCAACCACAACCCCCACCCCCCCCACCCCTTCCAACCCACCCGGGGGACCGACCCGACACCCTTCAGCGTCGCTGTCCACAATGATTAATGGACGCCATCTGTTCGTCCCAGGACGGCTGCGGCAATTGTATCGGGATAGGACAGGTTCTATTGTCCAGCATGTCCGCAGTCGCCCTCTAGTCAAGCCGGACCGTCCAGTCGACCGCAGCCATCGCGTAATTACAGTCCTTGATTTTAGAGGTTCGACACACAAGAGTTTCTGTATGCGGTAGATCTGATAACGTATGACACTGGTTACACTTCTGTATGCGGTAGATCTGATAACGTATGACACTGGTTACACTTCTGTATGCGGTAGATCTGATAACGTATGACACTGGTTACACTTATGTATGCGGTAGATCTGATAACGTATGACACTGGTTACTCCGACGATGTCTAGTCTCAACATTCTTATACTCTCATCTGTGTCCTACTGCGTTGCATGCATAGTCCACTTTTATCTTGTTATCTTCCGTTCCATTAGATGTCCACAACAGCATTCGCGTTGTCCACTCTGTCCGGTTGCATTGTTTCTTTCCGTCTGACCACATTTACAAAACTCCCCCTCTCGCCTATAATTGCAAAACTTCTTCAATGTAATATGCCTTCCTTTCTCTTTAAAATTGAAACTCAAACACGTCAATGGCATCTTCTCTGTGTAAAGCACACTTCCCAAATCTTGTTTTCAGATTTAAAACCAATTTCTCGATTGATTTAGCGCATCGCGAGTCAGATTTGGTAAAACCGGATCCGGTAAAAAAAATATGTAATCATTTGCCAGATGATTTCACCAAAACCAAACAAAAATATACAAACGAAAAATTATCTCGACGTGCATACAGGTAGGTTCAATTGTTCGCGAAATGATTCTAAAACGAACTAAGCGAAACAATAATTTTATTATTGATACGACGAAGGACCTGCAACAGGAATAACCATCACCCCTGGTAGGCGTCCCCGGCCCGCAGCTGGCGCGATTTAATTTCATTGACGTCACAGACGGCGTCCGTGTCTCCAGCGTAATCGTCGCTGAGCGTCGGACACGTCACAGCCGACACCTGTCAGCGGCGTTGTCCACCTGCCACGCTGCAATTACACCTGTCGCCGGCCGCGCGCAGCTAATCACGGTTAGCGTAATAAGTGTCAGCGGCCGTGTCACGCCAGAAGTACCCACTGCAACTGTCACGACCCCCGGACCCACCCCATTCTGACCCACTCAATTAATATCACCGACGTAATTGAGAACATGTTTTGGTTATATAGGCCATATCATCTAAGGCTGAAAGGTACTTCCTCAATTCGATTTTCCGATTGTCTCGTTGTAGAATAATTTCGCGAAAAATCGAACACATCTAGAACCCACTACGACATGATAGCTCATTTGTACAAATGTATTATTTAGTTTTGGTGAAATCATCCGACAAGATATTAAATTGGTCCGGTCGCTATTCGGCGAAAAATGGCAAAAGTGGCTCCACATATTATAACATACGGCTATTCAGACTTTCGCAAGTTCCCCGATCTAACGACGAAAGTCATTTCTTTCGATTAGTTTAAGAAAAGTGCGAGCTGTTTTAATAAACCGACTGCCCACAATACTTACTTACGCACTACAGATTTGAACAACGTCGAACCTGGTTCGCGATGAGCTTAAATGTTATTGACGAGGGAGTTTTAATTAGATGGTTCAGGTGGCAGTACTGACGTTGAACCGGCTGTCTGGGAACGGGGACGCCACGCCGTATCCCCGTGATTTGACGAAGGCCGTACTGCGTCGATCACATGGTCGATTATCCAATTCAATAATTAATCGTCGGAGTGCCCTCGCGGATCGAGGAACACCATATGTGCATCAATCAAATGATCGATCACTTCGTTAATGAATAGCTGGCGACGTGACTGGTTCAACAGACTTTAGCTGACGCGTGCAGTGGAAATATAATTAGGGGTGGTGGTTGCAACACAGGCCAGCCGCGGATCCATGAGGTCGCTTTGCTCCAGATGTCAGTTAAAAACATTCCAAGGCTTGTCCCGCGCGCGGACCCTCTTGTAAAATCTTAGATTTCCACCGCAAATCCCTCATCTCCAATAACACTGGTACTAACTAAACATTGAACGGGCTTTCCACTTTGAACTGGAGTTCAGTTTAATTGTATCTCCCCCTCTAAGTCCCCCCCCCTCTAACTCTCCCCCTCTCTCTCTTCTTTTTTTTCTGTTTGACGCTGTAGATGGTTCACGCACCACGTGCTTCGCTGTACACTTAAACGCCATTAGGATGTGTAATTTCACCATCATCAATATGTCTTGCGATCCTGTCGGGAATTGTGTCAAGTGCGGTTTCGGGTCGTGATTTGCAGCAAACTTCACGAGCTGCCGTTGTTCTTCACGCCTGCGACGCCTGGGGAGCTGTCGGCGCGATCTCCAACAAAGACACCTGCATATCCGGGTCTTTGTGTTGCAGAACCGACGCCGTTGCAATGTTGATGAATTCCGTCGGCCATTGGCGCCTGCGAGCGACACCTATCGCCGGAAGACGCCGAGTAAACTCGAAGCTAATCTGCCCGAGGCTATGATGACACCACACTTGCCTGCATCAGTCACACGTCGACAACGGCCCTGACAGCTTTTACGCCTCCTGAGACCCTTTCCATTGGCAATTGAACCGTGTCCTCCTGGCGGTGCTCCGCCCGTGAAAGCGGTCCCGGAAGTCGATTGTCGCCTCGCTGAATAGTAAACGACCGTTGGAACGTGCTGCGTTTCGCAATGATGCGAAGGTGCGTCGAAGCTGACGATTAAATACAGGGTATAAGCTTCCGCTCGCGTCCCACCCTGCCCTACCTACCCCCCACCCTGCCCCACCTACCCTCACCCTGCCCCAACTACCCCCACCCTGCCCTACCTACCCGCCACCCGTTCAAAAAAAGACACGGAAATGTCACTCACTTTGTTGTAGATTGAGTCTGTCCGCCAACGCATCGTGAAGCTCGTCAATGTATTTGATCGCTTCTTCAATAACCGTCACCTGCAAGACAAACATGCCATTTATTGAACGTGCCAACAACTTGCTCTACCCTACCCACTTTACTCTATGTACAATTGATCTCTCAGACAACTACATTTCCACACCGAAAGCAACTCAGATTGTCTTACGTATTCCCCATTGAAAACTCGATGGGCCTATCTACTTTTACCCAGAGCAGTTGCGGGAAAGACACCGCGGTACTCCACTGACAATAACCTTAGCTCGCACCCCGACTTCCATATGGCAGTTCCCAGCTAATCAGCAGTGATATTGAAATAAGCAGATTGCTCAGCCCCCTCCCCAAATCCCCGCCTTCAAATCCACCCCGCTTCGCAGTAAGACGTAAGAACAACATGATCTATTAAAACCCGGAGTTCGCGTCGGATTGCAATCGGTGGAGGGCCCGCGGGCGGTGTGGGGAACAAGTCAACCATCGACGGCCTGTGACAGCTGGTCACGAGTGGTACTGCAATTAACCCCTCGTTAAGTCCCTCGGCTGATTACGATTTGCTGAAGACATTCTCCACTGACATGCCTATTGTCTTTTCGCTTTTGTCCTGGGAGAGCTTTTTGTCGGAGAGATCTTTAGAAGACCACAGGTGCTTGAACGTTATTGAGCAACTTCTTCTGCTATCGTTGCTAATTTCTCCGCACACCCGAAATGGTTTTCCGTCAACAAGTTGCACAATGCAAAAATGTTGCTAGTTTTTACTCTTGAAAAGTTTACATATACAGCTGGCAATATATACATAAAAAGGAAAGGAAGTTATGGTCTGAACACCGTAGTTAAGATATATTAAATTAAGTTGTTATTAAATATTGTTACCGTAAATGAGAAACTGCATATGTCGCCACAACGTACCTTCGAAACTTTCTCCTTGTGTGCTACCGCCGGCACAACCGCTTTCAGTTTACGATACTCCTTTCGGCGGATCTTTCGCAAGTACGCACGCCGGTACTTCTTGGCGACGCTCAGGCCGGATACGACTGCCATGCTGCCGCAGCTGTTGCAGCAATCATCTCCCTTTGTTTTCATCTTAAGCATCATCTGGAAGGTCAACATAGGTCGTTCAGGTGATGAGTATTTTGCTAAGATTGGTGCAGCTATCAAAGCAATGCCGTTATGTCGTGTATTGTGATATGAAATACATTCTCCACATAAATCCGGAAGATTAGGAAAGAAACTGATACGTGTGGGTGATTATATAATCAGAGATACCCATCACTAGTCGGTTGTTATAGGAAAGCAGTGGTCAGTATGAGACATCTCATCTTGCTTCCCAAGCGAGAAACAGGACATGAAAAAATAAGCCCATTTGGTCAATATTAAAAAGATATGATGGCCGTTACACGCTCGTCTGAAATATAACGACGTATTTGCTCAGCATGGATTGATGTGACAATACAAATTGTCAACTGTCACTCGTAGAGTATTTGCCAGGCGAGGGAGCCACTGTCGCCACCGTGCAGTATATCCTTGTAGATTGCCGGGTCGTGGAGAGGGCTAGCGTTGACGGTTCACACATGTTTCTTCCTGCGTTCCATTCCGGACAAATGCACCCGGGACATGTGGGGTATTTGACGGTGCACGCAGGACCACGGGAAGGCGACACCGACGCGGGTGTTTCGGGGGAAAACCCTGAGCTAGGCGGCCGTGAGAATGACGGGACTGCGACATCCGGCGGGCACTTGATATGGACGTCTCGCCCGCAGAGTCGGGGGCACGACGGACCGGGAGGAGATGTCGTTAGTGCCGTCACATCTGGTCCTGATGAAGCAAAGTCAGCCAACGACAACCACAGGTTAACTGCCCGTGGGGTGTGCCCGCCGAAATGGTTACCCTAGGCCTAGCGTCTTCGACGAAATTTGAACGTGAGAAACTAAACTGCGATTAAATTAATTGTTATACTATAAAACATCCGAAATGTATGTCTATGGAAAAACAGAAAGGTTAGTACACAGACTAGTTATGTTTAATGTATAATGTCGTTAACCGCGTTAAAAATGTTCAGAACGGATCCTAGCCTAGAGCACAACGTCACTCAGATGATGTGCGATTTAAAAATCACCTGGAAAACTGTTCACGCGCCTCTCAAGTTAAAAACACGCGATGATTGAGAGACGTTGGAAAACAACACCTGTTGATTTTTTTCTTTCATGGTAAACCACGCGCCGTTCATCCTTAGGCAATCAATCACATTTCCCAAGTGTAACGTCCTATATCAAATGATTACACGCAGGCACGATTTTCCAACATGTAGACATCAAAGAATCCGCGACATGCATTTTCACCATTTGCGTTATATTCGAGCAGCTTTAAATACAATGCATTATTTAGTCGGCTGATGCCTTACTGCGGTTCGAGTTTATACCTCCAAAACATATGAGAACATGATTTCTCCGCAACAATATTTAGCTACTAATTTGGACTAATAATAGTTAAAAGCCTTTTCACAACAGTGATGTTATTTATAAAAGACTACGCGAAGCACTTCGCTAAATTGCATTTGTGATCCAGACGTCTCACACACACAACAAAAAGCCGTTTTCTGTCATTTTTAAATGTAGCAAAAACTCCGACGGACGTACGTGCCTTCGGGGATGGTTGGCTACGGGGTATTTGTAAACTTGTCCTATCTGCACTGGTGACAAGAATGCACCACTAATGAAATTGGCCGTTGTTAATACGCGCGGGCGTGACATCCTTGGGGAGCGTCCCGGACTGAATGCATTTGTTGATTGCCGTCAACACAGCGCTCGGCCGTTCAATATCTGTCAGTCGACACAAAGCGAGCAGTTGGCATAGCAGTGGTGCAAGTCAACGAAACAGCGGTTTGCCATCTCGCGACGACAACTACACGTCCACCTGACGCGTCTGTCAACGGAACAACAATGCCGAGACATGTCGCGAAAACGGACACATTCGATCGGCAGGCGACCGAGTCAAAGAGACGATCGTTGTACGGCTGCAGTGGCGCGCGACTAAAAATGCCTAAAATGCAAATCGACCGTCTGAATTCGCGACGACATAACTGAGTTCGCTCGCGGCTTGTTTGAGTTATAAGCGGTTGTTCTTAGCTCGACGTCTCACTAAATTGTTACTTTGACCAAATTCGCCGCCTAATTATGCTTAGTTTGGTTCTCGCTTCCGTGCATTATATCGTCTGACACGTGCAGTAAATACTATTACACTTGACTGATTCAATATACGTTACCGAGTCAAGCACAATGTCTGTTAACGAACTCAACGGTCGAGAAAAACCGTTTCGTTTACCTTTGCCTGGCGCGCAAGTTTTAAAGGACCCCTTTATGACACCCCATCTGGAAAACCTCAAGCGTGTCGTGCAAGATTGAATACGTTTTTCGGTTGTCTGTCTATCGTCTTGTGAGTCAGCCGCCATCTGGTGAACGCCCAGGTGAATAAATGATTCAGTATTCGGGTCCAGGGGGACTGCGCTCTCGTGCAGCGTGTCCTGCTTGCCGGACAGCCGGGCAGAAGCCGCGGAATGGAGGTGACATATGGTAGCCTCATATGGACGCGACGACTGCGCGCTCAATAATTCAGTATTCGGGCCTACGCTATCCGATGCACCGGCGCTGAACTGCATCGATCTCGCTTGGGTCAGCGACCGAGTCAGGCGTATGGACAACAACAGCTCTTTCGTGTTTCCGCCCACATATGTTGTCTTGTACAGTACTCAAACAGCCCTTTACATTTCTAGGGCTAACAAGTACGATTGTATTGCGTTTTACATATAGGGCCTAATATAGATCACCAATTCTGTGGGTCCACGACAGATTACACATTGACATTTACCTCCTGTGTGGGGTATTTTCCTTCCCCTGGCATAGACGCCAGGTTGAGGGGACTAACAGCTTTTAGTGTCTCCTCCGAAAGGCACAGGCAAAGTGGGGTGAACGAAATTGCCCAAGTTTCGAAACTGTAGCGGGATGGACCCAAACCCCGGTCCCCTGGATCGGCAGTCCGGCGTTCTAACCGCCGAACCCCCCTCCCCTTCCCCCTCCCACTCCGCCTTCCACGGAGGAATTGTCACCGGTTTTTCGACAGTGCCCTCAAAGAAGCAGGAGACATTGAATCACCACCCTCTGGTTATTTAATCAACACTGCCCTTTTATTTATTATAAAACGATAGTGGCAAACCAACATATGTATCCCATATTTGTGTGCTTACAGACATTGGTCACAAGTGAATGTCACATGAAATATCGTCACTGAATGTCACCCGTGAAATGTTGTCGGCAGACGGCACCGCTTAGCAGTCAGCGTAATCAGCCGTGAATGCAAAACACAACACACCGTAGACCTACCTTAAACGTTGACGGTGTCTGTGTTGTGAAATAGTCTCCAAGTGTCGTGGCAGATGTGCTGTGTATCCGCTAACTTACGGCGTATGAGTTCGTCCGTCGCCCGGGCGATCTCTTATGCAGCGGCCGGCGCCTCGCAGCGCCGTCTGATTGGTTCACACCGCCGTCCAATGAACGCCCTGCTCTAATTGACCTGACTGAGGGCTAGCGCGGACGGAGCCGCTAAGCACCGACTTCTAGACATTTACGACGTGCTGAAAATGCCTTTAATGTTCTCGTGGCCTTTCTGATGCAGTCATTCTGCAAATTTTATGTCCGCACTATATGTTAATTATAACGCCACCATTTAGCGTATCGGCCTGCACAAGAAGATGCGTATTAACCACACACACAGGCCAAACCGTGTCCTATCGTTTATTTACCGGCGTCATGGCTGCTGTTTACACAGGAATGACGCGATTTTCGATCAACATACCGAAGTTACAGCGTATGTGCGTTTCGTATTAAAGTTACTCGCGATACAACGATAAGGTTGGCCGAATGACGTTGAGTCAACATTACAGCGAAGTGCCGACATCGGCGTCTCCGTTGCGAGTCGACGATGTTTGGCCGTGGGAAAACACCTGGCTCGGCCCAGCGACAATTGCCGCTTTATCTCTGTCGCGTAATGGAGGTGTGCTGCCAATATCGATTTCAAGCCGCAATCATTTACCGCTCGACGAAGCACAGTGAATCGTCTTGTGTAGTGGCTACAGGAATGACGCGATTGACGCGAAGACAACCACGATCATCTCTGCACAACCCGGCTACTGATGATAACTCGGTAGATGGGGACAATCATCCTCAACACATATCCACATACCCTCCACAAGATGTAGAAACGAGTCAAACGACGAGTGTCTTAAGATGTTTTCAGTGAAAAACAAAACGGAGTGACTCTCACCCACATGTATATAAAAAGAATTCCAGTATAAAATTCCCTAAAAATGCTACGTCTTAAATAGGAATTGGTGTCGTCTTAAGTCATTGGTGGAATACGTTTTGTATTGTAAAATATGCATTAATAAATAATTATTAAAAGAATACAGAATACTGATGTGAAACAAATCAACAGTAAAATTCCGCGAACTTGGAAAGAGAATATCGAAAAACATACACATATAGAAGACCACGTGGAAATAAGAGGAACAAGAGGCTCGAATGGTTGAAGGAAATTAAACTAATGAATAAATGCAAATGCTTAGACAGGATTAGTAAACAAATCACAGCTTGGTGTACACAAATGTACGTTAACTCATAATTCGTGAAAAAAATCAGCTGCTGTAGCCGTATCGGGTATAAATGGCAGTCGTGAGACGTGACCGTGTCACCAGAACAAGTCAACCGGAACATGTGTCGTCAACACGAGTCTGCTTTGGACGTTTTTTGCAAATATCGCTCGTGTCCACATCAAAACATCGATCGTATCACTGGGAAAAATCAAATAAGGTCAAAGATATTATATTGGTAAATTATACACGAAAAAACCACTGGAATACATTGAAAGCATGACCTATGATCATTCTTTACAACCAATCTCGCCAGTAGCAAACATTAAGTTCATAAATTATATCAGCTATATATTATTTTACTAACTGCTGGGAATTAAAGTTACTGTTAATGTAGAAATGCATATAGAACATAAATGACATATTGAATCTTAAATTCAAACTTCATCCATGAAAATATTGCTACATTTAACCATTATAAATTCCATGTGTCACACATTGATATTATATATATATATATATATATATATATATATATATATATATATATATATATATATATATATATATATATATATATATATATATATATATATATATATATATATATATATATATATATATATATATATAAGAAGGGTTGTTGTTAGTCATTGTATAACTTATGTACGTTTATATTCATTGGCCACTATTGGTGTTATGTACTGTGATGTTTGAAGTTATGTCATGCCAACAAAATAGAAAACTAGCTATAAACCAGGCAAAGGGTAAGTTCGCGGAGTCCAGTCCTTGGGACTGTTCAAAGCGCTTTACATTTCACCCCCTGGCAGATATCTTCCTTCCAACGCCAACTAGACTTTTCTAGGAAGCATTCAACCACGCTGCAATTACTGCACGAACACTTCCCATTCATCTATATTCATCACTGTATAGCCAGGTACTCGTTTGTACAGCCGGGCGAACTGAAGCAATGTGCATAGAGTGGTTGAATTAATCGTAATATGGACTTAAAAATAACACAATTACAGCCAGTCCACTACCCCAGGTGCCCGATACAGTGGGGGGCGAATAGACGGCTAATCCGTGGGAAGATCAAGACGCTAAGATACACATATAAGTGAACAGATGGCTTGGTGAAAAACTTATGAAGACGCGAAGATTGAGATATCACGCAGATCCAAGCAAACTTTAATTGAATAGTATTATATCTGATTTGTGGAATGAATGGGCAATGTACAAATCTGCTTCACAGTTGACTCGATCTCGATACCCGGCGTTGAAGATGGCCTGATATATACATAATGTAGGCTTCGGCTGTATAAGGATGCCTAATGTAGATAACGGGAAATAGCCCCCATTAAGGCAAATATAGCGTCTAGTTAGTTCATCATTTACGGCTTCGGGAAAAGGTCGGCGAATTTCAAACGGGAGACGAAAGGGGTGCTTGGATATCCGCCGGGAAAGTGGGCATTGAAGGGACACGAACACCCCTGGGGCGACGGGGAGACAGAAGGGAAAGGGAGAATTGAGAGTGGACGACGGCAGCTGGTCAGCTTATAATACTGCTAATAGTCGACACCATTGTCCGAGGAGCGACGCAGCTGACCGATGCAACTGGACACGGATAATACAGCGTGGCGCCGATTTGTATAGCCTCCGATGGATGATGGAGAAATTCGGCTAATAATTAAGTCGCGTCATTAATTTGTGGCGTCATAATTATTTCATCGCTGCCAGCGTATTTTGTCGCACAATCGTTAATCTTTACTCTATTATTATTACATATAAAATCCATCATTATTTTGAATTTCAATTTTATTTCGATGGTTTCATGTAAGTGACGTCATACCAACAATGTGCATTTTATCCGGGTCTATCTGAAGCAAACCGTCATGGGAGAAAACCACTATTTTTTTAAACTGAAATTCGCCGACTTTTTCCCGTATAGCTGTAAAAAAACATCAGTTTTAATTAAAATTGAGAAAAAAAATTTTTTTACAAAAAAGAAAACTAAAATAAACGTAACATGGTAAAGAAGTGAAGCACATTTAAACGTCAACGGTTTTTTCGTGTTTTGTTTTAGACATACTCTTCTAGAATAACAAGGGTGTTATTTTTAAACATTAAAACAAGGGTGTTATTTTTAAACATATAGCTATACACATTTTATTTATGTATTATACTTTCAAACAAAAATGATGCGTGCATGCACGAAAAACAAATAGTTCCACTTATAACACGTACAAGCGGACAGTCACGAAGAGTTTGCAGCTGTGTTTTAACCAGGTGTTATTATCTCGACTTAACCCGTGATATTTCTGTGGTAATTAGACCCTTTCACGTCGCCCAACAACTATTATTAATCTAACACATTGGGTAATCGCACGCATGTGTGAGATCACAACGGTAACAAACCCTTTGTTACTCGCATTGCAGTAACACAATAGCGCCGAGTTATGGCACCTTTTCTAACGGGTCATCAAACGGCACATGAAAGCACCTTCTGCCGTCCGGCAGGAACGAAATAGCGAATCCAGGAAATGAACGCGGGTCCCGAGTCGGGGACATTCAATACCGGGAGATCGCCACAACAGCTGTCCACAGAACCACGCTGACCGCGCGCTGGACGCCGGCTTCTTTGATGTGCGACTTAATTAAATGTTATGTTTCGCGGGGTAATTGTCGGTCGAAGGATTAATGGAAAGGAATACCGTTGTGTTTTGTCGCATTGTTGTCGGAAGGATGGCGTTGTTACGCAATGTGCGTGCTTTGTGTGCGGGCCACCGGACGGTGGGCAGTCAGGAGTGACCGCGGGACAGATGGTCAGGAACGTAAATATATGTAGACAATGTATTCACTGTAGTACCGTCCGTACATTTGTATAGTATTTAACTAGTCTATGCTCGCGAAATTTGCCCATTCATTGCACACATCAGATAATACTATTCAATTAAACTGGATCAGCGCGACATCTCAATCTTTGCGACTTTTTAAGTTTTCACCTTGGTCACATATCTGTGTATAACTTAGCGTGTTGATCCCACGGATTAGCCATTTATTCTACTCGTAGCGTAGGTGCGTGGTCGGTAGCATAGCGACTGACACAACATCTCACGATTTTACTTATTTTTTATTTGCCTTTGAGATTTAACAAGACAAGATTTAACAAGATTGCCATCGAAGGCAAAAGCCCACATGGAAAGTGGACAAGGAAGCCATTGGCTTATCGAAAGTCCAACATTTTGCCATCTATGTGTAACCCGCCCTTCTGAGATATGTGTCAACCTTGTTTTTAAACATATTCACGCTGCTATCAGTTGTACAGTCTGTAGATCATTTGTTCCATTCATTATTTTCCTCTGAATGAGTACTTCCTGATATCGAACATATACACTGATCCATTACTAATGTTACCTCATGTCCTCTAGTTAGATTGTCTTTTTTGAATGAAAAAAATATTTCTGTCAATATGTTCCTACCCTTAAAACTTCAATTTAATCTCCTCTTAAGCTACTTTTTCTAGGGTTGCTAAATTATATTATTTTATGCCTTCTTCATAACTAAGTCTCTTAGTTCTGGAAACCTTTTAGTTGCTCTCCTCTGTATTCGTTCGTATCTATATCCTTCTTGTGATATGGTCTCCAAGCTTGTATACAGTATTCTAGATGAGGCCTAACTATTGCTTTATACAGAGGTATAATTAGCTTTTTTTTCCTAATCAACCCAAAAAGTTTATTATCCTTTATGCTGCAATACCAAACTGCTCTGAAACCGTCATATCAGCACTTATTTTATATATTTTATATATATATATATATATATATATATATATATATATATATATATATATATATATATATATATATATATATATATATATATATATATATCCTTTTCTTGTACACACGTACGTAGAACAGCATCTCCCACTTTATAGTTTACACCCAATTTCCCATGTCCTGTATGTAGGCATTTACATTTCCCAAAATTGAATAACATCTGCCATTTTTTAGACCATTTAGCTAATCTGTCTAGATCGTTTTGTTAATGTTGTTTATCGCCATCATTGTGAACCTTTCTAAACACTGTTGTGTCATCTGCAAATTTCAGTACGTTGCTTGTTATATTTTCGTCCAAGTTATTGATATATATTAAGAATAATAAAGGTTCTAATACTGATCCTTGTGGTACCCCACTCAAAATTTATTTCCAGTTTGAAATCTCTCCAATGCCATGCATGGGCTTTTAATTTACGTAGTAATCTTTGATGTGGCACTTTGTCTAAAGCTTTCTGAAAATCTAAGTATAGATAATATCTACTGGTGATCCCTCGTCTATCCACTTGGTGATTTCTTCCAAAAACATAACATATTTGTTAAGCGTTACCTCGCTTTTAGGAATCCATGTTGAGATGGATTTAATAATTTATGTCTAACAAGGAAGTCCACCATATGATCTTTATTGACCTTTCTGATAATTTACAAATCACTTACGTTAAACTCACTGGTGATTTCTTCCAAAAACATAACATATTTGTTAAGCGTGACCTCGCTTTTAGGAATCCATGTTGAGATGGATTTAATAATTTATGTCTAACAAGGAAGTCCACCATATGATCTTCACTGACCTTTCTGATAATTAACAAATCACTTATGTTAAACTCACTGGTCTGCAATTCTCTGACTTATTTCTCGAACCCTTTTTAAATAATGGAATGGTGTTTGCTTCTTTCAATTCCTTTTAATGACAAGTTGAACACTCTTGCAAGTGGTATGCTAACTTGTTCTACTGTTTCCATTAGCAGTTTTTCAGGAATTCCATCCACTCCAGATGATTTATTACCCTTCGTTGCCTTTATTTTCTTAGCTACCATTTCTGGAGTTACAATTAACTGCACTAAATAGTCAGATTTAGCCTCCTGAAACTGAGCATCTGGAACTGGTAATGAACTAATATCGTATCTGGTAAACACTGAACTGAAGTAACCATTTAGGTATCCTGCCATTAAAAAACCTTGTGATATTATATTTCCAGCACTGTCTTCTAGTGGTCCAACCTTGTCTCGTACGTTTTGTTTACTCCTGATATATACATAAAACTCTTGCTGCCATTTTTATGTTACATGCTAATTTTTGCTCGTAGCTTCTTTTAGATTGTCTAATTTCAGTCGTAGCTGTATTAAGTGCCTCTTTGAATTTGTGTGGTTTTCATCCTTTCTTGTACGCCTATGAAACCTCCACACATATAGTTTTGGATATTAGTGATTAAAACGTTAAAGGTAAATTCTTATACACAGAGCGATCTCAAAGCGTTATACACGTCAGTCTCTGGCAGGCAGGCAACATTCCTTCCAACGGTCTCAAAGAATTATACACTTCAGTCTCTGGCAGGCATGCAACATCCCTTCCAACGGTCTCAAAGCGTTATACACTTCAGTCTCTGGCAGGCATGCAATATTCCTTCCAACGGTCTCAAAGCGTTATACACTTCAGTATCTGGCAGACATGCAACATTCCTTCCAACGGTCTCAAAACGTTATACGCTTCAGTCTCTGGCAGACATGCAACATTCCTTCCAACGGTCTCAAAGCGTTATACGCTTCAGTCTCTGGCAGACATGCAACATTCCTTCCAACGGTCTCAAAACGTTATACACTTCAGTCTCTGGCAGACATGCAACATTCCTTCCAACACCAACTAAACTTCTCTGGGAATCATCCAGCCGCGTTGCAATGTCTGCATAAAGATTAGTCGTTCGTATGCATCCACTACTGTCGATAGCCAGGTACTCGTTTAAGTTTGCACCTGAGTGAAAAAAAATTACAGTTAATCTTTGTTTTAGAATACGGCGATGTAAACTAAACTGGATGCATCTGACTCATACAACCACGCCCGCTGCCCAACCACGCCCGCTGCCCAACCCTCGATCAATTCCCGCACTGCCAATAACATCATTAACTAAAGTCGCTCAGATGTCAGCGCTTGTGTTACCGTGTTACTCTAATTACAACGCATTAATTAGCCTAGTCACGAGGTGAATGCCAGCCGCCCCTTGTGCTCAGTGGCAATGATTCTAGTTCGGGCAGAAAGAAAGCAAGAACGTTTGAAGTTTACACACAGAATAGGGTTCATTGCGCGTTGCACGAGAAGGTATCTGAAGCTTGAATGTCCAAGCTGGACAATACACTATATGAGTGGACGTGTCGGCTTGTGAGCCGTAGCAGCTGCTGACAAAGCCGTAAAATCAACGTCGTCTTTGTTCAGACAATGTCAGAGATCAATGAAACAAAGTGTGCGTAATTGCTTCAGCGTGTAATTCTGGTGGTTTCTGATCCCTGAGTCGATGGCATAAGAAATACGGTTCACAATGGTGCTGCATGCTACATAGTATTGTTTTTAGGTTACTGACTTTGTTTTCCTAATCTAAATGCGTTCTTTCCTACAATGTCGCTGACAACTAGTAGGTCGCCACTTTAAAGGGAGACAAATGACATGGTTTTGATCGTATGCACCTATACGAGTTACTAAAACAGAACAATTTGCAACTACAATCAACACTACCACACCACTACTGGTCGCACAGCATATAAATCTCATGGGCCGCGCCTGTCAGATAACCCTACGTCACGTGTGCTTGTAGTCAATATTGAAGGGAATATGAAAACCTATTTGTAAACACCTAGTCGTATTCTTGCCTATAGGATAACCTATTTTGACAATGATTTACTAATATTATCCAGCTTTGATTTAGCAGCTCACTTGATTGAGGGTTTGCGTTGCTACTGTGTCTACCCATCGACCCTTCGATTTCGGTCGAAAACACTTAACGCGTCACAACGGAAATCCAGCTTCGCCGATTTCATATAACTGCCGCCGCGTATTGGTCGCCCTGGTCAACATGTTAGCCGCCAGTAAAATTGTTATTTGACCAGAATGTCCTACTTTTAGAATAAATTATGAGAAAACCAATAGCGGGATATTCTTGGTTGTCGTTGCAAATATTTAGGTTTCTATTAAATCATTTTGGTACATTTCCCCCAAACCATGACATTTGTTTCGCTTTTAAATATATTACTTTCCGACAGCCAATCGTAACGTTTGTGACAAGCATCCTACGACGTAGTGAAATATAATCGAGCAGGTAGCACACTTACCGGCGAGTATGCACATTGGAACGGCCTCTGTGAACAAATAATTACTATTTGCGACTATTCAGGTATTCTGTGAGCCTTGGAATGTTCACATGTTTGACAATAGTTGCAATAGTTAAAAGGGATGCTACACTTTTTTGTTGACTTTCCAATCTGCATACTGGAACACTATCTATAGAAAGAACTCACAATGTCATCAATCGGCATGAAGCGGCAACTACGTGCCCGTCATCCGTGTTTAGAATCAAGTTATAATTTACACATGGAAACAACTAATTATAAACCAAATTTCAATGGGGACAACATCAAACAGGACCTCGCTATTTCCTTTGATAAAAACCAGGACGAAAAAACCACGCTGGCTAACAAATGTAAACATGACGGTAGATGGTAATTCGATGCAACTCAATAAGTCTACATCGTACATCATCGCTACGACACGTGGCATTTGAAACACGCCAGGCATTCTGGTTTCTAAAGTGGTTTCTAAAAAGCGGCGCTCACGTCGAGCGGCTGAATTCATTAAGTCGTCAAGAGGCGAGCTGCGGTCCACCTCTGTCAAAGTCTGCCTGTGTTACATCACGCCTACAGGGAGACTGAGACGGCGTTTGTCCTCTGACGACATCCTCTCCCGCTGAATGCAAGACCACAGACAACCAATACGTTATTAAAGGAACCACTCCGCCTCTCACGAGTGCAACGTGAGTGCAATATAGTTCGTCAGCGGGGTGCAATAACATAGTAGATGGCATCCGTTTTAGTAGAATAAAAATGTCCGGGACAGAACCATTCACTATTCCCGCTATGTTGAAATGGTCGGTGCAGAACCAGTCACTATTCCCGCTGTGTTGAAATGGCCGGAACAGAACCATTCACTATTCCCGCTGTTTTGAAATGCGCCGCTTAACAGAATCGCTACCGCCGTTTAGTACAATCAGATACACGAAAAACTAAATAACGGGAATTTCTGGGAAAACTCCGAGACTGTTTGACTATTATAAATCGGTGCTTCTGATGAGAAAATCGATACATCGTATACCGGTAAAACGGTAAAACATCACACAAACTGAACTATTATTGAATGTAGCCGTTGCAACACGGACGAGCCCTCGTTAGATTTTCTTGACTGAGTTGCGAATTTTGTCTACATAAGAAAATGTGTAATTTGAGAATGCCAATTTACGAAATTTCGTAGAACTTTATTTAGCTATGCAATACATTTGTCTGGACAACTCAATCGTTTGACGTCCATACACTTTCACGTAAATCTGAGTTTATTTGTGTCCCTGAAATTCGCGGGAATCAGCCGTTTAGGACAATCAAATTGCAAAGGTCCGAAGTGATTCTGGTAAGCTGAGCCAACTATAGAAGAGAACGCTTCGTGTCGGTGAAAGAGCCGAAGTTTCCTTTCCGTGCCTCGAAGATTAAAGCACCCTTCTCAATTCCAATTTACATTTGTCTCGTTTCAGAATCATTTCGTGAAAAATCAAGCCTCCGTGGCATCAACTACGACGTGTTACCCTATTTGTGCAAAAGTATTATTTAGTGTTAACAGAATCACCGCACAAACTATTAAATTATTTTGAATTCGATTATTCTCAACTTTCGGCCAAAGCGCTTGTGCGTTTACGTTATAGCTCAAGGCTATTTTTTTTACACTTTCGCGCTGTTTTATTAAACCACCAGTACATATTATTATTATTATTATCATTATTGTTGTTGTTGTTGTTGTTATTGTTATTGTTGTTGTCATTGTTGTTGTATGCGCGTCCGTGCGTGCGTGCGTGCGTGCGTGTGTGCGTGCGTGTGTGCATAATGACCCATAAAATATATAAATCAATGCATTGCCGCTGTTGACGTTTTTAATACAAAGCACAAGAGGCGCAGTCATCATTCGCGGTGCAAAAATTGCACTACAGCACACACGCTGCACCGACGAGGGTGCGCGGTGTCGCACGTACTGTTTGTCGTCCAACCGCACTCGCTGTTATTTCAGGTTTGGACGTAAACGTCAAACAACTGGCCCGGAAATATTTTCAAATGACAACAAACAGACGCCGCATTCTGGCAGTGGTATATGACTGGAGTGAATGGGTGTGGTGGTTACTGCTGCCTTCGGTGAGTCAGCCCGTTGAATTATGGAGACGACCCAGATTATATCCAGGTGCTACACTGTGTGAGCACATCTGTCGCTCGGACGGGTCTGTTCGCGTCTATGCCGCTCTGTTTTACATGTGAAATGACAAGCGAATGCTCAGCACATTAACCAAAGATGTAAGCATGTCAAATACGACTTGGAATGGTGACGCCCGCACTCTTAGTGCTTTCGTGAATACAACGTGACTTCACGTCTCGCAGCTGTCCGGGCAGCTCACTGAGGGCCTCCCCCTCGGAATAGTCGACGTTTACCAGTTTCAATAAACATGTTACTTTTGTGCCTTCTATCCTTCATCTCTTCCTCCATTCCCTTCCTCCCTTCCTCCCTTCCTCCCTTCTTCCCTCTCTCCCTTCCTCCTTTCTCCTTTCTCCCTTCCTCCCTTCCTCCCTTCCTCCCTTCCTCCCTTCCTCCTTTCCTCCTTTCATCCCTTCCTCCTTTCCTCCCTTCCTCCCTTCCTCCCTTCCTCCCTTCCTCCTTTCCTCCTTTTCTCCTTTCCTCCTTTCCTCGTTTCCTCCCTTCCTCCTTTCCTCCCTTCCTCCTTTCCTCCTTTCCTCCCTTCCTCCTTTCCTCCCTTCCTCCTTTCCTCCTTTCATCCCTTCCTCCCTTTCTCTCCTTCTCCTTTTCTCCCTTTCTCAATTTCTCAACTTTTCTCATTCTCCCTCTGTTCCTCCTTTCCTCCTTCCTTTCCCTCCCTTCCTTCTGTCGTCACTTCCTCCCTTAATTCCCTTCTCTCTTTTTCCTTCTTCCCTTCTTCCCATCCCCCATTCCTTCTTTCTCTCTTTCTCTTTTCTTCCTCAGTCACTCACTCACTCACTCACTCACTCACTCACTCACCCACCCACCCACCCATTCAGAGTTGGATAGGGTTAAATAAATAATGGGACCCATTATTAGGGATACTGATCTAAATGACACACGATAATAAGGCCAATTTAAACGACGTATTTGATGAGGACAAATATTGCAAAAAAAGTACCACAGTGTTGGTATATAACCGTCGATGTGACTCACCCCAGAGACACCTCCCAACTGTGGAGCCACAGCCACCCCGGAATCCCCTCCAACCTCCCATCTCACCCACCCCGGGACCAGACTTGACCCTCGGGGTGGATGGAGTTAATGATCATTACAGCAACATTCAGTCCCGCGGCACGGGACGGCGATCGAGACGTTTCAACAACAGCGCCGTCAGACGCGCCGCATTCCTGCACCGTTCGTCACACCTGAGCGCGCAGATGTAAGTCGCTGATAGCGGGTGACGACAGGTGTTTCGGGTGCGCTGAGACCGTGGGAACGTCTCGCCGAGCTGCACGCCTGCCATAGATGCGCGTCGCCCGTTGTGTGATCAGGTGTATTTATCTGTCGCGTTGTCTTTGTCGCCGTTCTGAGTGGGGCGGTTGACGGTGCTATCTTGGCGATCTTGTCTGTTGTCACCGCTAGTGACATATGTCGCGGTTTGACTTCAGGGCACCCTGGTCCGTATGGATCCTGGTTCGCGTGGACATTGGTTCGTGTGAACCTGGTCAGTTTGTATCCAGTTATATGGCAAGAAGACTGACTGCACGATACTTGTTTTTTACAATTTAAAAAATACTAATCCGTCATGATGTTTTTTCATAAATACAACAAAACCTGTCTTGCGATACCTAGTTTTGTGTGTGAGAAAACCTGTCTTGAGAGATAGCTCTCTTGATTCCTTTGGTCCTTATAACAGACCAGCTGTGGGAGAAGACCTGTCTTGAAAGACCGTTTTTGCTGAAAAAAGGTGTTCTCTCTAGAAACGTTCTACTGCATCGTTCGTCTTGCATAAACCTCATGCGTTTGTTCTGTTTATTTTTTTGTGTGTAAAATACGAATATCTTGAAAATGGGAAACACCTGTTTTTCGACCGCACAATGTACATTATGACGTATAGAGATGGGAAATGAGGACTTTTTCAACAAGGAAAAGGTGCGTTAATACGTTTCCAATGCAAAATTTCATTAGTGCCTACTGGTCAATATTAAAGATTACTCATTACACAAAGATCATGTTAAATGTGTCATATTTCCTCCTATTCATTCGACAGCAAGTTGGCAAACATACATCTTGGAGACCCGCAGGTGTGTTTGCAGTTGGTGTCAACATAATTTACAACAAAGTGCAAGTCAGTCTATTGTCCAGCGGTAATACAACGCTAAGTGTGCGTATACATCGCACGTACACGTATCAACTAAGCACTCACACCACGAGGCTATTACTGACCAAGCATCGCCGGGAGTATGACGTCATTTGGGGCACCGTGACGTCACGCGACCTCGTTGTCCATTAGCGGAAATATGTTTATCCTCGGCAGTTTCTGAAAGAAAAACTATCTGTAATACCTGTCAACAATCACCACGACGTCTATATGTCTATAGTGGTGCACGATTAAATTCCACATTAAAATAATGCTAACAGTATTTGCAATGTTGAACGTTGTGTATAAAATTACGACTCCGATTTTATAAAAAAAGATTACCCTATGTGATGCCAACAATATAAAAAAATTTCTGGGTCTACAACGCAGACCACAGGGATATTGAGTCAACATTATTTGTGTCCAAATTATCGTTTGCTGGGCGAATTTACATCAATGAACATCAACTGCAGACACACCTATAGATAATTAATGGTAGTCGGGACTTATTAATAACAACATTACAGCCAGTCCGTGACAGGTGCCTGCTATGCACAGCGGACTTCCAAAATAGCGACATGAGATGTGTCATCAACCTGTACTAGGTGTTATCACATCTCGGGTCATCAACCTGTACTAGGTGTTATCACATCTCGGGGTCATCAACCTGTACATGGTGTTATTACTTCTCGGGTCATCAACCTGTACTACAAATGTTATCAAATCGTACGTTTTCGTGTTAGACAAAATCTACATGGAATATACTCTCCGTCATTTAGTCGCCCAAACAAATTGGACGTTGTCTTCGTGCACAGTGGCTATGGCCAATGGAACGTGGCATTAAAGTTAAATTTATGTACAATATTGGTGTCGTTTTCCTCAAATATTTACCCATTTGCTTGTTTACAAACTAATTGTTCAGGACGCAAGAACTCCCTCAAATTTACCGTATAAAAACTCTTTATATGTCTACCGTGAATTCGGAAGTAAAATGTATTGGTAATTCGAACGAAAGCAACATCTGGACGTGGAACTGTGGCATGATTTCTCCACTGACACACCATAGATGTTACGAGTTTACCTCCCTCTCGTGACCTATTTATATGCAGACGGCGTGTGACAGACAACATGTGACATGACGTCATGCTGTCCAATCAGAATTTACTAATTGATGTGTCTTTAATGGTCGACCTGAGAGCGGTTGTCGTGTCATTACTTGTTGGGACAACTGTCAGCGATTGCATACGCATGACAAGGGGTCGTGCCAAAATGGTATGCAGGGGTCGTGCCAAAATTTATTGGCACATTAACAACATTTATCCAGAGTTCAGGTAAGTTGTCTTAATCAAATGATGTGTTTAATAAACGTTTACTAATAGGCATATTGCAAACATATATAACAAAACAACGAGGTAAATTGGTGTATTGTAGGTCTTTTACATAGTTCGTTATTTGGTTCAATATAGAGAACAGACACGAAAGTTAGCTGATGCTGCCTTTCGTTGTCCAATTTAAATATCTATAGATAGATGGATTTTTCTTTACAATGTTGTTGTAAATAACTCTTCACATGCTGTTATTACAACTTGGCAGTTATTTCCAACGCGTTGTGATATTTTTCACTAATTCGGATCCGTGCATTTGTAAAAGCAAACATAACGTGGTGATGGACAATTATTTGGGTACTGTTGAAACATTGTGCGGCCTTGTGTAAAGTAAATATGTAAGTAAAATAGTTAAACATCCATCTCTATCCCTTACTTTCTCCCTCCCTCCCTCCCTCCCTCCCTCCCTCCCTCCCTCCCTCCCTCCCTCCCTCCCTCCCTCCCTCTCTCTCCCTTCATCCCTCTTTTGTTCTAATTACCCCCTCCACCCCATTACCTCGCTACCTCTGCCATATTTATTCTGATGCCACTTAGTAGACTTACGGGACTATATTTAATTTTATATATGTCCGTATGGTGTATATGTATGTGTCCGTATATGGTGTATATGTATATGTCCGTATGGTGTATATGTATGTGTCCGTATGGTGTATATGTATGTGTCCGTATGGTGTATATGTATATGTCCGTATGGTGTATATGTATATGTATGTGTCCGTATGGTGTATATGTATGTGTCCGTATGGTGTATATGTATATGTCTGTATGGTGTATATGTATATGTCTGTATGGTGTATATGTATGTGTCCGTATGGTGTATATGTCCGTATGGTGTATATGTATATGTATGTGTCCGTATGGTGTATATGTATTTGTCCGTATGGTATATATGTATATGTCTGTATGGTTTAACAAGATTTGCCATCCAGGCCAAAGGCCCAGATGGCAAGTGAACAAGGAAGCCATTGGCTTATCGAGAGTCCAACAATGTTCATCTACTTATAACCCGCCCTCCTGAGATATGTGTCAACCTTGTTTTTAAACATATTCACGCTGCTAGCAGTTACACAATCTGTAGACAATGTGTTCCATTCATTTATTGTCCTCTGTGAGAACGAGTGCTTCCTGATGTCCAATCTACATTGATCCTTTACTAATTTTACCTCATGTCCTCTAGTTCTGCTATCCTTCTTGAGTGAGATAAACATATTTCTATCAATATTTTCATACCCATTCAATATCTTAAAAACTTCAATCTGATCTCCTCTTAACCTCCTTGTCTCTAGAGTTGTTAAACCACATTCTTTCAGGCGTTCTTCATAACTAAGGTCTCTAAGTTCTGGAATCATTTTAGTTGCTCTCCTTTGTATGCATTCAAGCGTATATATATCCTTCTTACGATATAGTCTCCATGCTTGTATACAGTATTCTAAATGAGGTCTAACTATTGCTTTATAAAGAGGTATAATTAACTTTTTTCCCTTCTAATCAATCCAAGAATTTGATTACCCTTTGAAGCTGCAATACCACACTGCTCTGAAACTTTCATATCAGCGCTTATTGTAACTCCTAAGTCCTTTTCTTTTACAGTAGTACCCAGAACAGTGTCTCCCATTTTATAGTTTACATTCAAGTTCCCATGTCCTGTATGTAGGCATTTACATTTCCCAAAATTGAACAACATCTGCCATTTCTCAGACAATTTCACTAATCTGTCTAGATCGTTTTGTAAATGTTGTTTATCACCATCAGTATTAACCTTTCTAAACAGTTTTGTGTCATCCGCAAATTTCAGTAGGTTACTTGTTATACTGTCGTCCAAGTCATTGATATATATTAAGAATAATATGGGTCCTAATACTGATCCTTGAGGTACCCCACTCAAAACCGATTTCCAATTTGAAACTTCTCCATCTACTACAACACGTTGTCTTCTGTCAGTCCGCCATTGTTCTATACAGTCAGTTATGCTATCCCCGATACCATGGGCTTTTAATTTAAGTAGTAATCTTTGATGTGGCACTTTGTCAAAAGCTTTCTGAAAATCTAAGTAGATAATATCTACTGGCGATCCCACGTCTATCCACTTAGTGATTTCTTCCAAAAAACATAACATATTTGTTAAGCATGACCTTGCTTTAAGGAATCCATGTTGAGATGAATTTAATAATTTATGCTTAACGAGGAAGTCCACCATATGGTCTTTAATTAACCTTTCTAATAATTTACAAATCACTGACGTTAAACTCACTGGTCTGTAATTCTCTGACTTATTTCTCGAACCCTTTTTAAATAATGGTATGAGGTTGGCTTCTTTCCATTCAAACGGAACAACTCCCTCTTTTAATGACCAGTTGAATACTCTTGCAAGTGGTATACTGATTTGTTCTACTGTTTCCATTAGTAATTTTGGAGGAATCCCATCCACTCCCGGTGATTTGTTATCCTTCCTTGCCTTTATTTTCTTAGCTACCAATTCTGGAGTTACAACTAACGGACCTAAAAATTCAGATTTAGCCTCCTGAAATTTAGCATCAGCAACTGGTAATGAACTAATATCTTCTTTGGTAAACACTGAACTGAAGTAACCATTTAGGTCTTCCGCCAGTAAAAACCCCTGTGATATTATATTTCCAGCACTGTCTTCTAGAGGTCCAACCTTGTCTTGTATGTTATGGTGTATATGTATGTGTCCGTATGGTGTATATGTATGTGTCCGTATGGTGTATATGTATATGTCCGTATGGTATATATATATATATATATATATATATATATATATATATATATATATATATATATATATATATATATATATATATATATATATATATATATATATATGTCCGTATGGAGTATATGTATATGTATGTGTCCGTATGGTGTATATGTATGTGTCCGTATAGTGTATATGTATATGTCCGTATGGTGTATATGTATGTGTCCGTATGGTGTATATGTATATGTCCGTATTGTGTATATGTATACGTATGTGTCCGTGTGGTGTATATGTATGTGTCCGTATTGTGTATATGTATATGTTCGTATGGTGTATATGTATGTGTCCGTATGGTGTATATGTATATGTCCGTATGGTGTATATGTATACGTATGTGTCCGTATGGTGTATATGTATGTGTCCGTATGGTGTATATGTATATGTTCGTATGGTGTATATGTATATGTCCGTATGGTGTATATGTATGTGTCCGTATGGTGTATATGTATGTGTCCGTATAGTGTATATGTATATGTCCGTATGGTGTATATGTATATGTCCGTATGGTGTATATGTATATGTATGAGTATGTATGGTGTATATGTATATGTATGTGTCCGTATGGTGTATATGTATATGTATGAGTCCGTATGGTGTATATGTATGTGTATGTGTCGGTATGGTGTATTTTTTATGAGTTTATATGTCCGTATGGTGTATATGTATATGTATGAGTATGTATGGTGTATATGTATATGTATGTGTCCGTATGGTGTATATGTATATGTATGAGTCCGTATGGTGTATATGTATACGTATGTGTCCGTATGGTGTATATGTATGTGTCCGTATGGTGTATATGTATATGTTCGTATGGTGTATATGTATATGTCCGTATGGTGTATATGTATGTGTCCGTATGGTGTATATGTATGTGTCCGTATAGTGTATATGTATATGTCCGTATGCTGTATATGTATATGTCCGTATGGTGTATATGTATATGTATGAGTATGTATGGTGTATATGTATATGTATGTGTCCGTATGGTGTATATGTATATGTATGAGTCCGTATGGTGTATATGTATGTGTATGTGTCCGTATGGTGTATTTTTTATGAGTTTTTGAAGAATTTGTTTTCTTGGAAACGACATCTTTAAACCCCACAAAAACTGATAACCCTCAATCTCGACTGTTGTTTAAACAATGTTGGGACGTTCTGCAGAATAGCTACTGTGCTGCCACTCGTTTTACAGAGTTACATCATTAATCATTCCCCTATGACAAGTGTGATTTTTATGTCTGCGTATGCAGTAGAACAGAACACATTAATTCACTACAGTGGACTCCGTTTGACAGAATCACGAATAACATGACTAACCGCTTAATAGAATCACGGATAACATGACTAACCTCTAAATAGAATCACGGATAACATGACTAACCGTTTAATAGAATCACGGATAAATGACTAACGCTTAATAAAATCATGGATTACATGAATAACCGCTTAATAGAATCACGGATGACATGACTAACCGCTTAATAAAATCACGGATAACATGACTAACTGCTAAATAGAATCACAGATAACATGACTAACCGCTAAATAGAATCACGGATAGCATGACTAATCGCTTAATAGAATCACGGATAACATGACTATTCTCTTATCAAATATGTTGCCCGAGACGAAATCATTCATATTCTCACTGTATTAAAGTGCGTCGCTTAAACTAATCATTCGCATAACATAATTAAACTGCTCTGTCCCGTCATTATGTTAAACGGGGTTCACTGTAACTACCCGATACTCGAAATAAATTTCTCATATCACGCGCAATCCCTATTTCCTATGGACTCTTTGCGTGGTCGGGGTGATATTTTCGGGTAATGGCGGACGGGTCCTGAAGCGCCTGCTCTTGAAAACAGGACTCGAGGCCGTGGTCTGTGGCCACCTGCCGCCTGCCGCCTGTCGCCACTTGCGATCGGCCGACGTCAGCCACGACGCACGCGGCGGTGACGGCGGCGGTGACGAAACGGAAACACTGACGGCAGGAATAGGTGACAACGAAGTCATTACGAGGCGTCATTAGTCCTGTCAGCGCTGTGACATCCAGATGAGCGCCGTCCGCTCGTTATATCTGGCATGATACATCATTAGTTTACATCCGGGGTCATAAGAGCCTGCGATAGTTAGACGAGGTATTTCTTACGAGCAGAAGAAAAAGTAAAATGTTTATTTCTCACATAAAAATTGCAATTGGATACAATTTAAAATATGGTTGTTTGATTAATGATAACACTCACATCTTCATAGGTACGCACATCATGTGGTCTAAACCCATCTCTTATTTCTATTTCAACTAAAACATTACCTTCACTTATTCGTTCGTTAGTCACCATTACCTGCCACGTGCAGCCAGTGTCACTAGCGGAATCACTGCATTAATACATACCGTATTCATAAAGAATGCTGCAGTCATTTACGCTGTTTTATGTGAAAAAAATGGGCACCTTTGCGGAATATGACCGTGGCTACTGTAGATGAATAAACAGGATCAAGTTTGTTTGGGCAACAGATGACGGGAGCCATATTCCATGGTGACATATTCCATGGTGACATATTCCATGGTGACATATTCCATGTTGACATATTCCATGATGACATACTCCATGATGACACATGTCATGGTGACACATTCCATGGTGACATATTCCGCAGTGACATATTGTATGGTGACATTCTTGTATACGAGTCTGGAGGATTTAACGAAAACAGATCACCAACAAGACAAGAAGTGAAATGTGGTGTTTTCATAAAATTTTAAACGTAATTGTACACACGGCTAGGAATGACGTGAATAATGTTTAGTATTGTTTTCAATGGTGACATAGCTGTTCCCCAGCCTTGTAAACCCACTGTTTTTGTTAAGTGATTACTGTATAATCAACCCCTAGTGGTGTACCCGGACACTATTCGTATTTCACCAGCCAGCGTAACCATTGACGCCACGGAGAACGAAACAATTAGATTTTACTTTTACATATTATAAACTACGTTTCTTCGATATGCGCGAGTTGCAATCAAAATTAGACATATACGTTCAAAGTATCATGATATAAAATATTACGTTAGTTAACGACAAATAGTCCGGTCATTTCTCATCGAAACATCGAAGCGAGCAATATTTGTCGCACCGAGTGTTTTGTAGCAACCCATCTGATTGGTTGTTACGACAAATGGGATCAAGTACACGTTTCTATAGAGGCGAGGGGGGTTCAACCGGGGCTGCATGATAACAATATGATCGCATGTTAACGAGGATGCAGTACCCACGTAATAATGATATTGCGTTTTTCTGTAGACTTACATCTTTGTTAAATGCGACAGATTATATGTACCGCTTCTAGCGCTCCGCACGCGTGAAATCGTTTCTCTAAATACACGGTCTTGGTCAAAGCCATGAACTACTGCAAGGCCTACAACACTTCAAAAATAGTCGCTATGCGTGCATGGTTGTTAGTATTTCATAGTATTATTCTATTTTCTCTTTATGTTTCTTCTTCTTCTTCTTCTTCTTCGCCTTCTTTTTCTTCTTCTTCTCCTCATTCTTCTTCTTCTTCGTCTTCTCCTTCTTCTTCTCCTTCTTCTTCTTTTTCTTCTCCTTCTTCTTCTTCTTCGTCTTCTCTTTCTTCTTCGCCTTCTTCGCCTTCTTCTTCTTCGTATATTAGCTTCTGTTACATCTCACCCGTGTTCGTTGTAGCATTCGTCCTATAGTTGCCGACATCATTTCAACATTTATCATGTTCGTTTCCATCGCGTGACCAAACAGCTGGATTCGTTTAGACAATATATTATGCACCACATTTCAATAATGCACTTTGAAAAACCCAGCGCGATTAACGAACGAATCATTCGTTGACCTATCGTTTCCATTCGTCCCATTGTATCGTCAATCTATTGTGTAATAAATGTCAATAACACGACCGGTTATTTCAATTGTGTCGGCGCGGTTTCCATGCGAAAATTGATATCGTCGATTACGTGACACGAGATCATTTTGTCCAAATTAGACACCCATTTCGACGGAATTACTTCCCGACAGGTGCGTACGCCCATACGGGCGAAAGACAATACCGAATTTGCTGATTGCGATGTTCGCGGAAATTAATACCGCGCCTCATTGTTTTGCTAATGCTTTTGATGTAGAATCTAATGTAATCGTGGCGATTACGACCATTTGCCGAGTAGGCGCTATTGTTTCGCGTATCGATCCTGGCATACTTGACTGGACTTCACGAGGGAGACATTTCACTTGACACCCGCGTGACGACTGGACACGTGCTACTGTGGCGGCAATGAATAAAACATGCACGTATGGTTGCCAGAGCGGACACCCTGTCAAACATGCCACAGTGACTCAAATGTTATCGCCCGACGGGGCTGTGTGTAGTCAATTGACTGAAGACTCGAGACACTCCTTACATGTGTCGTCGTGGTGTTCGACGTTGTTGTCGTCGTGGTGTTCGACGTTGTTGTCGTCGTGGTGTTCGACGTTGTTGTCGTCGTGCTGTTCGTCGTTGTTGTCGTCGTGGTGTTCGACGTTGTTGTCGTCGTGGTGTTCGTCGTTGTTGTCGTCGTGGTGTTCGAAGTTGTCGTCGTCGTGGTGTTCGTCGTTGTTGTCGTCGTGGTGTTCGACGTTGTCGTCGTCGTGGTGTTCGTCGTTGTTGTCGTCGTGGTGTTCGACGTTGTTGTCGTCGTGGTGTTCGTCGTTGTCGTCGTCGCTGTCGTTGGTTGGAAGTGGGAGGTTGTCCTCCAAAATCAGTGGGAGGTGGGATGTGGGATTGAGATGGGATGTTGGCCGCACAGACAGATGGAAGATGGGAGGTTGGCCTCAAGCGTAGGTGGGAGCCGGGAGATTGAGACCCCTGTCACACCCCCTCACAGACCCCTGCATGTCACACCCCTCACACAGACCCCTGTCACACACCCTCCCCAGATCAAGACAATGATAATATTTTGACGGCGTCCAGTTGTCCTATCTCGGCATGCTGTCATACGAGTTATGACGGGCGCATGCATCATTTATGAAAACGCTAAGAAAGTTCATTTCAATCTGTTTCCAGAGGTAGCCGTGTTCGGTCACAGTACACGTCGCCGTTCACACCCACAAGGTGGCGTGCGTTTCTATACTGTCTCCCTCGGCGTCTATACTGGAAGGTGTTTTTGATAAGTGATGTTAATAAAATACATTACATAATAGCACCATAATGAATCATCACTGATCAACTATATTACCGTAAACATGTTGAATTTGAAGAATGCTTCAAATGACAAATGCACGGAACGTATGTCGTTAACCAATATATAAATTCATATCCATGCATGAACTTGTTACAACACTACTATGTAAAACTAAATTATTTTTCTCCGTTGATTTAGCTGCTTCGCTGGCTAGTGATTTAAAATAAAGATGTGCCCAAACTCTCCGCGAGTGGTCAATCTGTACAGATTAACCACTGGTCATACGAGGGTGAAAAAAAAAACAGAGTTGTGATCTTGCGCACTGTGCAGAATTGCCTGACGACTTCTAGCACTGTTTTCAATGGGAAAGTCGCGCGCGCGCACGAGCGCGTGTATACACGAGCGCACGCACACATGCATGCACATGTATGTATAAGCATTGTATCCATCCGTGTAACAACTATTTGTGTTGACAAGCAATGGCGCCGATATTCTGTGTCATGTGCGATCATTTGCCAAGAATGTCGTCACTGGCATCTGTCACATAAAAACATATGTCTCTTTGTATTGTGTTTAACCATATTTATAGATGTCAGCCAAATAGAGACGCTGATGAATAAATAACGACACAATCCAATTATAATGAGATAGCAGAAAACACGACATCATAAGGGGCCGGTTTGTATGGACAATAGACCATTTAATTAATGTTGTCAAGTCTTGCGTAAATACACAGTATAATATCGCAGAGAGCAGGACTCGAAAGTCTCGACGCTGCATGTCTTGAATGTCGTTGGATAATTGACGCCGGATAATTGACGCGTCATCAATAGTTAATATTACACAACACCTTCCTTATTGACGAGTTGTCCCATTGTTATATCCCCTGGTGGACAATACACGCACGAGTATTAGTTTTTTTGTTCGACTTGTCGTATCAATCAAGCAGATTAACGCCGGATTTACCAAGGTACAAGTGGTACACTCGTACCAGACCGCCACAAACCAAGGTACAAGTGGTACACTCGTACCAAACCCCCACAAACCAAGGTACAAGTGGTACACTCGTACCAGACCGCCACAAACCAAGGTACAAGTGGTACACTCGTACCAAACCCCCACAAACCAAGGTACAAGTGGTACACTCGTACCAGACCGCCACAAACCAAGGTACAAGTGGTACACTCGTACCAGACCGCCACAAACCACGGTACAAGTGGTACACTCGTACCAGGCCCCCACAAACCACGGTACAAGTGGTACACTCGTACCATACCCCCACAAACCAAGGTACAAGTGGTACACCCGTACCAGACCGCCACAAACCAAGGTACAAGTGGTACACTCGTACCAGACCGCCACAAACCAAGGTACAAGTGGTACACTCGTACAAAACCCCCACAAACCAAGGTACAAGTGGTACACTCGTACCAGACCGCCACAAACCAAGGTACAAGTGGTACACTCGTACCAGACCGCCACAAACCAAGGTACAAGTGGTACACTCGTACCAGGCCCCCACAAACCACGGTACAAGTGGTACACTCGTACCAAACCCCCACAAACCAAGGTACAAGTGGTACACTCGTACCAGACCGCCACAAACCAAGGTACAATTGGTACACTCGTACCAGGCCCCCACAAACCACGGTACAAGTGGTACACTCGTACCAGACCGCCACAAACCAAGGTACAAGTGGTACACTCGTACCAGGCCCCCACAAACCACGGTACAAGTGGTACACTCGTACCAAACCCCCACAAACCAAGGTACAAGTGGTACACTCGTACCAGACCCCCACAAACCAAGGTACAAGTGGTACACTCGTACCAGACCGCCACAAACCAAGGTACAAGTGGTACACTCGTACCAGACCGCCACAAACCAAGGTACAAGTGGTACACTCGTACCAGACCCCCACAAACCAAGGTACAAGTGGTACACTCGTACCAGACCCCCACAAACCAAGGTACAAGTGGTACACTCGTACCAGACCGCACCACAAACCAAGGTACAAGTGGTACACTCGTACCAGACCGCCACAAACCAAGGTACAAGTGGTACACTCGTACCAGACCGCCACAAACCAAGGTACAAGTGGTACACTCGTACCAGACCGCCACAAACCAAGGTACAAGTGGTACACTCGTACCAGACCGCCACAAACCAAGGTACAAGTGGTACACTCGTACCAGACCCCCACAAACCAAGGTACAAGTGGTACACTCGTACCAGACCGCCACAAACCAAGTTACAAGTGGTACACTCGTACCAGGCCCCCATAAACCAAGGTACAAGTGGTACACCCGTACCAGGCCCCCATAAACCAAGGTACAAGCGGTACACCCGTACCAGGCCCCCATAAACCAAGGTACAAGTGGTACACCCGTACCAGGCCCCCACAAACCAAGGTACAAGTGGTACACTCGTACCAGGCCCCCATAAACCAAGATACAAGTGGTACACTCGTTCCAGGCCCCCACAAACCGGGGTACAAGTGGTACATTCGTACAAGGCCCTCACAAACCGTGGTACAAGGGGTACACTTGTACCAGGCCCCACAAAAAACCATAATCCGTCTGATTAGCCGGTTATGAAGTTTCTCACTTCGCTTCCCTTGAGTCGGGCTCCAACCTCAATAGCTATGTGCTGTAGTCGTGGATGTGATCCCGCCTCAACTTGATGTTGAAGCGGCGTATAAGTATAATGTATGGGGTATAACGCCCCCCACAACAGTTCGTACCACCCCCCCCCCCACATCGTTAAATCGAGACTGAACCAGACGTATGCGTCGCTACGAAATTGCTCGATTCGATCAATGTAGCTCGCTTCTATGTTTCAAATAGCAATTACACTGAATATCTGTCTTTAGCCAACACGATACTTCATACCCATGATATTTTTTTAACTTGTATATATTATATCGGATTGCAACTCGTGTGTATGGGCGAATGATTTTAAATACAAATAGTGTCCGGGTATCCGACTGGGATTGATAGGTACATAAACCTCTGGTCATTAAAACGCACGTATCCGCACACACGCAAGCACGCACGCACGCACGCACGCACGGACCAAACGAAAAGTTGATCGTTATGACAGTGCATCTAAGAACTCGTCCCATTAAAAACAACTATCCCAATCGATTTGACAAAACAACGCGCGTAAACACCCGTCTATCCTGAAGGCGGGAAGCAACGGTTGCTGAACGGGCCCTCGTGGATAGAAACATTTGCGACACGACAAGTCCAAGTAAGTTTTAATCAGCCACGAAATGGCGTCAGTAAATAGTTAATGTACTAATTACACCGTACGTGTCATAGGCGAAACTAATTAGCTGTTGATAGGCGGATAGGTAAACATTCCGTGTTGTCGTGCGTGAAAATAGTTCCACGACACCCTGATTGACGTTCGTCTAATCGTGAATACTATAGTCACTATATAATTATTGCGTTTACTGTGATGGTCGACGCTAGCGACCAGATCATTCCTTTGGCTTCCAACTAACCACGTCAACGTGTTCCGCGACTGCCCTTAAATGAAACCACAGACAAAATGTGTAATGTTTCTGCAAACACTATACATTGTACATATTGTATACTATTCCTAGAAAATAACCTATATTTATAATTGAAACTTACCACGTGGCTATTGCCTGTCATTGCTTACAGATGTTTACAATTAGCCTATTTAAATGTAATGCTTTTCTCAGCCAAGAACGCGCTTTCAAATGTGCATTTAAACCGATAAGGAGCTGAGTTGTAAACCATTGCATGCGTTCATTCTTGTTAACACACCTGGCAAATTAGGTTATATATGCCGATTTCACAAAGTACACGCATATATAGTATGTGCTTGATTCGTGTGTATTATCATGTACGTATAGCTATAGGTATAAATTCCTGTGGAAGCACACATCCATTTTTTAAACCATTTGCAATGTGGTGCATTTTGAAGTCAAAATAAAACTGCGTCCAACATGTTGTCCTTGTGGACATGTCTAAGGGTATGACGTACATCACCAGCTGTATATCACGACTGTTGTATACACGTTAGGGTACAAGACAGGGTTGGTTTCCTGTATCGTGTCATCGAGTGTGTTGGGTCTCTCAGCGACATTCGCCATCTCCCATCTTGTCTTCCATGTTGTAGCTGGCGTAGATCACGTGACATGTCTTGGAACACCTCGTACAGCTGGACAGTGTCGTGGTGTCAGGTAGTGGGCTACTGAGCTACTAACAGTCGTGTGTCTGCAGCAGTTCCTGCAGCAATTGATCCACAAACGGCAGATACATTGTCCTCACACTATACCGTCCTTGTCAGTTATATCAGCGGGCTCCTTCTCACGGACAGTTCCTCTGTCTACCATCAAGTAGTAGTAGTTGCCTCCTTGGCAGAGGTTACACTGTTTGGACTGTAGGAATGTGATCAGAGGAAGCCGACTTTGGAGGACATGCTCAACGGTCACTAAAGTTATGATGAAGTCCACATTTTTGATGGACAAGTAGCATCCTACTTTGCCGTCCCATCTTCTTCCCAATATCCCAGGGCAGTGACTACAGCAGTGAATGCTGAGTTGAATGTATACAGAGCGATCGCACGACTGGACCATCTTGTCTCCCATATGCAGATTAGCTATGTTGTTCATACCAGCTTGTGCTTCTTCGTCTAACTCGAGCTCAGCCTGAAAGTAACGCAGGGTTGGATTTAAAAAAATATTTGTTTGCCATATTGATGTGGAAGCACGTGCGTGCGCGCTTACGGCTATTTACGCGTCGGATTATGTAATCAATATTTCAGATATACAGTGAAATATTTAATATGTCTTTTGTGATGGACACATTTTTATCTATACCTCCAGGGGCATGTATTAATAAGGTATGTTAATAATAAGGTATATCGTCGTGGGAGGATATGCTCCAGTGGGTTATTGTCCGGGTGAATATTGTCCGGGTGAATATTGACCGTTATTACTGTAAAATTACGAATCAAACAAACGCTCCCCAGATATTAATTTCGATAGCATTTATTCAATAGGCCTTTGTAGAGACATCGGTTCAAATATGTGGTAACAAATCGCACCATGATTGTCATTATGAAAAAACGTAGAAAATACGCATAACAATCCATCCTGAATTCGTTGTGTTCACTCGACCCGTTTGAACCTACCTATATTATAGTACTGCCTACGGCATGCTCGCTCGTTTGAAGCACCTATCGGTGCGCACGAAGGGAGCACTTCTTTTATTTGGCAGGACGCATTATTATGACGGGACGCATTTTACTTACGTGTTTATTTTCTCGAAAAAGAAATCTGCATTCGACGAAAACTGACCTGCAGATTGATGACAAAACAAACAACGACACGGAGTATTAATTAAAATTAAAATCATAACCGCACAACGCAGAACGGCGTGCAACATCGCGTCAGTGATGCCTGCGATCTGTTGCCGGAACAGTGAACTATGCGTATCCAATTTAAATCGCTCATCGTTAGTCAGGACGTAACTAGACGTCTCAATAATAATTACTGCTTCGACAACTCGGCAATTAAATTGATCAGCAGTGCGGAGTTTCCGAACGCCATCATTACGATCTCCCCAGCCATCGGCGGCGTCTCGGTCGCGTGACGAGATTAGCTTCGTTTGGATTCTTCGTTTCACTGCGACACGTGTGTTCGCTAGGTGATTAGACAAGCAAGACAGAGATTTGGAAAGACGGTAGTGGTTAAGAAGTGTAAGGGCCCGGCTCGGGAAGAACCCTTATGTGTAATAACATGTCGGGTTAACAGTGTTTAATCCGCGATGTCTAGCAACATTGCATTGTCATTGTTTTTTGTTTTATTCCACGAAAAAAACGGTAGGGAAATGACAAAAAAAATCCAGCGAAGTTATCGTCCCCTGCCGGGCAACGTGTCAACTCTGTGACGCCTACCGTCCTCTCATTCCGGCAGTCCCGAGGGATGTCCACCGCGAGGCCGGAGACCGGGATGGAAGCCGGGAGAGGCGGGCAGAACGGCACGCCTAGGCGGGCAGGGGTGACAGGTCTCGCTGGAAATTGTCGACGAAACGCGACGTCACTCACTCGAGCACGCGCGCCAGCTCGTTAGCGTCACATCACTGTCGACGTCATCGACGTCAGAAGTGGGCGATAATTAATCGGCGCGGCTGTAATTGTCGTCTGGCTGTCGCTCGCCCGTTGAGACAATGCCAGGCGGAATTAATTGCGCCGACAGAGGTCACTATTCTCTGCGCCTTCTGCGCATTTTATACGCGTCCGTTTATGATGCAGCTGGGCTGGTAGTTTTACGAATGTCTTGTAACGGTGTCTGGGACCGTATTCTCGAAAGGCGTTTTTACGGAAAACTTGAGTTACGAATTCATAAGCCTTTCGAGAATACGGGCCCTGGTGGATAGAACTCTTTGTTTTGTGGTGGTAGTTGTTATCTTCGTCATTATTACTAATGTCGTCAACGTCGAAGTCAAAATATACCTAGTTCATCTGCATGCACGCGCATGCGCAAACATACACGGTTCGTGTATGTTAATGAAATCCCTCTTATGGCATCTTTTCCTGACTGTCATTAGTGTTGCATTTTGTTCGAAATTTGACGTTTTTATGCTGTACTCTGCTCAATGCAAACCGTGTGCACAGCTAGACTGAGTCAGCAAGTTGCCGCAAGCTTTTCTATTATTTAATATTTTAGGAATTTCGGTACGAATTTCGACGTTATGAAGATTTAACAAGATTGCCATCCCAAACAACAAGTTCAGGATGGCAAGTGGACAAGGAAGCCATTGGCTTATCGAGAATCCAACAATTTTCTCATCTATGTGTAGCCCGCTCTTATCATATATCTGTCAATTCTATTTTTAAACATATTCACACTACTAGCATTAACACAATCATTTGGCAGTTTGTTCCATTCATTTAGCACCCTCTGTGAGAAAGAGTACTTTGTCATGTCCAACCTACACTGCTCCTTAACTAATGCTGCTTTGTGTCCTCTGGTTCTACTGCCTTCTTTAAGTTAAAAAACATATTCCTATCAACATCCTCATAACCATTCACTATTTGAAACACTTCTATTTGGTCTCCTCTTAGTCTCCTGAAAGTAACATGACTAAACACTGAAGGAGGAAACATGCAACATTGTCGAATGTGATGGCAAGTCCGATTTTTTGTGGTAGCTATTGTTGATAAGACACTGAAAGATGTGTATTAAATTGACGTTACAGTAATTACGTGGCATCTAATCGATGTCCTTGCGACAACATCGGTTTAACAGTTTATCATCAAACAGATCAAGTGGATTGTTCCTTTGATCTGAATGGCTTATTTTTTAAGGCTACCTGATAGATAAGATTACTCCGCCGCTCGTATCAGCGTGGACCAGGATGTGCGACAACATCTCGTAGGAGAGAGATACGTCCGGTTGGTGTAACCGCTCGCGTGTATTGTCTGTGTGCGAATAAAAAAACAGCATGTTTTATTCTGCCCGTCGTGGCCCAGCGACTGGTGCGCCATCTGTTGAGACACTGGTATTGACGCCTAAAAGCGGCTCAAGATTACTTTATGTAGTCACGTGTTTGCGCATCAGTGTTCAAAATATGCGGTCACCTATTTTTCTGATGGGTCAATAATTTTTTTTAATTAGTGGTCTCTGTGACCACCTACTTTTCCGGAGAAAATAATAATATTAATAATAATGATAATAATAGTACATTTATTTCTAACATTACACATATGCAGTGTATATACATACATTGCTACCGCAGAACATTTCTAGACAATGCTCATTTAAATCATGCATATTTAAAAGATTAATAGTAACAATCATAGTGTGCTATAATAAAATTATTATGCTGGAAACGGAGAATTGAAATCTAAACTTATGTTTACTCTCGGCTGTTGTATTCGTTTGCAAGAATAATTATGTATGCATATATTCATATACACACATACACGTATACATATATATTTTTACTCTTTTCTATAGTAATCCCTTGTATCATACTGACAAAACAATGTGAAAATTGGCAGCTGGAAGAAGCAAAATGTTAAAAAAAATTGTTTTACGTCCATATTATTGCCTGACAATGTTTGTTGCGAAAGACGGCGCTCGCGAAGGGCGCGCATTATACTGATTTTTGTAGTTCGGTAATTTTGGTATATCAAATCGAGACATCATCACTGGTGCCGTCATGTCTAAAGAAACCATAATGCTTGTTTTTTGGGGGGGAAGCAATCGAAGCAGAAATCTGCCGCAAAATAAACTTTGAGAAAGACGTACATATAGATACGATGCTGATAAACGCTAACGACACTTTAACGACATTTGGTTAATTAGTTTCGACGGCTAGAAAAAAGAAACGGTGCCGACAAGAGGGGCTTTCTTCTGTCGATGTTGCCGTGGCGCGTGTAGCAAATACCGAACAAAAACAACGGTGTCATTGGACCCGACAGGTACATAAAGTAACTAATATAGCATCCCCTAAGTAAAGAGTACGGCGATAGGTTGCTCTCTGACAATACCCATGAAAAGTGAAAGCGGTCACCTATAGACTAGTATAGAGTCAACAAAAACAAAACTCGATAACCGAGATCGTTTACTTTCGGACCTACGCATGAAACTCCCACCTATATAGTGGAGATGCCATACTTCTCCTCATACAACTACCAAACCTACATGTGCATGTCACATATTTAAAAAGTTCGGTTACTTCCACATAACCATCAAAATTAAACTAAATTTCGCCACGTCCCACGGCGGTTCGCAAAGCGCTACGGTTAACATAAAATCATCGACACTTACAGACTAACGCATCGCGACTCGCAACGTAACAGCCCACAGCAGTCGGATAATTTAGTAAAATGAGGACCAGTAACTCTGTTGCCGGACCAGTAAAATTTGGAAGTTTCTGGTCCGGAACGTTTTGGGTGCCTGGGTAGAACACTGACGCGCATGCGTGGTTGGCGTAGACAACTATATGTAGTTTTCCCATTGAAAGCAATCATAATAGTTGACTCGGGCAATTCCACACCTACGGACCTGCACAAAGGTATGATTGGTTTATTCATCTTTAAATACAAATGCACGCACGCACGCACGCACGCACGCACGCACGCAGATGCACACATGTGCAACATTAAAAATTTCGCCTCGAAGTGGTCATAGTCCCCTCACTTGATAAGTTATACTCCTGCGGCCTTGATCATAATTTTAAAGTACGCCGAGTATCAAAACGCCTTAAGTCGAGCGATTATGTTAATATTCCGCGTCGCATTGGGGCGAGAGGTATGAAAGATGAAAGGAGACCGGCCGAGCTTACTTAAGCTAAGAATACTGAGCTGGCCCGCTCCGACACGTTCAAGTGGCGTCCATAATTAAGAACCGCCGATATAACCGTGAACATTTACGGCGCCATTCTGTCCACATAAGTCGCCCACATCACCAGTAAAGTGCTCTGTGTCGGTCAAGACAGTGCCCAATGTCGTCTGCTTAATTGAGCAAGCGCACAGCGGCCATTATGGCGATAACGCAATTATTTGCCGTTTACGTTGATCGTTCAACGACGCCATTATCGCTCTTTAGCATCTCCGGCACACGGTTGAAGCGAATGGCAATCTCCTTTTACCGCACGCTTGGTCGCCTCATATATAGCGGTGCCTCGAGGCTTCGGGGCTTTGAGAGCTCGGAGCGATATCTCCTGAAAATGCTGCAAAGCTAAGCGAGATCAAAGCGAACTACTGATACAACCTCGTCAGGCACTCGGAGAAACGCGAGTGGAGGCTTTGTGCGCGCTGCGGCCATTGCACGGTGTCCCGTTGGGTAATTGAAGACGCCGTTGCAGGCTATCGGGAGAATCGCGTCTTGTAAAAATTGGCGCAGCTGCTGACATCAAACGAAGGATACAACGGGAAGATCGCCATTGTGGGCCGTGGAACGGGTCCTGGGGAAAGGGTCTAGTCGGTCTAGACACGTCAAATACGGCAGGCAAGCTCATTCTTACTGTTTCAGTGGCATCGAAATATGTTTTCCGCTGACATCAAACGTTGGTCAATGTGTCTGCTATTATATTATTGATACAGTAGTATATAAAACTCTTGTTTGCATAAACGTATTTTAAACCTGTATAACAAGTGTTATGGCAGTGAGTATACACATGATACCATTTTTGTAAAAACACTATAAAATTATGCTTAATGAAAGTTTAAGCCGTTTCTTTTGTCTTAAAGATCATAGGCAAGTATTCCAGAAATCGTGATATAGGATAACAAACAGTTGTATTAGTAGTTTGGAATGCATTACAATGCATTACGTCAGTCTGGCCAAACGAATATCAACAAACATTGCTAATCCATTGCAACGTAGAACATCTACGCACACTAAAAGCTTAAAATGTCACCGTTTGGTGAAAATCGGTGAACTTGGGTGTAACATCAATTTGTCCCAGCTTAGATTTTCTTGTAATGTCACATCTAAAATATTAAAGTTTTTTACTCTTTCGATTCTAGTTTCATCTATCTCGGAAAGGAATTATTTTTTTATTAATTCCTTTCCTACTCAAGATAGATGAAACTATTTTAAATGTAACAGAATGATCAAACTACAGAAAAAGGCAATTAGAATAATGTGTTTAAGTAAATATAATTCGACGCGTACTGGGGTGGAACTGCTGGAACGAGGCCAGACGTGTAGCAGCTGACAGCGCGAGCTGGAGGAGATGCACTTCGGCCTTTTATGGGCCTCTTGACCCGAAGAGGATAGGTGAGGTGAAGTGAGGTGAAATATAATTCACATACTGAGTCGGAGTGAGTCATTGTTTAAGAAATAAAACATTCTTAATGTAACAGATAATATTATGTTGCAATTACAGGAATACAAATTTTATTATAAATATGTGCACATGAAATTACCAGTATATTTACAAAACTTAAAATTTTTCTAAATAGAAATGTTCACAACATTAATACACGAATACACGAAAATATCCACACAAATAGAGAAAACATGATTTTGCCAAACGCTGCATTAGATATGATATTCCATTACCAATAAACAATACTTCGAATCACATAAGGAACAAAATTTTTAGCTTACATGAATTTACTATAGGTATGCCAAAATGTGCTTTCTACAAAACTACAGAGAACAGTGCTATATGCTAAATTGTTACATTTGTGGACAGACTTAATAATTCAATTATAAAGTTTTTCATATTTCGTTACTTCTGTTAATTTATGTATAAACTGTACTGTAATTAGTATGTCAGATGTAAACGTATATATTTGCCAGATTAAAAATTAATTCATTTTATTTACCCTTTGAGATTTTGTCATCATTAAATGATAAAATAACTGAAATGTTTGTCAAACCTATTTTGAAAGTTATGTACTTGTGTTGTTATTAGTTTTCGAAGTACTTAAGCTAAGCGAACTTTGTTGAAAATTATAATACTGGTGTGGCTGCCACGAGATCGACCAACAATGGTCTCAGTGGCAGTCTCCCTGATCATTTTTAAGTTTATCTACAGCCAACCGATAGTCCATGTCTAGGCTGTTGTAATGTCATTATACTTCAGTTTTAATATATTTGTGTTGTACATTTCAGTTTACAATGCATATATTACTTGTTATTTATTAACACGTTATTTGACCTGTAGATTTTCACTGTATCGACAACTGTACTGTTTAATTTGTGCATCAAATAAACTTCCGATTCCGATTCATTATTTGAAACACAATTAAAACACTGCCACATTAGATTTTAAATAACAGCTCGCGTAGACCGAGACACTTTGTGCACAGAGCTTAGACAAAAGCGCAAAGCCAAGGGCTGATACGGATGATACAAGTCTACTAAAAATTAGATCGACACAGTTGTTAGAAATAGCATATATCAAGTTATTTTGATAAAATCAAAGAGTGTCCGCCTATTTCCAATATTCGTAATAAAATTTTTACCGCGAAAGACGGCGCTCGCGAAGAGCGCGCATTGTACTGATTTCTGAAGTTCGGTAATTTTGGTATATCAAATCGAGACATCATCACTGGTGCCGTCACGTCTAAAGAAACCATGCTGCTTATTTTTTTTGGAAAAACAAACGCAATCGAAACATAAATCTGCGCAAAAAAAACCTTGAGAAAGACGTACATATACGATGCTGATAAACGCTAACGACACTTTAACGACATTTTACTCACCCAGTTTCAAGGGTCAGAAAAAAGAAACGGTGCCGACAAGAGGGGCTTTCTTCTGTCGATGTTGCCGTGGCGCGTGTAGCAAATACCAAACGAAAAACGACGATGTCAGTGGACCCGGCAGGTACATAAAGTAACTAATATAGCATCCCCTAAGTAAAGAGTGCGGCGATAGGTTGCTTTCTGACAATACCCATGGAAAGTAAAAACGGTCACCTATAGACGATAGGATCGATATTCTAAATCAATAACAGTTATTTCATAGATTTAGTTTTGGTGCACCAGCAGTAGCCGCGGTAGATGGTGGACGAAACCAAGGCTTCGGTTAATAAATCAGACCAGGTTGGTTTGGCACAATTCGCTGTCATTACTAACTTCGTTTTCGTGACAATGCGACCGCGTTGTTGACTCGTACGTGTACGGACTGATATTTAAATAGATAAGTCTACGTCAGTTGCACTGTCAGATATCAGATCTAACCCTTGCTAAAAGTTATAGTAAGTGCCAACTGAACTGTAGGCGAAGTCGGTTCGTTGGGCCAAAATGACGCCACGCAGCCTGACATCCACCGGCAAAAATCCGTAAACTGGTTGCAGAAACTGCCTTCGGGAATGAAGGTATACCCCCCCCCGTTTATGACTAAATTAATGTAACTTTATAAAATGTCATGACTGAACATGAATAAAGGGGTGCAGTTCTAGCCACAACGAGTAAAAACAACTGGAGTGTGGTGAACAGTTGCCTGCAGTTGAGCAATATATAATCAACGCAAACTCACAAGGAAAGCACTGCAAGGCATGAAGTAACGCTGACTTCTCCCGTACGTCGTAACAACAACTCGACGACTTGCCTTGTGGCAAATTGAGTGGATGATTCAAGACAACTGCAACAGGTTTATTTACTCGCGTAGCGACACTTCATAAATCAGACCAAACAGCCGAAAAACGCCAGTTGGTCTAACCTATATAGCATTGATGCATGTCCCTGTCATCACGATTAATGACAGTTTTAAGTACGTCGTTCTCGGGTCAAGCTTAGCTCCGGGGTCGCAGCCGTGATCGATGTACAGTGACGTGAAACATCGGGTTGCTCTTATGTATAAAATGGCGCATTCTTTCGTCGTTTTTCTGTCCGACACGTACCATACACGAAATAAACGTGTCTTCTGTTCGTGGAGTGACTAATTTCGGCTTTGCGCAAAGCGTCATGGGTATACAACATCCCTGCTTTTTCCCCGCGAATTTCAATACCGCATCTCCTAACTTGCAAACATAATGGGACAAACACTGAATGTGTAACTGATTTTGATTTCTTAGGTATCACAATAAATAAACATTCCAATAGGGGCAGCCTTATAATTAAAATATATAATGAAATTAGAAAAAAAATGAAATTTTAAACTTATACTTTTGTTGCAATTAAATATATTATATGTAATGCATATTTCTGTAATCTTACCCTTCCACACATAAATTATGGTATATTAACATAGGGACATCAAGCACACCGGGTTTTCAAACCCTAAAAGCTTAACGTTGCTGCTTAACTCTCTGCACTGACCTAATTAAATAACAAACTAACGAATGAACGAACGAACGAACGAATGAAAGAAAGAACGAACGAACGGACGGACGGACGCACGTGCCCTGTAGTGTCTACACTTGAACAAGAACGCATCAAAGCTTTATAATATGAAGATGTTAAGTATCGTATTATAATTATTTAATAATTGTTCTGCATATAACTGTAAACGCGTTTTAGCACACATTGAACCTTCCCGGCATGCTAAGCATCACATACTCTAAGTGGCGTCGTTTTGCGAAAAATCAACGTTCGTTCGTTCGTTCTGTTCAGCAATTCGACGTGTATGTACACGTGCATGCGCGCACGTATATGTGCACATGCGGGTGCATTCACACACGTAAATATCCACGACATACGCACACACACGCACACTCACACGCTAACACATATACCAATTACATTGGAACAATTATATTCACACTGTACATTATCCAATGTTCTGACATGTTCATCGTTCTCCAGTATGAGAACATTCCGAGACTACCCGTTCCCGCGTGTCCACGAGCATTCCGATACAAAACCATTGGCCGTTCCCAGGACGGTTCGAATGCGTCCTGCCCCAGATGGTTTACGATCGTTGCCGCCAGCAACATCTGTTTTCACGGCGGCGACAATCGCCACGACAGCGGTTCTACCATCTGCCCGGCGCTGTTAACTCTGCGTTGCGTGTCCGAGACTTTGATGCCGTAATTAAGTTTGTGTAGGAGACGAGCTCCATCTGCCGCGATGTCGTGTCTGGCTGGCGAGGCGTACAAGACTGCCGCCGGCGACAGGTAATCGGGACATATGTCAGCCGTCTCCGTTGCCCCGCATCGAAGTGTCGTTTACGACAGTTAGTCACCGAGCACGCTGACTCGTAACACGTAGGCCGCGTAAGCCCTATAAACATTTCTACCTCTGGACCCTACTTTATGTGGGTCATCCAACGTGTAAGCCCAACATTTGTGCGTTCGTGTGTGTGTGTGTGTGTGTGTGTGTGTGTGTGTGTGTGTGCGTGCGTGCGTGCGTGCGCGTGCGTGTGTGCGTGCGCGTGCGAGCGTACCTATATTCGGTTGGCCTTCCAACATGTAGGCCCTACATGTACATATCCAGGCCCTACATATACACATCCAGGCCCTGCATGTACACATCCAGGCCCTACATGTACACACCCAGGCCCTACACTATGTTACTGTGGTTAAGGTGGTTAATGTAGTTAAAACTGCTTTCTCAACTGATTTAGCCTTTCGCAAATCTGGTTCATTTGTGTCCAAATATGTAGTGTGTGAATAGTTTATGTAACATCGGCAGTCGATTTAATACAAAAATGCCTATTTTTTTCAAATCATCGAAATAATTGATTTTAGTCGTTAGATCTGGTAAGGATAAAAATAGTGGATATCCAAAATGGTGAACACTGTGTGGGTCAATGCTGATCATGGGCGTGACTTCCATCCTCTCGCCGATCATATGACAAAGTTACGAAATTTCACCAAGGAACAAAATCGTGATTTTTCAGCATTTCGATTTTCACTTCAGTAAATGCTTGAACAAGCATTAACTGATTTAATAATTTGTCTGATGATTTCACAGAAACTATATATAAAAGTTGCACAAACGAAAAAAATGTATTAAGCACCTTTAATTGTTACGGCTGTTTAATACTCGCCCACGGGAATTTGTCGTATTTGAATTAAGTGATTTCCTAGCGAAACAAATTTAATAACCTAAACCTCCCGAGTCATTAGCTCCGAGTCGTATCGTTGCGCACAGTGAGGAATTGTCTGGTTGTTTTGTCGCATTGCTTCAATGGCGAATGTAATGATGCTTTATTGCCCAATTTGAGAAAGATGAGATGAGCGAGATGTTCGTTACATGTCGGCCACAAGATGTTCGTTAGATGTCGGCCACAACATGACGAAATTAGAAGAAGAATATGTTTAAATTTCAAGACAAAATTACTTATTTGATGAAAATCCCATACTGTACAAAGTCGACTTCTAAATATAGGCCAATCACAATTGGTTCTTCAATTCACATTGTTGGGATGTTAAGTCAGCAATACACTTCAAATGTATTACATATTTTAAATGTTGACCTCTGAATAGGTTTTATGATGAATTTTCTACTATAAGTAAAGTTTTAAAAAGTTAATGATGATTTCGTAATTTGAGTGATAAATGACCTACACTTCCATCTGTCGCGAGGCAGTCCGTCCGCGACGGTTGACCTGGGGTGCGTGACAGAGGGCCGGGGGCAACGGGTAATTGCGAGACACGTCAATCAACAGTTTCTCGGTAAACATCTGTGTCATATTTTGTGGGAATCTTCTTGAATTTGGCATCCTTCTTTGTGGAAATATTCTCGAATTCCAGTCGACCCTTTTACATGCGGGAGATTCGTCGGTGGACTCTGCGCTAACAGCGGCGTTTTATTTGTCATAATGTAGACCTATCATCTTACGTTTGGACGCCTGGATAGTTCGCGTGTCATATTTAATTATCGGTTTCAATTCGGCCGTTAACTTTGAATACGTCTGTTAACTTTGTTATAGATGACAAGTCCACGTTAATGATAGGCACTTAATGCATTACCCTATACATTTTCCCGTCTCTTATGTTGAATTCATACATGCGCATTTAGACGAATTGGGCACTTTTCTTCATCTTAGGTTTTTTTTAAAACAACTCTGCTTCCACACTTTATCCTCTGTTCAACACGGCCTTTGTAAATAAATAATAAAAAAGGTTATTTATTTTACAATTTTAATTATCTTCAGACAACAAAGACAAGAAAACTAGACAAACTGTGCTGGCGGGCCTCATGTGGTATTGACAGAAGAACTACGTCATTAGAGACCGAAGGAGGCAGACGAGACCCCGAGTCGACGGCCGTCACTGGATCGTTTGCCTTCCCGCTCAAGTGAACCATGTTGCTAGACCACCGGTAACACGATGGTGTAGAACGACCCCGCGTCTACTGATAAGTACTGATAAAAAAATCACATTTCTATGCATCAGCCATAACAATGCACAACACTAACGTGTTTTATAATAACTAGCAAAAATGCCCATCCTTCGGACGGACTTTCATGTTTACCAAGTGATACGAAGGATACAAGACATTATTACAGAAATATCCATATGTGCCTTAGTACTTGACTACTTGGTGTTCCCAGTCAACATCTTGATTGTTCATGTTTACCAAGTGATACGAAGGATACAAGACATTATCACAGAAATATCCATATGTGCCTTAGTACTTGACTACTTGGTGTTCCCAGTCAACATCTTGATTGTTCATGTTTACCAAGTGATACGAAGGATACAAAACATTATCACAGAAATATCCATATGTGCCTTAGTACTTGACTACTTGGTGTTCCCAGTCAACATCTTGATGGTTTCTTTCCAACTATCGAAATGGCGATGTAAGGGAACAGGAGGGTTGTGCCAGTAGTTCCGGTTTGGGGAACAGTAGACGATAAAGTGGGGAAAGACACAAGAGATGCTAGGGAGAACTCACCTCAGCCTGGGAGGAAGCTGAGAGGAGGGAAGGTGACAGGTCATAGGGAGACAGGACGTAAGGAGACGGGAAGGAAAGGAACGGGAGGGAAGACAACCAGAGTGAAGGAGAGGGGAGTAGGGGAGACAGGAGGGAAGGAGAAGGGAGTGGGGGAGACGGGAGTGAAGACAACCGGAGTGAAGGAGAGGGGAGTAGCGGAGACAGGAGGGAAGGAGAAGGGAATGGGGAGACGGAAGGGAAAACAACCGGAGTGAAGGAGAGGGGAGTGGGAGAGACAAGAGCAAAGGAGTGGGAAGTGGGGGAAGACAGGAGGGAAGGGGTCAGGACAGAATGTGATGGAGGGGATCGAAAGGAAGAGTTATTCTGCAGCAGTGATAGAGGGGGTGAGGAAGAGAGCGATGGTGTTTGTGGGGGATTCGATAGTTAGGAAGACCGACAGAGTCTTAAACAAAGTAGATGATGTGGTGGTGCTTGCCTGGAGCCAAAATAGAGGCGATAACCGAGAGGGTAAAAAACATCGTAGGCTCGGGTAAGGGGGGATCTGTTTTAGTACACGTAGGGACAAATAACGTAGAGAGGGAGGGTACAACTGCCATAGTTAGGAAATATAGGCAGTTGGTCAGAACACTAAAACAGACGCGGGTTGAGCAGGTAATACTGTCAGGGATTTTACCTGTAATGGGCAGGAGGGGTCACAAATATCGAAATTGTCGGGGGATAGCAATCAACATGTTAGTCCAGAGGCTGTGTAGGGAAGAGGAAGTTGAATTTGTGGATTTATGGGGAAGTTATGTTGGGAGGGCCGATATGTACATGAAGGATGGGCTTCATTTAAGTGGAAAGAGGGCGGCAGTATTCGCGGACAAACTTTCAGCAGCAGTAGATAGCCACTTGGGTACAATGACAAATATTTTTGGAAGTAAACATTCTTTAAACTAGAAGTGCAGGGGGGTTACCTAGAGGTGTCTCAAGCAGAACAAGAGGTCACTAGCACAGATAAACCAATATCAAATCATCCGAAAAACATCTGAAAAAGGTTATAGATGCGTATGTTTAAATGCAAGGAGCATAGTAAATAAAAAAACGAATTAAACATTATGGTAGAAGATATTGACCCTCACATAATTGGTATAACTGAATCATAGGCCAACATAGATATAACTGATGCTGAATTAGGACTGACAGGATACGTAATGTTTAGGAAAGATCGAATAGGAAGAAGGGGCGGGGGAGTTATTTTATATGTTAAAGAATCTATTCAGGCTTATGAAATAGAAGTAGAGAGGGAAGCAGATTGCGATGAAGCTGTTTGGTGCAAAATTGTTTCAGGAAATTCAAAATTAACTATTGGATTAGTTTACCGAAGTCCAAACATAAACGAAGAGGACAACACAAAAATAAAAAACGCTATAAAGGAAGTTAGTAAAGGGGAATGTATCATAATGGGAGATTTTAACCATGGACACATACAATGGAATTCTCTAGAGAGCACAGGGATTGAGGATCAACAATTTCTATGTTTAATCCAGGATAGCTTTCTTACTCAGCACGTACTAGAACCAACCAGGGGAGAAACTGTATTAGATAAAGTTTTGTCATCACAAAAAGAATTAGTGGACAATGTAAAAGTATTTGAACCATTGGGTAATAGTGACCATAATCAAATACATTTTGACATCAATGTAAAATCAGAAAGTAAAAATAAGAAAACGTACAAGAGAAACTTCCACAAAGGTAACTACAAAGATATGAGAAAATACTTAGCAAAGCTAGATTGGAATAACATGCTGATGAATAAGACCGCAATTGAATGTTGGAATATTCTAAAATATGAAATTGAGAGTATCATCGATAAATTTGTTCCCTTTCAAAAACAAGGAAAACGGTGTAGAAAGAAACACTTGTCAAAAGAGGCAATTAGAAAAATAATTCTAAAACAAACTATGTGGAGGGTTTATAGGGGTACCAGAAAGGAAGAAGACTATGCAAAATACAAAGAGGCACTTAATGCAGCTACAACTGAAATCGGACAATCTAAAAGAAGCTATGAGCAAAAACTGGCATGTAACATAAAAAATGACAGCAAGAGTTTTTATGCATATGTCAGGAGTAAACAAAACGTACAAGACAAGGTTGGACCTCTAGAAGACAGTGCTGGAAATATGATATCACAGGGGTTTTTACTGGCGGAAGACCTAAATGGTTACTTCAGTTCAGTGTTTACCAAAGAAGATATTAGTTCATTACCAGTTGCTGATGCTAAATTTCAGGAGGCTAAATCTGACTATTTAGGTCCGTTAGTTGTAACTCCAGAATTGGTAGCTAAGAAAATAAAGGCAAGGAAGGATAACAAATCACCGGGAGTGGATGGGATTCCTCCAAAATTACTAATGGAAACAGTAGATCAAATCAGTATACCACTTGCAAGAGTATTCAACTTGTCATTAAAAGAGGGAGTTGTTCCGTTTGAATGGAAAGAAGCAAACATCATACCATTATTTAAAAAGGGTTCGAGAAATAAGTCAGAGAATTACAGACCAGTGAGTTTAACGTCAGTGATTTGTAAATTATTAGAAAGGTTAATTAAAGACCATATGGTGAACTTCCTCGTTAAGCATAAATTATTAAATTCATCTCAACATGGATTCCTTAAAGCGAGGTCATGCTTAACAAATATGTTATGTTTTTTGGAAGAAATCACTAAGTGGATAGACGTGGGATCGCCAGTAGGTATTATCTACTTAGATTTTCAGAAAGCTTTTGACAAAGTGCCACATCAAAGAGTACTACTTAAATTAAAAGCCCATGGTATCGGGGATAGCATAACTGACTGGATAGAACAATGGCTGACTGACAGAAGACAACGAGTTGTAGTAGATGGAGAAGTTTCAAATTGGAAATCGGTTTTGAGTGGGGTACCTCAAGGATCAGTATTAGGACCTATATTATTCTTAATTTATATCAATGACTTGGACGAGAGTATAACAAGTAAGGTACTGAAATTTGCGGATGACACAAAACTGTTTAGAAAGGTTAATACTGATGGTGATAAACAACATTTACAAAACGATCTAGACAGATTAGTGAAATGGTCTGAGAAATGGCAGATGCAGATTCAATTTTGGGAAATGTAAATGCCTACATACAGGACATGGGAACTTGAATGTAAACTATAAAATGAGAGATACTGTTCTGGGTACTACTGTAAAAGAAAAGGACTTAGGAGTTACAATAAGCGCTGATATGAAAGTTTCAGAGCAGTGTGGTATTGCAGCTTCAAAGGGTACTCAAATTCTTGGATTGATTAGAAGAAACATAACATACAAGGGAAAAAAGTTAATTATACCTCTTTATAAAGCAATAGTTAGACGTCATTTAGAATACTGTATACAAGCATGGAAACCATATCGTAAGAAGGATATAGATACGCTTGAAGGCATACAAAGGAGAGCAACTAAAATGATTCCAGAACTTAGAGACCTTAGTTATGAAGAACGCCTGAAAGAATGTGGTTTAACAACTCTAGAGACAAGGAGGTTAAGAGGAGATCAGATTGAAGTTTTTAAGATATTGAATGGGTATGAAAATATTGATAGAAATATGTTTTTCTCACTCAAGAAGGATAGCAGAACTAGAGGACATGAGGTAAAATTAGTAAAGGATCAATGTAGATTGGACATCAGGAAGCACTCGTTCGCACAGAGGACAATAAATGAATGGAACAAATTGTCTACAGATTGTGTAACTGCTAGCAGCGTGAATATGTTTAAAAACAAGGTTGACACATATCTCAGGAGGGCGGGTTATAAGTAGGTGAACATTGTTGGACTCTCGATAAGCCAATGGCTTCCTTGTCCATTTGCCATCTGGGCCTTTGGCTTGGATGGCAAATCTTGTTAAATCTTGTTAAATACTGGCAGTCATAGTAGCGTGTACCGGCGCCTTGCCGTTGTATTATGTAACTTCGGACAATCGAAGACAAAAATCATTACGTCATCAACAATTACACGTAATTGTTCGCATATAGCGTTGCGGACAATAATGTACGCAATAAATACAAAGGATAATACGATTGTTCTTTAAAAAGGTAAAAGCGGGGTAAATTTCTAAAAAAAATTTGCTGAGCCGACCCGACCGTGTCGTCGTAGATGACCCGACCGTGTGGTCTTAGATGAACCCTGAAAGTTTGGCACCCGAGGCGCAAAGCGTCTACGAGGAGTAGTCTAACATACAAAAATACATACATACACTTGCTCGATTATAAGCATTGTTTGATTATGGCAGTGTAATCATAAAAAAGAAAATAATTGCCCTAAAAGTGGGACATTACGTAACCCCTTTGCCTCGATTTGGTAACAAAACACATCATCAGCAATCACTAGCTATGAAATATAAGTGTTACTATTCGCAACACACTTTGGCACGCAACAATTGTTGGGTATATTTGTAAAACATTAATAATCCCACAATTCTTCACGACTGGAATTACGTACAGTGATAGTGGGCGTGGTCTATTAGGGTCTGGTAAATGTTCTCTACTTGGCAACCTGCCCTTCCACCTGCTGGTCTGTGAGTTATGCCCTTCGACCTGCTGGTCTGTGAGTTATGCCCTTCCACCTGCTGGTCTGTGAGTTATGCCCTTCCTCCTGCTGGTCTGTGAGTTATGCCCTTCGACCTGCTGGTCTGTGAGTTATGCCCTTCGACCTGCTGGTCTGTTTTCTGTGAGTTATTTATTTGCGATAAAGTTTCCTATCATGACTCATGATGAGAGTAAATTGTATTGTTCGTGCGCTGAGTTGATTCTGTATTACTTCATTATAATTATAACATATAAACATATTTCAGCAATCGCTGTCGTCTATGCAGCTGATAGCTGACCTACAACCAGTGGCGTATTTACCTGGTAGTGGGTCAAGGTTCCCTTTGGCAATTTTTTTCGTGCATAACCTGTTGCGCCATTACATGGTACCACATGGTAAACTAATGGCTAATGGGGGGGGGGGGCTAAGCTTGCCCCCCACGGCTTCTCGTTTCCTAGAGATACGCCACTGCCTACCACAAAAACACACCTGTGGAACGATCTACGAGCCAGTCTCGAGGACATTGCTAACGTTATACTGCTATATCTTAAGACATTGTTAAACAAGCAGCGATAACATACATTGTTAATTACTTTGATTGTTGAAAGGACTTTTTTAATTCTGACCAATGCGTTCGGTTGTTTTTACCACGTGTTATCGTGTTTTATGATCCACGCCGAACATGTTATATACAGCGTCTTGCATTTATTGTTTTATTAATGAAAATATATATTTTGCGTGTATGTCAACTTTGAATAATAGCGTGGCTTAAATCGCCACAGAGCGCTCGGTGAATACGACGCTGCTTATATGTTGTATTTTATTATTTCTTATTTTTCATTCAATATTGTTCGCGAAGTGCTTAAAAGCGACATATGCCATTACTATGTATTCCGCTACTGAAGTTCGTCACGCATGGCTGCCTCAACTCGCTACAACTTCTGTTCGTGCGACGTAAGCCGCGGCAGATGTCGCCATCTCCGGTATAATGCGAGGGTTTTGTTCGTATTCTCACGTAACGATTCCAGTGTTCGTTCCCGTGGCATTCCGACAGTTGGCTTGTTCGATACCATCTACTCCTCTTTGGCGGCGCCGGAAGCGAGCAGTTAGGTCGGACGGGACAATGCCGCGCGCGATCCCATCTCGCCGAATCAAGACATCTTAGAACTGTTGTCCTGGTAATTACTGGAAACTCGCCCGGAAAACACAACAGAGACGAGAGGCAGCATCTGCGTATAACAGTATCAGAGGTCGTATTTCAGCGGCATATGGTTTATACTCGTCGGTAACGATGAAGGTTAGTAATCTACGACCGCCCAGATAACGCTACTCGGTGATATTACTCGCATTGTCTGCGAGCAGTTATAAAATTAAACCACACCGTTGCAGATAAGAAGTGTTTTGAAGTTTGTGACTTCTAACGAGCTTTGTTCGAATTCCTTTGATCTTCTTGAAATTCTGCCCCTGTGGTTTGTGGCGCTAACGACATCTTATATATTGGATGTGTAGCCGGGAAGATACGGCAGTCGGAGACGGGTATATTCATGTCGCCTCGCCAGACTCTAAATAAACACAGCTAATAAGTACCGTTACCTCCAAAGGAGGGATGGAATGTGGCATGGAGCTATAGGATAAGGAGTGAGTGAGTGAGTGAGTGAGTGAGTGAGTGAGTGAGTGAGTGAGTGAGTGAGTGCGTGAGTGAGTGAGTGAGTGGGTGAGTGAGTGAGTGCGTGGGTGAGTGAGTGAGTGAGTGATGAAGAAAAGAGAAAGAGAGGAAGAAGGAATGAGGGATGGAAAGAAGGGAAGAAGGGAAGAAGGGAAAAAGAGAGAAAGGGATGGAGGGAGGAAGTGATGACAGAAGGAAGGGAGGGAAGGGAGGGATGAAAGAAGGAAAGGAGGGAGAATAAGAAGAGTGGATAAATGGAGAAAGGGAGAAGGAGAGAAAGGGAGGAAGGGAGGAAGGGAGGAGGGGAGAAGGGACGAAGGAAGGAAGGCAGGAAGGGAGGAAGGAAGGAATGGATGAAGAGATGAAGGAAAGAAGGCACGAAAGTAGTATGTTTTGTTAAAACTGGTAAACGGCGACTATCCCGAGGGGGCATGTCCTCAGTGAGATGCCCGGACAGCTGCGAGACGCCACTGCCAGGGCGGCCGATTCGGGTGACGCGGTCGACGCTGCCGAGACCCCCGCGGTACGGCGACGAGGCGAGCCCGGATACTCCAGTCTTCACGCCAACCGACCCGGAATGAACCACGCCGCGCTAGCACTACGCGCGCAGCCATATTTAACATGTCAACGGCAACATGAAAGCAGAAATATAATCGTCTTCCATTTGCACTCAATTAACAGCGTCGCGGTCGTTTATTACACGTTGCCTCATGTTGCCGGTTTTTTCCGCCCGGCGGCGTGTCAAGCTGGGGACGAACAACGTGTGTTTCGCCATTGTCAGATGAGTAATTCAAAGTGGCATAAGTAGCGGAATATCATTATTACCACTCGAATAGATTACATATGGGTCCACACTTTCGCCAGCTTAAGAATATCTGATTACATATTATTTGCACTCACAGGATAAGCACCAGATCGGATATTAGCGCTATCGTCATGTTTGCAAGCATTTTACCGAAACACTAATTTATGCTTATTACGAGCACTTTTTACACGTATCAGCGCATCGTTTATTTCATGGAAGCTGACTTCAATGTGATTGCAAAAGACAACATTATAATGTTCCACTCCAACTGTAGGTTTGTATCAGGCAATGATAAAACGTCACGTTTGTTGTTTATAAAGAAGCAACTAACGCGAAGCAGCTTTGCCTTCAACTAGTATTACATATCCGGTATTCGTTATTAAAACGATAATTGCAAGTGCAAGTGCACGCACGCACGCACGCACGCACGCACGCACGCACTCTCTCTGTCCCTGTCTCTGTCTCTGTCTCTGTCTCTGTCTCTGTCTCTCTCTCTCTCTCTCTCTCTCTCTCTCTCTCTCTCTCTCTCTCTCTCTCTCTCTCTCTCTCTCTCTCTCTCTCTCTCTCTCTCTCCCTCTCTCTCTCTCTCTATCTCTCTCACTCACTCACTCACTCACTCACTCACTCACTCTCTCTCTCTCTCTCTCCCTCTCTCCCTCTCTTCCTCTCCCTCTCCCTCTCTCTATCTCTCTCACTCACTCACTCACTCACTCACTCACTCACTCTCTCTCTATTAAAACATTACGAATTATTGAACGAACGGCTATGTAATCAAAACGATGCACTAGTAACAAATAGTTTCGACGTCATTCTACGCTTGCGCCATCCGACAGCCGACTGACTTGTATCACTCAGAACTACTTGCCGCACCATGTCCATCTGTACACCGCCAGACATAAGACTGAGACTAAAAGCCGAGCCAAGTGCGAAATATCTCACCGATACCACATACGGGTGTATCGTGGAAGTCTACGTCGCATCAGCTGCTTAGACCGTGACGTAACATCGTGTCACAACTCGAGAGGGTGTCGCGATGATATCTCGAGTACCTGGCGTGCAAACTCTTTGATGTCGCCGCCAAGGCGTACCACAGGTGAGCCGAGAGGACGACGTCCCACGACGATCACACTGGCATCTTCATCTCCTCATCACGACATCCTCTTTGCATCAAAGCGATACACAGCGGTCTTCATCTGTCGGCGCCTCGACCTGTGGAGGAGTCACGCACAGGCGGCTTATGCAGATCTCGGTTTTGGGCGTGGATCCTCGGCCGACCGACGGGTGTTTTCACGCGCAGTGGGGTATAAAGATATAGGGTATTTAATTTAGTGATGAAATTTTATGCCAATTTGGATAACTTTGCGTCAGCTATAGTTTACTCGAAGAGAACCCGTGAACTTGGTCTTTCTTCAAACACATTATAACACACAGGGGCGGATCCAGGGAGGTTAGGCGACCGTATGCCGGAACACGGTCGAACCTATCTTTGGTAAGGGCCTTACAAGAGAGTTTCCAGTCTTCAAGTCATATCTTAGTCTGCCAGATCTACTCAAATTCACTTACGCCAAATAAGATTTCTATAGTGCTTAAATCTTCCTGACCCCGACTTCAGAGGTCCATACACACGGCTTGGCCATGCAAGATCACTAGTTTAGTTTCAATTCCGAGATTTCAGCAGTTCCACGGGACACCCATCTGGAATGGAAGGAATTACATAGGTCCAAAACACAAGTCTTCATGCATCGATTCCTACACGAAATTCCACAGAATAAGAATTAGTGCAGCAATTCATATAGAAAGCCTTAGTGCTGAATTTTTCGTCTCTCGAAAATTTGAATCTATCTAGTATGGACAGCGACATGCTATAGAGCTTGGTTTGTACAAAATAATTTTTTATGAAATCATCGGACGCACTTTTGGTGATCTCACCGAGGCTATATCCTTTTTCGTAAGTTACCTGATCTAACGATCACGGTCAATTCTTTCGATGGTTTTAGTCAAAATACATATTCTTTTATTGAAGCGACTGTGCGTGTTACTTAAACTATTCACACACTAAATATATGAGCATCAATTGACCTGATTCGCGATGAGCTACATGAATTACGAAGACGGCTTTAACTCGGGAAACAGAAGGTTTATTGGAGATATTTGAAGATCAAAGCTGTCTATGTTTTCTTGCACGTGCAAGTATATAGTGAGTCCATGTATGTCGGCTGGTTTATAGTTGTACATTCGTAATGTGTATTGTCCAGGAATGCTATTGACATGCTGCCGTATAGATGTCCTCTGGGGCTCTCATCAAGACCAGAAGGCGCCATTCAACATGATATGACAACCCACGTGTCTTGTTTGACGCCTCATTCTCCATAACCATCGCCGCTGGCCAATAACTATCAGGCAGTTCGGTGTCGAGCATAGGAACAACATTGTATATATTCGATTACAAAGCGGCATATTTCGTTTGGCCGTAAGACGCTTATATGCGATGCCAACTTCTCAAATTTCCGACTTATCGCTTTAAAAGCAGGCTCTTCAAATACATATACACTATATATAGTTGATGACAGCTATAATTGCGTGTATGATTGACTGGTTCTAACGACCGATTCGGGCCGTCTCAATTAACTTTGGAAGAGAGTGGCATCTACTAGATAGGCATATGTTAACACATAGTTCTCTGCATTGTATTTGTAACGTTTCCGGTGTTTACAGATTGTTATGTTTAGACTGACAGAATCCAGTTTCAGGAACCGCTGAGCCGTATCGACTTGTGGTGTGTTTATTATCAGCTTCAGTGCGTCGTAGTTAAACATGGCGGAATAACAAAAACAGGGTTTTTTTAAAATAAAAGCATCATCAACAAACTAATAATTTCAGTTCACTTGTTATGGACATGGTTTTGTGCTTGAGAAATAAATGGCCCATGTGTTTGCGGTCTAGACGCATTCGAGCTTATCAACTTTTGCGTGGTGGGGAGAGTGCATGCACTCTGTGTTGTTTGCACGCTTCTAGAACGCGATGCATTTGAGCTCAAATCTGCACGTTTAACCATTTTTAAATAATGCAACACAAATGCATCATGAAATGTCATTTTACGTACTAACGAGTTTATGCGCGAATACTGTATTTGATCACGCGTAAATGTTGACAATATGTAGATTTTAATCACTATTGATTTTTTATGATGGCTCGACAGGTCTTCATTGTTTTTCAGCTATGTTTCTTGATATTATTCAAGACAAGTTAGCTAGGGCACAGGTGTACATGATGCATTATCCATACACGGCATTTATAAAACACGTTGCCTGCTTTCGTAATTACCTTCACGGCGAATCGTTCTTTGAAATCTCCGCTATATACACACCCTTCCAGGTGGTGTTTAGCGGACAGAAATTGATCGTCTGCGACAGAGTTGTCGTCCAGTATTAATGCTGTTGCCAGAAAACATGACAAGGCATTAATCCAAGCGAGGAACAAAGCCAGTGAATCGCCAAGCGCCGCGCACCTTTCTAACCGCCGTCTCATCAAATGGATTTTTCTCGGTTCCGCCAGCAGGTGTCCGCATCGAAATCCTACGTCACCTGGCGTTCCGGGAACTCTCCGGAACAGTGACTGATTTATTTGGCATCGGCGCTTTGTTCGGCGGGGCTGATTACATACGAACGTCGCGGCTTAGATGGAATATATTCACGCCACGTTTCAACAGGTCCAGCCACCGCGGTCTGCTCAAAGACACCCGCGGCGATAGATTGTAGGGGATGTGACGTCACGCCGGAAAGTAACGCGACTATGTCGACCGCGCAAGGGCGTTGATCCTAATACGACTCCGGCGTAATTAGCAGCGTGTTAATTAATTAACACATCAAAGACTCAATGGCCAATGTCGCGATTCCTTGAGCCGCTTTTTGTGAGGGCGTCGATGGACGTTTATGAGGAACATTGTGTAATCACGTTAAACACCCACGGGGCTTTTACGTTGAATTCCCCGTTGTGCACGAAACTTTGATATTTTACCCGCACGATGCCCAACAGGGGCCTGGGGCTCGTAATCGGAGCAGTTAGATTAACGTTCTCCCGTTACCACGGAACACAGCGTGAATTCAGTGGTATGCCGCGTCGATCACGAATCGTTGTCTATCCACGTAGAATGAGACTGACATTTACCCTTGCACTGTTAGAACATCGTGAACAATTCCGAGCGGGAATAACGGTTTGGTTCTGGTGCTAACTTATGTATGCCTACAAACAGAAACGCATGCTTAACATAGGACGGCATTACATAGTTTAATACATTCTGCAATTGCTATATATATAATCAATAGAGCAGAAGTAAATATACATGCATAAACAAACAAAGCATTGTAAGCAAAACCAAGCAAAGCAAAACTATAAATTAACTGATTTAAATCTGCCAAGATAGACATAGGGGAGACCGGGGTTAGCTGAATACAGGGGCAAGTTGGTACAGAGTCGTTTTACGAAAACATAGTACACATATGGATATACCATCGACAGTAGTTGGTTGGAAGTCCACCAGCAAACACACCGTCCAAAAATCGGGAGTTAAGAAGACGAAATTAAAGAGATGTGGACAGAAATGACTTTTTGACCACCTAAAACGGTTTTGGCTATGCCTAGATAATATTATCTCACGCAGCCACTTTTTATGTTTTGTAAACGAAACTTAAAACATGTCTACTATATAGTATAAAGGGTTATGCCAAGTAGAAGTTAAACTGAAATTCAGGATTTGTTATCGTCCACGTGCGTTCAACTGCAAAAATTGTTTTTGGGGCAAGTTGTTACAACTGTTACAACGATAGGACGGCTCGTACCGATTGGCTCAGCCAGCGAGTTGTGTGCTGACAATGATAGAAAGAACATAATTTATTTAACTACGACGTGTGAATGCATTATTTCACTCGTGAGGCCAAACGTACTGGTTTATAACTAGTACTGTAAATGCTTGCAACGTCAAACACAATAGATGAAAAATTGTTGGACTCTCGATAAGCCAATGGCTTCCTTGTCCACTTGCCATCTGGGTGTTTTGTCTTGGATGGCAATCTTGTTAAATCTTGTATTTTTTATGGCACAGCCCTAATTGAGCAATTAATAAATATTGCACGATACATTGAAAGATGGATGTTCGTGCGCATGTGCGTGAGTGCGTACGTGTGTGTATCATTCATTCAAGTGGAAGATATATATTGCCAATCATGCACTATTCCATACCCCATTCAATAATTTATATTTCATTCGCAATTTATTGTTATGTAAGAATCCGGGGAATGAGTGACCTTTGGTAAATAAAAATGAAAAGTTTAATATATGAAGCTGTGAACACCTATATTGTTATTCACACTGTGTATAAGATGCATAAGCGTGTGTAATCCAATTAATGTTGCAACAGTAACATGTACGAGAGACACTTGCTTTGCGATCTACACGTTCTTTGCTGCAACAATGCGCCTCGTAATGTAACAACTTGCCCCACTTACGGGGCTAGTTGTTACAGTCGACCGCTCCTGAGAAACTCGTATCTACCAAACTACGATACGGAATATCAATGGTATGGTACATTTTATTAACAGGAATAATAAATTCAATGAATACGTTGACATAAATAATGCATCTAACATAAAGACGTGACTTTAACCGAAAATTATAACAACTAGCCCTGGTCTCCCCTAACATTCAAATTAAATTGATCTCCGACCAACCTATCTAAAATATCAGTTTATTGCTGATTTTTTTACTTGACTTGCATTCCAACTGGGTTGGACATATTGCGAGACCCGGTCTCCCTATAACATTCAAATTAAATTTATCTCCGACCAACCTATCTAAAATATCAGTTTATTGCTGATTTTTTTACTTGACTTGCATTCCAACCGGGTTGGACATATTGCGAGGCCCGGTCTCCCTATAACATTCAAATTAAATTTATCTCCGCCCAACCTATCTAAAATATCAGTTTATTGCTGATTTTTTTTTACTTGACTTGCATTCCAACTGGGTTGGACATATTGCGAGACCCGGTCTCCCTATAACATTCAAATTAAATTTATCTCCGACCAACCTATCTAAAATATCAGTTTATTGCTGATTTTTTTTACTTGACTTGCATTCCCACAGGGTTGGACATATTGCGAGGCCCGGTCTCCCTATAACATTCAAATTAAATTTATCTCCGACCAACCTATCTAAAATATCAGTTTATTGCTGATTTTTTTTTTACTTGACTTGCATTCCAACCGGGTTGCACATATTGCGAGGCACGTAGAACTGAAACTGATGGAGAACTTTTCTGTTTTGAATACCGTGAATCCAAAGTACCGCGAGGTTGGTGTACTATGCCGAGGTTGAGAATCGCGCCCTCGTGGCTAGACCGTGAGCCCCCCGACGGGTTTGTCACATTGCTCATAAACCCCATCATATTGCTCATATATACAAAATTGCAATGCTCATATACCCAATTACTCGCCACACATTATTAGGCGAACGAGGGTCACTTTTGCATGTGTTTGCAACAGCGAAGCAAATGGCAATAAAACTTCTGCTAGCTTACATGATGTAGATGGTGCAAAACGATAAAATGATTAGGAGTTTTTAATTATGTAGCGCGCCAGTTTTACTCAAAGGTTGATATTAACAATTGACAGGCCACCTAGTGATTATAATTATTAATAGACTACTTCGTCACCTACCGGATAAACAACACCTCGGGGATTATAATGTGTGTGTGTGTGTGTGTGTGTGTGTGTGTGTGTGTGTGTGTGTGTGTGTGTGTGTGTGTGTGTGTGTGTGTGTGTGTGTGTGTGTGTGTGTGTGTGTGTGTGTGTGTGTGTGTGTGTGTGTGTGTGTGTGTGTGTGTGTGTGTGTGTGTGTGTGTGTGTGTGTGTGTGTGTGTGTGTGTGTGTGTGTGTGTGCGTGTGTGCGTGCGTGTGCGGTTTCGTGTGTGCGTGGCGCGAGCGTGCGTGCATTGCGTGCGTGCGTACGTGCGTTGTTATTCAAACGCACCAGAACACGTCTGCTCGCTTCCTTCACAAAGTTAATATTGCTATCTTAATTAAACCGAAACAAAAGTAATGGTTTTCGGGCTATGCACCTAAAAGATTTAATAAAAGCTAACCATTTGTAACTACAATCAAGAATATCGTGCCAGTGGTTTACTTAAAAGAAAGGGATTTCTGGTCAAATCTCAGTTTTCCTGGCGGCTGACATGTTAACCAGGGCGACCAATAAACGCCTGCCAGTTCTAGGAAATCGACGAAGCTAGGCCGGCGAGTTACCCGGGTATACATCGAAGCAACACAAACTCTCAATCAAGCGAGCTGTTCAGTCAGATCAGGATAAGCTTAGTAAACATGGGCCAAACTATGTTGCATTAGCTGAGTTTAGAGGAAAACAGCATGACCATATCCTATTGGCACTCATCGGAATAGGTTTTTATACATATTTTTATTTGGTGTGCGAATATTGGCAGACTACAAGCACGTGTTACGTACATTTATCCAACGCCATGGCCCGGTCCATGAAATTAAGATGCTGTGTGTTCAACAAGGTTTTCATAGTAAACCACTGGCGTGATATTATTGGTTTTAGTTACAACTAGTTATGCTTTAGTAACGTTTATAGGTGTTACCCACCCAAGACCATGCCTTTTGTTTCCCTTTATTAAGCATGTCTAAATATGTCAGGAATGCGTTACAGGAACGAACATAATAAAATAACTCTAAACAACGTTAGTTTTCGTTTCTGCCGCCACCACGGGTGAACGTTATCAGCACTCACAGCTGGCGGTCGAAAGGTAACGTTGGAAATAAAGGTTTTAATATTAACGATGCTTTGAACACAATAGAACCGACGGTGTGGTCTGCGTGACCCTTTGAAGCTAATCACCAGCCACTGCAGCCAATGGCTGCCTGTTATTTTCATGTTCCCACGCCGTCCGAACATCACAGATGTCCTGCGAATTCCTTTACAATTGTAGCTCCGATAAATGACAGCGCGCCTTTGTGTATCGACAGCTGGCCGAGTGAAGGAACGCGTCCCGCTGCGTGTAGGGTATACGAACGGGGGCCCGGCAGACAACACTACGACTGGGCGTGATAACGTTCGCGGCAGATAAGACAATATCTGGAAGATCAGTACATATGCGGTGACGACGAGGGCTAGCAGTCTCTGCGCGGTCGGAGTCAGCGACGCGGAACCAGAAGTAGCCGCGCGTGACGAACGTGTCGTTATAAGCAAGCGAATATGCACGCGCACACGCACGGACGTCCGCACCGAGCTCTCACAGCGTTCAATTGTATATAGCACAGCTTGTTTAATGTTTTGTTTCTTAAAATAAACTAATCGGATAGTATAGTGTATAATGGAAAGTAAGTAAACTATGTTTTAAGCAGGAAGTTCTGATAGCTTGTAGCTATCTTGCTTGTGCACCTGATATATAAAAACTCGTGGTAAGGTTAGACACCGCACACCAGTTAAATCATTAAGACCCCTTACTGTTTAAGATATAACTAAGGTGTCCACTCACTCATGCAACTCCAATTAAATCGAACGCACGGGGTGTCAAGATAAGTCAACGTATAATACAGCATAAATACTAGATAAAAAAAGAAAATACAGCATAAATACAAGATAAAACAAGAATGTATACGCTAAAATCCAAGGAGACCCCAGCTCGGCAGCGCACCAAAACAAAAGGCGTTAAGCAATTTCTATATATATATATATATATATATATATATATATATATATATATATATATATATATATATATATATATATATATATATATATATATATATATATATATATATATATATATATATATATATATATATATATATATATATATATATATATATATATATATATATATATATATATATATATATATATATATATATATATATATATATATATATATATAGAAGTTCCGGTTGTCAACAGTTGGATTGGTACGCTGGGAACTATGTGGGATAAGCTAGGTTAAACAGGTGGGTTTTTAGTTTGCTGTTTGTTGTATTTCCTGCAGACTTAACACTAACAGGGAGTGGCTGCAATTGAAAAAGCTCTAGTTTCGAATTTGTCTTAACACTGGTAGTTAGATGATCGCAGGTGTCTGGGCTGTCTTGCAGGTGTGAGCAGTGAATGTAAATATGCTGGTTGCTTGGATGAAAGTGCTTTACAGATAACTGAGCAGATCTTAAAAATAAAGCGGTAATAATACAGGGAGCCAATGCAACGATTTAAGAAGTGGTACTGAGTGAGAGAAACGAAGAGAACGGATAACTACCCTTGCCAAACAATTTTGTACACGATGAAGTTTCAATATGTCCTTGAGAACAATATTGTGAAAAAGGGAATTGCAATAGTCAAGTCTACTCCTACCAAGATCAGTTGCAATAGTTTTGGCGATTGAAAAAGACTTATACCGGCGAAAATGACGAAGGTCACGAATGTGACAAAATAAGTCTGTGAAATATGATGTCTACAATTTTTATTGTTATCAAAGGTGACTCATAAATTCCGTGCTGAGACGGCCAGTGTGAAAGTCTGGTTTACCATTGGTGTCCGGAAAAAAACAATCAAGCTTACCCCGCTGCTTTTGTGTACCAATAATAATACACTTTGTTTTATATGCATTTAATTTTTATTTGTCAGTCATCCAGTGGACAATTTTCGCGAGACAATCCATTCTTTGATATACATCAGTTAAGTATGGTGAAACCCAGCTCAGGGCTGTGCCAGATATGCCATACCACATTGATAAGCGTTTAATGAGTATATGTTATGGTCAATAGTATCAAAAGCGGCAGATAAATCACGCAAGGTAAATGTTATTACTTTACCATTGTCCATATTTAGAGTTACTTTAGTGTGTATTATTAAAAGAGCAGTCTCTGTAGAATGAACCTGTTTGAAAGCTGATTGTAATACATTAGACATGCAATTTGACCCAATGTGAGAACTTAGAACTTTCTCGAGTACAATGTGGTAATCAAGCTTAGATTAGAAACATGTCTGTTATTGTTTAGGTTTTCTTTAGAAAAAGTGTTATCTTAAAGAAGTGGGTTGACGTGCGCTTGTTTGAGATCGTCATGCATTTAAAAAACATTTGTTAATGACAAAAAGTACATAATTCATTAGTGCGACATTAAGTAAATATTGACAGCTAAATATGTCGCGAGTTGTCGACCTATCGCTAAAATCAAATTGAAGTAAAATATAATTGTTTCATAATCAGGTTATTCAACATGTTTTGTTCACAGCCATTCTGTTGTGCAGTATCTGGGATCTAGCAAAGGGGTTGGCCAAATGGGGGCCGAGCTTAGTCGCCCATAATAATCTATTGTACTACAATGTATTGGCGCAACAGGTTACGTACGAAAAAAAATCGTAAGCCAAAAGGGGGCCACGGCCCAATGGCCCTCCTCCTAAATATGTCACTACTGTTGTCTCTCGTTGGTTGTTTGGTTAACTGAGTATAGACCAAGCCAAGTTAACTGAGTATAGACCAAGCCAAGTTAACTATTACTTTCTGGACGCGCTGAAAAAAAGGACACAGAAAGACATAGAGGAAACTATTTTGGCTTTGACAGCCAATATTCAACTGTGTCAACAGTTTAATGCCTGAAACAAAGCTGCGGTTGTGACGCAATTACCTGGATTATTGTATCCGATGCATTAACTTTCAATCCTAAAATAATGTGACCAATGCGGCCTTTTTAAGGGTTACGTTGTCTGAACAACACTGATCATCAAAACTATAACTTGATAAAACACTGTTTTTCAAATGAATCGAATCAAGAGTTTGGAATGTGTTAATTGTATCTAACAAAGGTAAAAGGTATATATGGCAGTATCCAGTCCTCGGGACTTCTCAAAGCGCTTTACACTTCACTTCCTGGCAGACCTGTTCATTCTAACGTAACCTCGACTTCTCTGGGAAGCATTCAGCCACGCAGCAATTACTGCGCGAATATTATGCGTTCAGATATCCACCTCCATATGTAGCCAGGTACTCATTTATACAGCTGAGTGAACTGTGGCAACGTGAGATGAACGAAATTGCCAAAGCTTCGAAACGGTATCAAGAGGATTTGAACCGGGTTCTCGATCGACGTTCTATAACCGCTGCGCTACCGCGTCCCACGTATCTAACTATAATCTAGCTAGCGTGTGTTTGATGTTTGTTCACGTTTCCCCTCTAGACGGCTTGCACTTCTGGCGCCAAACGTTCAGGGATTGATTAATCTACGACCCTACGAATGTAACATAACGCCTTTATTTTTTCGAAGTACATCGTATATCATGGGTTCTTAGTGGTTTTCATGGTAAATCAAATGTTCACTACGTAAAACGTTACCTGCCAACAATCGCAGAAACCACGCGGCGCGCGCGCGGCGAATACTTCGGTACGTAAACCGTTTAAGAATACGTAGCGCCATCTGGGCGGTTTATATCAATTATCGTAGAAAGCACGCACCCACATATTGACCTTCGGTCTGCGACCACGTGCCAATACACAATAAAAGATAGTAGAAAGCATGCATCCGAGGTAAAGGACCGACGGCCAATACACAGTAAAAACATATTCTACTATTCTACAACCAACACAAGTATCCATGGGTCTAAATTCACGCGACCTTCAACATTTCGAGAATGCAACGAGTATTGCGGTTGTTTCTGCTAATACGTTTGACGTTCCCTTAAACAACCTCGAGCGTATTGATGGTATATTGGCCTGAGGCATTTGGTAAACATTGCTAACATGACTGTCACGTATGAACTACCAAGTTATCCCGTCCTGGGGACGGGCATTTTTGCTAGTATTAATAGCCAAATAAACGTTTGGTGAAGTTTTCTAACTATTCAGAATAAGCGTTACTCGCCGAGATAGGCTGACATTTCCGCAGTCTACAGTGAAGTGTAGCCAGCGTCTAGACTCGATTATAACCGTTCCAATTCTTGCGCAACGCTTCGACACAGAAACAAACAACGCCTCGATTATTTCAAATGAAACGAAAACACCGAGTAAACGACTGTGAAAACGTGTGGCAATTAAGCTCTTCAGTATTTGCAAGACTTCTGCGTTTAAATCAGTGCCCTTTCTCTCCGCTGTCGCCAACTCCTTCGGTTACGTAACAACAGTCATTAGAGCCCTTCCAGTGGCACTGACGAGGGGATTGGCGACGAACAATGCCACTCTCCCCGCACGTACGAACTCGCTCAAATGTACGTTTATCGCCGCACAAAACCGGAAACTTTAATTATTGTCGGCGTCGCAACTTTTCGTCATCAATGCCTGGCACTTGGCCTGTACAACAATCAGATTTATGCACATCTCGTTCTCTTCTATACCACGTTACACTTACGTCTGATTATACGACTTGTCTAAATTTATGCTGGTATTTAACTTGTCAATTTTCAAAATAAGATTAAAAGTTCAAAGTCGTTTTTTATCGTAACATTATGTATATATAATATAAAAATATATATATTCTAATAATAATAATAATATATATATATATATATATATATATATATATATATATATATATATATATATATATATATATATATATATATATATATATATATATATATATAATAGGCCTACTATGTGCCTTTAACAGTGTCCCAAAGATACAAACGATCATATAGGCCTACTATGTGTCATTAACAGTATCCCAAAGATATACAAACGATCATATAGTCCTACTGTGTGCCTTTAACAATATCCCAAAGATATATAAACGATCATATAGGCCTACTATGTGTCATTAACAGTATCCCAAAGATATACAAACGATCATATAGTCCTACTGTGTGCCTTTAACAATATCCCAAAGATATATAAACGATCATATAGGCCTACTATGTGTCATTAACAGTATCCCAAAGATATACAAACGATCATATAGTCCTACTGTGTGCCTTTAACAATATCCCAAAGATATATAAACGATCATATAGGCCTACTATGTGTCATTAACAGTATCCCAAAGATACTGACGATCATATAGGCCTACCATGTGCCTTTAACAGTGCCCCAAAGATACAAACGATCACATAGGCCTACCATATTTGCCTTTAACAGTATCCCAAAGATACAAACGATCACATAGGCCTACTACGTGCCTTTAACAGCGTCCCAAAGATACAAACGATCGTGTAGGCCTACTATGTGCCAATAACAGTGCCCCAAAGATACACTTCACTTACATTTGAATGAACATCTATAACTTTAAACAGACCACCATCAACTTCACACAAGGTGCGCACCAAGGAATACACCGCATTGTATAAGAAATGGGAGATACGTCTAAATCGTGTTTCAA